>CM051268.1:58656297-58728797 GCA_027921565.1 Artemia sinica
CGACTCCTATCCCAAGGCGTTCAGCAAGGGGAACGTCTCTATTGTCCCATGTGCCTTTCCCCATTTAGATCTGAGCGAACATTCTCGGATCACATGGGGCATTGCAAAATTCATGGGAATGAAAGAATTGAAATGCCGGCAGAAGGCAAAGATACTTTACAATTTAAAAATTTCCAAAATTCCCAGCTACAAGTTGATAAAGTGTCTTTGGATTGTGAATCAAGACTGGTTGAGGTATCAGACCCATCAATGCCAAATATAGTCAAGGAACACAAACCAGTTGCGTGTTCCTATGCGCATGCCCGTCGCGATTCCAACAATAAAATGCAATTGGAGAGTTTTTTTTTGGCTATGGATGAGGAGGGTAGTATGGAAAAGTTATTGATATCTTTAATAAAAACAGCAAATGGCGCAATTTCACGATTGCGTCACACCAACTACCCAATGACATTATCGGATAAGGAGCAACTGGCACTAGAAAAGGGGAAAATTTGCTGGGTTTTTAGAGGTGTTCTTGCCCCAAAGACGCAGTCCAGGATCACAATCACCTTATTGACCCCAATTCAACGGGAAAAAGTAACTTTCGGGGGTGGGCTCACAATTCATGTAACTTAAAAATTAAACAGCAACTCTTTCTTCCGGTTTTTATACATAACTCTAATTACGATCTGAAGTATGTGCTACCAGCAATGGCACATCTTCAAAGAAATGGAACAGTGGATGATGCATGGGTGATAGACAGCTTTTCCTACAAAATCATTCCCAAATCATCGGAAAAGTTGCTTGTTTTGGAATTTATGTGGAAATCTGTTGAAGCCGGCGTTGAGTACACGAATAAAATTCGCTTTTTAGATTCCTACAGTTTTTTTCCCAAATAATTGAGCGAATTAATTCAGGTGCAGAAAAACGATGACGGCTGCAACGCTTTCCCCCTTCTCAAGCAACAATTTCCAAATGATTTATATAATTTGTTGACGGTCAAGGGCGTCTATCCTTATGATTATTATTGCTCCATGTCGAGATTCATCGAGGAAACTATTCCTTCGATTGAATCGTTTTACGACAGTCTACATGACCGTAGGTGCACCCCCGATGAATACAGTTTTGCTAAAAAAGTTTGGGCAGAGGGAGGGTGTAAAAATGGGTTTGACTACTGCAAGCTGTATTTGTCGAGTGATGTGTTAACTTTGTTAGACATTATGTGTAAAAATACGGACAAAATCTATGGGGAATTTAATCTTGATTTGGGTAATTATTTTTCATCTCCTCATCTTTTGATGGACCTCATCCTAAAAATTAGTGGGGAAAAAATCGAGCTAATCACAGACTTTGATCAGCATCTGTTCATCGAAAGGTCAATGAGGGGTGGATTTGTTTTTCACGGGGATCGTATCATGGAAACTGATCCAACTGGAGAGAAGACGGGGACAAAATCGGATGCAGTTTTCCTTGATATGAATTCTCTCTACCCCTCGGCCATGTCCCATTATGCGCTACCTTGCGGTGACTATAAATGGCTCAATGACCCTCAAGCTCCCCATTTCCCCAACATTGACAGTGTTGAGGAGAATTGACCGGTTGGATGGTTTTTTGAAATTGATGGGGAGATGCCAGTTGAGCTTCACGATTCAGTAAAGGATTTTGTTTTCCCGTGCATCAATTGACCTGTGACTAGGGACTCTTTGAGCCCCGGAATAGGCGTTTAGTCGAGGTGGAAGGATTGCATTGGTCACCTTCAAAACAAAAACTTATTGCTGACCTTCTGCCGAAAAAAAATATTGTTGTACATCACGTGGCTTTAAAATGGATGTGCAACAATGGTTTCAATGTCACAAAGGTTCACAGAGCGCTCCAGTTTAGCCAAAAACCATATCTAAAAACGTTTGTTGACACTTTTTTCAAGAAACGTTCTGAAGCGCAGACGAAAGCCGAAAAAGAAATTTATAAACTCATTTTGAATTCGGCTTTCGGGAAAGTGTGTGAGAGTGTTCGCAATAGGAATCGTTGTGACGTCGTGACCGATCCCAAACAATGTGCTCGAATTATTGCTGATCCAAATTACACTTCCTTCACGATCATTGGCCCGGACATGGTACTATTGAATAGGAAAAAAGACGCATTGTCCTGAATAAAAATATTGCTGCAGGCAGTGCGATCTTGGAGATCTCAAAAAAGCTCATGTTGGAATTTTACTACAATGTGGCTAGGGTAGGGTGGCCGGAGAAGGGGCAAGTAGAGGTCTGCTACGGGGACACGGATTCTCTACTGTTAAAAGTAAAAACCCCAATCTAATTGATTATTTGGCGCACGGTGAAATTATCAGCTCACGGATGGACTACACCAATTGGAGTGGTCTATACCCAGAGCTAGTGAAACGTCGGGCGCCAAATCAGCTTTTATTTTTTAAATCTGAAACGGGAAGCGACATGATTTCCAGTGGTGTGTTTGTAAGTCCGAAGGTGTACTTTATACAGACACACGACGAGGAAATCAAGAAACGTTGCAAAGGAGTACCCACGCGCTATGTGGATAAGAGTTTCAATATGGACATCTATAGGAATTGTATTGTTGAAAATACAATTCCACGAGCCAAATTGTTGGCAATTCGTTCTCTCAACTACAGGAACTTTACTGTAAATGTAGAGAAAATTGCCATGAGTACCATCTCCGACAAGGTCTATGTTTGTCAAGACGGTGTGACCACCCTCCCCCTTGGGCACTTTTAACTTCAGACCGGGCCGAATGTGTTATCCATAGGGAAAGTCTCGGTTTGAATAAAGTCCTGTAAATTATGTCCTAAAACCTTTTGGGGGGGGCCTCGCGGCCATTGGTGGGGGGGGGGGGGGGGCTCGCGGCCCGGAGGGGGGCGGCCACCAGCGGGGGGGGGGGGGGCGGGGCGCACCGCCAGCCACTACCAAAGTTATCTTTTTTTTTGGACTTAGAGCAGATTTTTTTTTGTAAATGTTTCATTCAAAAAAAAGTGATATTATTTTAAGTGCTTTAATCTAATGTTGTATTTTTTCTATAAACAAAAAAATATTATTTTCTATAAAATTTTTTTTTTATAGATAAATTAAAAAAAAGTGTATTTTTTTTCATGTTTAATGTGCTTTTTTTTCAATGTAGTATTTTTTTCTGTAAAGTGTTGTTTTTAATACAAGAAATATGATTCTTTATTGATTTTTTTGTTCTTGAACAGAGTAGGGAAATTATTTAGTCATTATACAACTATGGTCTACAGTTAGTTGTTCAGGTGAACTATTGAAGGGAACATGTATCAATTTAAAACACCATTCAGATCGTTTCTGTGTGGGCCGTCAATGTCAGGCAAAACAACACTCTTAACTAAAATAATTAAAAATTGCGATAAAATGTTTGTGGAAAAGCCAAAAAAATATACTATTGTTACAGTATTTGGCAGGAGTCATACGATAAAATAAAAGCAATTGCTGCCACCACCATGGGATTGGTGCAGATACAATTCATACAGGGACTTGATGTTTTCAGCATTATTGAACCAAACTCTTGGCTGATCATTGACGATTTGGCTGAATCTATTGAACAATGGTCCCAAGAAATGCTACAATTGTTCACTGTTCGCTCTCATCACGAACAGATTTCCGTTACTCTGGTTCTACAAAATCTCTTTCATCAGAGCAAATGTATGCGAACACTTGCATTGAACTGCACCTACTATATCATCTACAGAGTTGTTCGTGATTTTAGCTCGCTAATAATCCTCAATAAACAAATCTATCCAGGCGGCCCTAAATTTCTGCTCTCAGCATACAATCAGGCAACTAATAAACCCCACGGGTATATCCTATTGGATCTTAATCAAAATACACCCGAGGATCTGCGTGTAGTCACAGATATTTTCGACAATGAAATTACAGTATATCTCCCCATGAACACTAAAAATACCTATTATTCACTATCATGACACTGAAGAAACTACATGAAAATAGACATTTGTTTTCAGTTCTAAGCACTTCAAAACCCTCGCTTAGGAAAGCCATACTCAAACATGGTATTGACAATGATTTAATTAATCTAATATCTGAACTTTGTTTAAATTTGACCGAGGGTAATGTTCAACTGCCAGAAGTAGTTAAGCAACGGGCAAAGCAACATCGTTCCATTGTACGTACATTGGCCTCTAAAAAGAAAGGAAAGAATTTTAAAAAGAAACGACTTCTTCAGGCGGGCGGTAGCTTTTTCACACTTTTACTGCCAATAATTGCAGGACTTGTAAACAGTTTTCTCTAGATGGCAAAATCCTATAAATTAATTCCAATAGAACTCGCTCTCTCACCCGTCGAACACTTTGAGAACAATCTGAGTAAATTCCTTGACAACGAGAATATTGAGGATGATAAAAAACTGCTTTTACTTCAAGATGCACTTCGCCGAGTGGACAAACATAAGTACTATCATGTGAAGGCCACTGCTGCTGCTATTGATAACAAAAAAGAATCATCTCCTCAAGAGTCTGCTGTTGCTGGAACACAATTAAAGAAGGAAGAATTGGATTCAATTGTCTTGAAAATTGGAAATCTAATGCCCCACTCATATCGTGAACAAAGTAAACGACTCCTAGCCTATCTCATGGAAAGTGTTCAAGATCATATTCAAGTTGAGAGCAATGGGAAAGGGATTATAATTCAGGGCAAGAGCTATAATCTACTTGATTTAATCTATGATATGGTTACAAATCGTAAAGGACTATTATCATTTGACGCTCATCTATACAACTTTCTAAATACATTAAACTTCCCCAAAAGTCTTATTAGCAATAGACAAATTCTAAAAAAATTAAATGAACATGCATCATTGTCAACACCACCACCATTAAAATATGAACATGAAGAAGAAGAAGATTTTAAATCAATTTTGAAAAATACTAGCACACCACTGACAGCTAGACAAAAGCGAAGACGTATCAAGTCAACGTCACCACCACCACCACCACCAACCGTCAGAATACAAAAGGGTAGTGGACGTTACACAACGTGTTTACGTTCAAAATGGTTGAAGTTCTGAAAGGTGTTTATGAAAATATTGGTGAAGTGGGGAGTTTAAGTTCACCCACCACTCTTTCCAAGGCCACTGGTGTTCACACTAAAAGTGCACAAGACTATCTACAAAATGAATCAAGTTACACTCTGCATAGAAATCATAGACTTCGTGCTAATCAATATCGAAAAACTAAAGCCTTTTTCCCATTGCATATAATGCAAGCAGATCTCCTGACTCTAGATGAGGTTCAATGACGTCACAATACACCGTACAAGTACATTCTACTTGCAATCAGTGTTTTTAGTCGCTATGCATATGCCATTCCATTGCGATCAAAGAGAGGCGTTGAAGTTGCTCAGGCCATTGAAAGTATTCTCGAACAGGATTCATATAAAAAAATTCAAACGGATCGTGGTAGTGAATTTGTTAATCCCCATGTTGCAAAAGTACTAATAAAATATAGTACACTGCTCTATTATAGTTATAGTCCTATAAAGGCTGCATTGGCCGAACGATTGATAAGAACTATTCGACTTTTAATTTCAAGATATTGTACATTGAAAAATACACCGGCTTTTATTCATGATTTAGATAAAATCATGTTGATTTATAATCAACGACCTCATCGATCATTGTCCAACTCTACGCCAACAGAAGTTCATCATTCTGATCATGATACAATTGACACCTTTCTTAAACAGTATTCCAATGAAACGATTGTCAAGAAGAAAAATAAATTCAATGTTGGTGATACTGTTCGAATTAATAGGACAACTAATGTTTTTGAAAAGGGGAATTACTTGTGGTCCACCGAACTTTTTAAAGTGGCAAAAATCCTAGACACTAAACTCATAACTTATCGTTTGCGCGATACCAAAGATGAAGAGATTCTCGGCGGCTTTTATGACTATGAACTACAAAAAGTTAAAAATAATGGTGAAATCTATCAAATTGAAAAGATATTAAAGACTCGTACTCACAGGGGTAGGAAACAGTTACTTGTTCGGTGGCTAGGATACAACTCTGATTTTGATTTTTGGATCGGTGTTGAAGATATTGACAATGCCCAATGATTTCTATGTAACTTTTATGTCCAATGTTTCCGATCCTCTCTACAACGACTTGAATAGAACAAGTGATTTTTGGACAAAACTCTCCCCCGCCATCAAATTTGACGGTGCGTATGAAGTGGCTCTTGTCGACTCTATTCTCAAAAATGCCTATGACATCCTGAGAAAGGATCGTGAATATGAAATAAAAATTAGACCCCGTGATTGGCCACTCACTAGCGATCAACATGATGATTGGCCACTCGTTAACGATCGAGAAAAAATTGAAAAGGTCAATTCATTTGAATATCCATACGTTGTATTACCCTACGAGGAGATCACCTGTATGAATGATTTATCGTACTATCAATAAAAGAATTTCCGCTCGTAAAAAAGGAGCTTTTCATTTCAACTATTCAAAGGAGGAGGGCAAGATCTACATTAGTTCACCTATTGCCAGCGAAAAGGTTATTCTCAATGATAACCTAAAGGATGTTCTTGGCTTTAAGCTCAATATAATCAACAGTAAAAGTGCCGGAAACACTAATTTCATTTTTGCTGACTACCCACCTGCCTTCTCCACAGACACTTGTATATTTCTCTATGCATCCTTTGTGGAAACATCGAGAGTAGGTCATTCAAATGTTCCCCTCCTACGAGTTCTTGAACGAAAAACCAATCAAGAACTTGTTCATCACTATAATATAAAGCATCTTCAGTATGTTCCCGTAAACACTTCGTATTTGGAACTCTGTCAGTTAACACTAAGAACTGAATTAGGTGATCCTCTAGCAATTTCAAAAGGCTTAGCAGTGATTGCATGTCATTTTCGACCCATTGTTGGTAATAGCACAATCACCTAAAATGAACAATAGGAGAATTCCATTTGTATGTCCCGATATCGATTGCTATGTTGGTGCTTTGAGTACACGTCAATTAGGCAATGGATTGGACTACTAAAAGGGTCGTACTACAATGTCTGGCTATGGTCTTGGTAGCTGGTTTGCTAGGCTATTTCGTTCTGCACTACCCTTTGCCAGAAAATATCTTGTGCCTGATGCATCAAATTTTGCTGCCTCCACACTACAGGACTGGGGGTCGGGCAAGAATTTCAAGGAGAGTGTTAAGGAATATATTAGATCTTCAGCAAGAGCCGTTGGTGAGCAACTAAAATCTCGACAAAATGGGGAGGGATTGAAAAGGATGCGTGCACGTCATTCGCTCATCAGTCTTCGCCCAGGCGGGAAGCGAAGGACATCAAAAAGGACTTTGAGGAATAAAACAAGGAAGACCAATAAGCAGAAGAAGAAAAAGAAGAAGATTGTTAGATCAAAGAAGGATTTCTTCTCTTAAGATGACTTATCTCCCCCACAAGGAAGCATATCCATCGATTAGTTCCTCATTGAATCTATTCAATGCTGAAAATGTTGATGTCAGTGTCAAGTATGGCTACTATGAACAGTTTCATCCCCAACAACCCCTCTCGGAAAATATACACTTTCAAATATTTTCCAATGCAGACTATTTCATTGATTTGTCATCAACATTTATTGATTTAAATGTTGCGGTGAAGAAAAAAGTCAGATAATACAACTCCAAATGCTGCCGATGGTCTCTCCTACGAAAACTGTATTCTACACAATCTATTCAAACAAATTAATGTATTTATTAATGGAACATTGGTGAGCACTAGCAATAATTTATCAAACTATGCAAGCTACATACAATTTATGATGATGACACCAAAGGCATACAAGGAGTTGAGAGGACAATCATTGGGCTATGAATATCGATCAAGTGTTGATACTGACGGTGAGTTGACTACTGCAGTGACCCAAGAGTATCATCTGGTTGGAAAAATAAATCATGAGATATTCAATATATCCCAATGGCTACCCCCTAATGTCAAGATTGACATAAAGTTACAGCTGGCCCCATCGAATTTCATTTTGAGAAAAACACTTCCTGCAGCACCCGTTGCAAATGTCATTATCACATCGGCAATTCTCCACGTCCGAAAAACAACAAGTTATGAGCTCTGTTGCATTGGCAGTGGAAAAGCTAAGAGCCAATGGCAATAACATTAAACTTCTTGTCCCCCATACGATCACCAATCAACGTCACATTGCCACCGGCTCTCGTAGCTATAGCGATTCATCATTTATCAATGGAGAAATCCCATCAAAATTGGCTTTGGCCTTTGTGAAGAGTGGCAGTGCTGTTGAATCCTGGACTGAATCCCCCCATGATTTTAATTTTTTCGGTCTATCTAGCCTTGTGTGCAAAGTGAATGGTATTCCACTGTACACTCTATCATTTGACAAAAAATCCTATAGAACTCTGTACGAGTTGACCATGCAATCCCTAGATCATGACTCTAAACTATTTGAAAATGTAATTACCGATTCAATGTTTTCAAAAAATCATGGGGTAATTGTTTTGGACTTGTCGGGGACTCAGGATATGCGCATAGTACGAACAGGGAATGTACGTTTAGAGTGTACATTTGCCGATGCTTTGACTGAGAGTATCACGCTAATATCACTGAGTCAATTTGAAACCTATTGGGAAATCACACCCGACGGCAGTGTTCTACTAGACCTAGCACCATGAACACAAACCAAATAATCAACGTATTTAGTATGGATCCATACATGTCCCAGTACAAGTCCTATTGCATACCTTCGGACTTCATTGAAAAAATTCCAAGTGTTAACAATACCCTAATCATTGTTAATAGCAGTCCATCGACTTTGAAGACCGGTCATTGGCTATGCATCTTTCAAACAGCGAAGAATATTGACTTTTTTGATCCTCTTGGTCGATCGTATAAATTCTACACGCCATACATGAGCAACTTAATTGAAAGCAGTGGGAAAAACATTATTCAAAATCAACGAAGAGTACAGGATTTATCGACTAAGACATGTGGCTTTCATGCACTACTCTTTTTCATGTTCAGATGTCGTGGCTACACCTACAAGCAGTTTCTCAACATCTACGTTGACTTACCTCGATTGAACGACTTTCTAGTGGAAAATATACTTACAAGCGTATTCAATATTGATTTTAGTGCCCTACGAATAAAATGTTCTAAAAATGTATGTGAAATTGTTTATTAATAAAAATACATGATAAAACGACTTTTCTACTCTTTAGATTTCATCTTCTACTAGGTATAGGTATTTGTCGACAACAACTAGTGCAGGTAGATTATCTGAATTCACAGTGTACTGATCCTGATGTAGTGCAATTTCAGGTTCACATTTTCTACAATAGAGTGTAACTTCACTCTTGTCACATCTCTTTGTATAGTCAATGATACTATTCTCATTCATTCTATAGAATTCACATGTTTCAATTTGTTTATTTGAAGTAATGTCACAAATAGTGTTCTCAAGCGGCGAATCACATTCCGTCACAGCCAAATAAAAATCAGTGGGCTCATTGTCTTCACAACGGTGACGTAGAAACCAAATTCTTTTGTTGTTCCAGCAGTTGAATCGTTGACCCGTTTCCTCCTCCCAGAACAATCTTATACCACGACGATACCGATCTCATAGCAATAAACTAAAATCACGGTTAGGATTCTTTCCAATCATACCCGGATATGTATTCTCCCACTGATTACATTTATCATAATGTCAATTGGAGCATAGGTGGCCTCTAGGATGAGAGTCACACACCTCTTCATGACAGGAATTACAACCTTTAATTTGTACAGCATATCCTCTATGCAATTTACACGGGTTGCATAATCTACACTTTTCATCATACTCATCAATCATTGTGCAATTCTCACATGATGACCAGCTGCCCAGTGTGTACATACATAGTGGACATGTATGGAGCATTTTTTTCATGTGTTAACACTTTCACTGTCACAATGAAACTGAGCTAGCAACAACAAAAAAAAATTGAGAGAGAGAGAGAGGAGTAAATATCTCTGTTGTCTCTGATTGGCTGCCTAAAAAACAAGTGTCAGCTCGAAAAAAAAAGACTCTGGTTGAAAAACTTGGAGTTGAAACAAATGTGTGTGGGGAATCCCCCGTTCATACTGTTATCTTTTTTGCAATGTTTAGGAACAGGCGGGGAATCCCCCACTCGTTTGGAATGGCACCAACAGGACATAAGCAAATAGCGCGTAGTTTTATAACGTGTTTAATCACGTGTGGAGGTCTCATAGAATAACAATGGAATGAACATAGAATAGCATGGTAATTGCTATACCTCCGTCAGAAATGGTACCTAGATAACTACTCATGGGTCGGGTCTTAATATTGGTCTTTTTGTTGGTACACTGCGGGGGCAACTAAAAACTCTTTTACTAACCCTTTGATCATTTTTTTCTTATTTTTTTTTAATTTAATTTTTTTTATATTCAGTTATGGTCGTCCCGCTGACTCATTCTCTTAGTAGGGTTTCCCTACGGCTATTTTTATGTTTTGTTTTACTTTGTTCTCCATTTGGCTGCTGGCTTGGGGTGATGATTAGTAAGTCATACATTTTATTTGTATTTAAAAAAGAGTGTGATTGTGTTCAAATACAGTTATATATTATGATTTTGTTGTTTTTATTTGTTAGTGGTTGCCTGGTAATACGAGCTAGACTCTCAGCCAGGCATACCCATATTGTAGTTTTATTTAGTTTGTAAATAAAACAACCTGGACCTGAATCTTAGAATTTTGATCAGTTATGTTTTGTGGAATGATAGGCTTGGGGGGCATGATTCCCCTCCATTCATTTTTAAAGTTTCTATGACAACTCCTTCAATACGAAGTGCCTGGTCTAAAACCAAAAATAATAATAATAATAATAATAAATTGTGCCCATATTGCTTTTTACTTTAACTTGAAAGAGCCTTTTCTAAAGTTCACACGACCATCCCTTCCGCTAAAACCTTATGTGACCCTGTGGCATAATTTACAACCCTTACACCCAGAATCTGGGGGATTCTGTCCACCCCAAACGCCTTATTATATTGGAATATTTTTGAACAAATGATTACCTCAAGATTTTTATCGGATGTATTTTTGGAAAATACATTGTAGGGGGGGGGGCTGCCCCCGATCACTTTGGATCTTAGGCAAGGAACTAGAACATTTGTTTTACAATCCACTGATTCCCCTCCGGAGTTTTTACGACTACCCTTTCCATTAAAACCTTATCTGCCCTTGGGGCATAACTTATAACCCTTGTGCTGAGGGCTCTGAAGGCGGAGTGTCATCGTCATCGTCAAAGACATAATTTCTAGACCTTTCAACTACGTTGAACAAAATGGCTATCTTAAAATTTTGATTAGAGATGTTTTGGGAATTGATGGGCGTGAGGAGAGGCTTGTTGCCATCCAATCACTTTTGAATATTAAAAAGGGCTGTTCCAATTTCCAATCGAATGAGCATTTCTTAAAGATATAATCAAAGATAAAATTGTCATCCTCAAAGATATAATTTATCGGACCTTTATATTATGTTGAACAAAATGGCTATCTCAAAATTTTAATTGGATATAATCAAAGATATAATTGTCATCCTCAAAGATATAATTTCCGGACCTTTATATTACGTTTAACAAAAAGGCTATCTCAAAATTTTGATTGGAAATGTTTGGAGGAATGTTGGGCATACGAAGCGCCTTGGTCTAAAACCAAAAAAAAAACAACAACAACAAACAATACATTGTGTCCACACCGCTCTTTCGTAGGCAGCGCTATTAAGCTGCTTATGAAAAACAGGTCAAAAATAATTAAATATCTTAATCATTATTACAATCCTAAACATCTTCCGTTTGAATTCCAAAAGAATTAACTACTTCTATGGCTTTAAATTTGCGATCAAAGCAATTTAAATGCGATCAAAGTTGTCCAATTTTCATTATTGCTTGCTAGGGAATTAGATTGTTATCTCCAAAAAATATGGGTAACATAAGCCATATAACGTGTAAAATGCGCACAATTTGAAATATATTCAGTGCGATAGGTATTTAAAATGGGGGATGGCGGTCGAACATAATGCAATTTTTATGTTTCTTTTTCCAGACACAACATTATTTTCTTTTAAGAGAAAAATCACATATTTGCCACAAGACTTCGTCAAAGATCTGAAATTATTTTTAATTATCTTCTTAGGTTAATGTATACACTAGTGGTTAAAAAATTTAGTTATTTCCAGTTCCTTTTTCATCGCTTGGCTCCCATTTTTTGTCTATCGACACTAAGGTTAAAGTGTACTTATCACTGAATATTTTTGGTGTTGGAGTTGTTGTTGAATTGGGTTGTCAGTATTTGGTTTTGAATTGGCATTTAACTTTCTTGTATTTTTCGCTTTACTTCAAAATCGGTAGCAAACTTTCAGTGTAATGAAGAAATGCAGCATAAACGCAAAATTAGCACGAAACATTTCTCGATTGATTGTAGGTTAAGCTTTTCTAAATTTACGGAGAATATAGTTTTTAGTGCTAAAAACCATGTTCCCATTTAGTGTTTTATGGACTAATTAAAAAAAACTTTAAATTAACTTTAAAGTAAAGGCCATTTAAACTTAAGCTCAGCAGAAGCAAATACCTATTGAAATTCATACTCAAAACGACCATAAATACTATTAAATAATAAATGAAACCCAAAACGAATAGAAATTAAATAAACAATTCTGCCGTGGGAATTTTTTAGTGGTACCTTACCGGCTGCACCAGTTCTGCCAGGGGAATTTTTTCGGTTCGTGAATTTCTATGGTTGTCGGCCCTGTAGCACTTGTGACGGCGTCACTTGTGCTATTAAGGACTTCAGCTGTATTATTAAGGATCGCGCCTACTGCGCCGTTATAGAATTGCTCCACTTGTGCCGCTTAGGTTTTACCTTGAGCCGCTGAGTTGATATAAACTTGTGCCGCTAAAGATTGCGCCACTCGTACTAGAGGGAACGGAATGAGTATTGTGAAGGGGTAAAAAAAACAGCGCCACTCCCTGTGGGAGAAAATAAAATAGATTAAATAATAAATTTGAATTTCCTTGTGAGGTGGTTAATTAGGCTGGGGAGCCGTCAATCCAGGAGCGTAATCATTCTTCGTAGGGCTATCAGATCCCTTAGGAGCGTTTCTAATGGAGACATTTGAAGTAGTTATCTACTTGCGGTGAGATACAGGTATATAAATAAAAACACAAATACAAAAGTAATGGTTTTATTAAGACTTACATTTCAGGTGTACAACAAATTAAACGAGAAAAACGGGTTTTAATTTCTATAAAGCAGTGAATACAAACACTTAATTAAACAAAAATACTCCGAATATTTCGGCCCCACATCCGGGAGCCTTTCTCAAAAGAAAAAAACAAAAAAAAATTTCTTACATCAACATAAAAAACATACTAAACAATCAAAAGAAAAAATATAAATAAATAGGAAAAGAAAACTCTCATCACAAATTTAATATGTGAGTTTTCTTTTCCTATTTATTTGTATTTTTTCTTTTGTTTGTTTAGTATGTTTTTTATGTTGATGTAAGAAATTTTTTTGTTTTTTTTTTCCGTTGAGAAAGGCTCCCGGATGTGGGGCCGAAATATTAGGAGTATTTTTGTTTAATAAAGTGTTTGTATTCACTGCTTTATAGAAAGTAAAACCCGTTTTTCTTGTTTAATTTTTTGTAAATGGAAAAGCAGTGTGGTCTAAGAAATTATTTAGGTGTACAACAATCTATGTATATGAGCAAGGCTTCACTTCAGTCAGAATAATAATTTCATAATTGCTCGCAGAATGGTAGGAACATAATGTCTGTAATCAAAATGCCCATAATAATAATAATAATGACGCAAAAAAACACTTTTCATAACCATATATACTAAGTCCTGATTCTGTGCCGTGAGAGCTATTTCACGATTGGCCCAAATCCTTTGGAGGGGCCGCTACTTTGTCATTATGTTTACAAACTAAACTCATTATGCTAACTGCCCATCCAATAATTTATTTTCAATATTTTGATGATTAGACATTCATATTCCTATGATAACTTGAAACTTCCTGAATAAGACATTGTCTCGTTATTTTTTATTGCCAAGTATTTTAGCGAAATTCCAAACCGTCTTCCTTGATTTAATAGTTGGTCTGTAAAACGAAACGTCTAGAATGCGGTGAGGCATTTATATCGGAAGCATCCTTAGAAAAAACAATCTTATTTTTTTTGTATTTTAAATATATCAAATATATTACTCACGGTACGTATTACCCTTCCCATTATTTAATGACGTCCCGTCATAAGGATTTGCTTGCCCTTGGGTTTTTCAAATATTCACGATTTTATACTATTGGTCCAACGTAATTTTAATTGACATTGTATTATTTTATACTTTTATATAAGCTTAATCAGTAGTGCTAGAAAATTTTCTGTATTACTTTTCTTATTTTATTATATATACCTTTCTAAAGTTCCTCTACCGGACTAAGATTATCGATGGTTATAGCCTAGCTACTACACTAAAGATTTGTTTTGTTTTTTCTACATCTAACACTGATGACTCCTACATTTCCAACTGTATCAAACATTATCATGGGAAATGTTTTATGTGGTTGGGACTATTCTACTATTACTACAATATTTTTTTTGAAAATTCATCTTTTACAAGTTTTTATCCTTTGCTAACTATAGGATAATTATGCTTCCTATCTACGCTAAATTAATGGCGAAATACATCGATTTACATTAACTCTGTGTAAGTAACTAGCAATACATACATATATATATATATATATATATATATATATATATATATATATATATATATATATATATATATATATATATATATATATATATATATATATATATATATATGAACGACTTAAAGCATATAATAATATGTCACTACATCACTGGTAATCATTAAAACATTTTCACTGGGTTTGTTCGTCATATAATTCTGATAATAAGTTAGCGAAGTTGTTAATTTATCAAAACTATTAAAATGTGACATGTATAAATTCACACCTATTTCACCAATTTACGTGTCTCTTAGCGTACTCACTTCTTCTATTGTAAATTATGGTCCTTCACTCTTTTTGTCTTGGCAAAAAGTTTTAAAACATTTACAATATAGTTTCTTCACAGAATAGTTCGAGCATGGTTATGTTCATCTTGGACGAAACACTTACTCTAATTGTCAAACAGGAAATGATACCTCCAGGTACAGGTGTGTGGAATTTTGATATCAGAGCTAATTCTCACCTGCTGTTTTTGATAGTTCATAAGGTGCTTTATCACTAAGGGGCTGAACACTGGGACCGCGTTGATAATAGATGGGTTGATTTTCTTCTCAGCATATCATTCTTGGGATATTTTAAAGTACATATAGAATGTATTTCTCGTATAAAATTGTTCGTTCGTGCACTTAGAGATTAAGTTCTCTTATAAAATTGTTCGTGCATGGCTTGTATCTATTAGCTTTTGCAGTGGTTCTTTGGTTAATCACAGAGGAATTGATGTTTGGATTTAGAATGGGTCGACATCAAACTTTAGTGGCTCCTTCAACTTATCGTCTTTAACTTCTGGGAGGAGTATATTTTCACTGAGGGGTTAGTCACTGGGGTTAATTTTGGTTTCTGTAATTCAGTGGTTGGCTTTCAGGTCCATTTTTCAGAAAATATCTCGTAAAATTTATGGGATAACAGAGATAGGAACTTTTCGCATTTGATAGAGGTGATAGGTTGGGTCCCGAGAAATGGTCGAAAAGGATTCAACGCGTGAATCTACGACACGTAAATAATTTGGGTTCATCAAATATCATAACTATACCATTATATGGTGCATGGGTCCATAAGGATTATCAAGGGTGATATTTATGTACTTATATCTTATACTGGTCGATGGGGTTTCTCAGGATTGATGTGTTTATATAGTTTGATAATGCACTGGATACTGAGATTTATTAGATAGTATTACCTGGTACATAATATGGTTTTGATAATCTCTTAAACCACATTGGCCTGATATCACATAAAGAAAGAAAAACGAGCAAAAATGGGGTTTTTATAGGCCAAATGAAAATTCTGAAAAAACAAAGCGAATATTTCCGATGATTCCACATTAGAACTTTTAGAAGTGGCACTTCACGTTTTTGAAGTATCACCTGCCCTTCCTTCGTAAGTTTCTACTCCTCTGGAAGTAGAAGGTTTATTCTCTAAGTCCTCGCTTTGAGTTTTCAACTCGGGAGATTGACCTTGGCTTGACCGTTTAGGCTTGACCTTGGACACAGTTATATCATGATATTGTCCTTGCTGGTCATCCTTGGGAGTTTGATTCCAAGGCAACGTACTTTGCCTCGTTTTTATGGGGAAATTTATTAAATCCATAGCTTCTCGCAGATTTGTTTTAATTGAATCTTTGGGAGGGGTTTTCTTTATGATACTACCCGGAGTTTCTACAGCTCTGTTCAATTCCTCCTGCAACGACAGGGGTCTTTATTGGGGTTGCTGGGGGAACCAAATCGTCTGGAAATCTTTTGGGGGGGACAATGGGTCGAAATTCTATCAGGAAAAAATTGGGTCGAAATGGGTCGAAATTCTATCAGGAAAAATTGGTTTTTTTTCGGAGATATCGTTTAATCTAATTCTCCTGCGCTCTCTGTGATGAGCTCTCTAGACTTTTTGGCGGTTTTCTTCTCGCTTATACTACGGATTTCCTTTCGGGAATAACTAGATTTTTCATAGCTAAAAATTCTTCAAAGTTTTCCACATCACTATCATTCTCGAAATAGTCTTGCTTGAAATTAAAAGGTTTAGTTCTGCCAATCTTGATTTAGGGGGCTCGTCTTCTGCGCCTGACGAATCGGTAGACGGGGGACGCGATACCCATCTTTCCGGGAATTTGGCTCTTTTTTTTCGGCTAACATGTGCCTTATAGGTTCTTCCATTATCGGGGTTCGTTCGCCATTTTAAAAGTAAAATCGTTATCATACTTTTTGACTATTCTATACGGTCCAGAGTATTTATTGGAAAGTTTTTTCCCTTCCGTCTTTGCCTCGTTCTTTAGGTAGACGCAATCTCTTATCTCAAAATCTATGGAAAAATGTAATATAAGTCAAGAGCTAAGAAACCTACCCAAAGTCAAGGGGAATATAGATTTTAAGATAGGAGATTGCGTCTACCTAAAGAACGAGGCAAAGACGGAAGGCAAAAAACTTTCCAATAAATAGCCTGGACCTTAGATGTAGTTATATGTAGAAAAAACAAAAAAATCTTTAGTATAGTAGCTAGGCTATAACCATAGATAATCTTAGTCCGGTAGAGGAACTTTAGAAAGGGATATATAATAAAATAAGAAAAGTAATACAGAAAATTTTCTAGTGCTCCTGATTAAGCTTATATAAAAGTATAAAATAATACAATGTCAATTAAGATTACGTTGGACCAATAGTAAATAAATCGTGAATATTTGAAAAAACCCAAGGGCAAGCAAATCCTTATGACGGGACGTCATTAAATAATGGGAAGGGTAATATTTACCGTGAGTAATATGTGATATATTTAAAATATAACAAAAAATAAAATTGTTTTTTCTAAGGATGCTTCCGATATAAATGCCTCACCGCATTCTAGACGTTTCGTTTTACAGACCAACTATTAAATCAAAGAAGACGGTTTGGAATTTCGCTAAAATACTTGGCAATAAAAAATCACGAGACAATGTCTTATTCAGGAAGTTTCAAGTTACCATAGGAATATGAATGTCTAATCATCAATATATTGAAAATAAATTATTGGATGGGCAGTTAGCATAATGAGTCTAGTTTGTAAACATAATGACAAAGTAGCGGCCCCTCCACAGGACTTGGGCCAATCGTGAAATAGCTCTCACGGCTCAGAATCAGGACTTAGGATATATGGTTATGAAAAGTGTTTTTTGCGTCATTATCATTATTATTATGGGCATTATGATTACAGACATTATGTTCCTACCATTTTGCGAGCAATTATGAAATTATTATTCTGACTGAAGTGAAGCCTTGCTCATATACATATTTTGTTGTACACCTAAATAATTTCTTAGACCACACTGCTTTTCCATTTACAAAAAATTAAACAAGAAAAACGGGTTTTAATTTCTATAAAGCAGTGAATACAAACACTTTATTAAACAAAAATACTCCGAATATTTCGGCCCCACATCCGGAAGCCTTTCTCAACGGAAAAAAAAAAACAAAAAAATTTCTTTCATCAACATAAAAAACATACTAAACAAACAAAAGAAAAAATATAAATAAATAGGAAAAGAAAACTCGCATATTAAATTTGTGATGTGAGTTTTCTTTTCCTATTTATTTATATTTTTTCATTTGTTTGTTTAGAATGTTTTTTATGTTGATGTAAGAATGTTGAATGTTTTTTATGTTGATGACTGGTCACTACGTGAGAAAATCATGAACTTGGTTTTTGACATATTAACAGATAATTTATTTGCACCAAACCAAGTTTCTATCCTCTCGAAAGCTGCCAACATATTCTTCTTAAGCGACATTTCATCAGCACCGCACACTGTTGAGGCCGTATCGTCAGCGAATAGGACATATAGTCCAAGATCTTCCATCGCCCTGTTGATGTTGTTAACATAAATAAGAAAGGGTAGAGGTTTAAGTATGACCGCTGAGGAATGCCGACTTGACCAGTGATACCAAGTAGTGAAGATGTGACATTTCCATCATACACAAACTGACTGCGCCCAGTCAAATATGATTCAACCAGAGAGTTTGTAGGTCTGCATATACCATAATTTACCAGTTTACGAAGCAAAATTGCAAGACAAATAGTATCGAACGCTTTTTTTATATCTATAAATATAGTAGCTGGAAATTCTTTTTTATCCAAAGTGTTGTGTATAAAACTGTGTGAGTGTCAAAATTGCATGTTCAGAGCTATGACCATTCCTGAACGATGTCTTTACAACCGCATGGTGAAGTTTTTTGATAAGAAAGGATGTTTTAATGACCTTCAGTTCAAATTTAATTTCAATGTCACTTATTTTAAGATTTATTTACTTCTTTACATTCATATCTATTGTATGTTTGTTTGCATTGATTGTTCATTTAATTTCTGATCGTTTTAAGTTTCATTTATACTTCAATAGCGGAATATTTTTTTTCGTTTTAAGCTTAATTTTCAAATTCAATCTAAGCATTACTCGCTTTAAGATCTATTTATTCATTTATTATTACTTGTTGTTTACTTTTTGCTATGATTGTGTACCGTGAGT
Source organism: Artemia sinica (assembly GCA_027921565.1). NCBI lineage: Eukaryota > Metazoa > Arthropoda > Branchiopoda > Anostraca > Artemiidae > Artemia > Artemia sinica. The sequence goes on from CM051268.1 coordinate 58,675,598, forward strand.
AATATGTGATATATTTAAAAATATAAAAAAAAAATCGTTTTTTTTCTAAGGATGCTTCCGATATAAATGCCTCCCAGCATTCTAGACGTTTCGTTTTACAGATCGACTATTAAATCAAGGAAGACGGCTTGGAACTTCACGAAAATACTTGGCAATAAAAATCACGAGACAATGTCTTATTCAGGAAGTTTCAAGTTATCATAGGAATATAAATGTCTAATCATCAAAATATTGAAAATAAATTATTGGATGGGCAGTTAGCATAATGAGTTTAGTTTGTAAACATAATGACAAAGTAGCGGCCCCTCCACAGGAGTTGGGCCATCGTGAAATAGCTCTCAAGGCTCAGAATCAGGACTTAGGATATATGGTAATGAAAAGTGTTTTTTGCGTCATTATCATTATTATTATGGGCATTGTTATTAGAGACATTATGTTCCTACCATTCTGCGAGCAATTATGAAATTATTATTCTGACTGAAGTGAAGCATTGCTCATATACATACATTGTTGTACGCCTGAAATTTAAGTCTCAATAAAACCATTACTTTTCTATTTGTTTTGTTTTATTTATATGCCTGTATCTCACCGCAAGTAGATAACTAGTTCAAATGTCTCCATTAGAAACGCTCCTAAGGGATCTGATAGCCCTACGAAGAATGATTACGCTCCTGGATTGACGGCTCCCAGGCCTAATTAATCACCTCACAAGGAAATTCAAATTTATTATTTAATCTATTTTATTTTCTCCCACAGTGAGTGGCGCTGTTATTTTTTTAACCCTTCATAATACTCATTCCTTTCCCCCTAGTACGAGTGGCGCAATCTTTAGCGGCACAAGTTTATATTAACTCAGCGGCTCAAGGTAAAACCTAAGCGGCACAAGTGGAGCAATTCTATAACGGCGCAGTAGGCACGATCCTTAATAATACAGCTTAAATCCTTAATGGCACAAGTGACGCCGTCACAAGTGGTACAGGGCCGACAACCATTGAAATTCACGAACCAAAAGAATTCCCCGGCAGAACTGGCACAGCCGGTAAGGTACCACTAAAAAAATTCCAACGGAAGAACTGGCGCGGTCGGTAACATGCGAACTAGCTATGCTACAAACTTCTTAATTTAAATTTAAATCACTGGAAAGATACAGACTTATAAGAAAAAGTGTATAGGCCTATAACCGCTAAGCTATAATAGGAAACCCTTTTAGAATATCTCATAGGAGATAGCAGTCTCCCCCAAATAGGTTAAGTGAAAAAATAAATTTATTTTGAGTTATTCAAACGCAAAAATGTCAGAAGAATTAAGCGAACTATTAATGGCGCAAAACTTGGTTGCAAAAAATGTAGAAATAACAAAATCTATTCTGCAATATGATGGACAAACAAATATCGACGAATTTAATATCCAATTGGCCCTATTTGCAGAATTAACAAAAACAGAGCTAGAAACGTTAGTCGGTATGCTCCTCTTAAGATTAAGAGGGCAGGCCTTAACCTTCCTAAAGCAAATTGAAAATACTGTAGGACATGATGACACTTTGCCAATAAATACGATAGAAAAATTGTTAACGGCATTTAAAGATAGATTTATCGAAACTAGTTCACCAAATAAATTAAAACACGGAATGGTATGCTTTGACCATACACAGAATGTAAGAGAATATCTTCACAATATACAGATTACAGTAGAAGCAAAATTCGGAAAAGGTTCAGGAGAATTGTATGAAAAAATCATACTACACGCCTTTTTGCAAGGGCTTCCCCAGAAATTATATAGAATGGTAATATCCAAAAATATTCAAACGTTGGATCTTGCAGTTCAGGAGGTGGGACGAATGATCAAAATTGATACGATTGTGGCAAATCACAGTAAAACAAAAATAAATAGCCTAGGTGAATCGACCGCAAGACTAGCCTCACTTGAAGGTCAGGCTTCTCCAAATTTCTTTTCAACGGATAATTCTCCAGTGCCTAAAAGAAATAGAATGAAAGAACCCTTGAGGCAGAAAACAGTACGTTTTCAGCCCATTAAACCAATCAATTATAGAAATAGTTCCACAATTGTAAGATGCTATAACTGTAATCGACCTGGGCATATCGCGAGAGAGTGCCGCTTTAGGTTTAGAGACATAACGGCACCAAGGAATGCCGTCGGTAATACGCAAAATTATGGCAACCCTCCCCCCAATAGACAAAATAATTATCGATTCGAACACCCAAATACTCGTCGAAACCAATATGGTGCAAGGATGGTATATAGAAATCCCTAAAATTTGCCGACGGGAAATGCAAATTTTTCAAGCCGACGGCATTTGGAGTCAACGCCAGCACCCGGCACCGTCACAAGACATCCAAGCTACCGTAATAATACATGGCAAAATCGGCAAACAAATGTAAATCAATTAGCTAGAGATCCAATGGACATATCCAAATCTATATTGCAGAAACCGACGCATGAAATAAATCCGCAGGGAAAGTGTCAGGCTCCTCAGAAGAATTAATTGGACCCTGAAGGGGCCTAGAATATTTTATAGGTCCAACCCATAATAGTACCGTCCTTTAGTGATAGTAATAATAAGTTACCTATATTTAATGATTTTAGTGTGGCAAATGTTTACTTTAAGGCACTAATTGACTCTGGTGCCACGGCTAATATCATAAACTCATGCGTATTTAATATGTTGCCTCCACATATTAGGCGACAGAGGAATTTTAAGAATCCCAACTTAACTAGTGTAACAGGGCATAGATTGGATGCAAAACGTTCAATTCGCCTAGACGTAAAAAGGGATAATAGAACTTTTCCAACAAACTTTATAATATGCAACAATTTTCCGTATGAAGCCATCATCGGCGTAAATTTTTTAAGGTCTAATAGAGTATTATTAGACGTAGTGAACGAAAGGCTCGTGTACCCATCAAATACCCCTTCCCCTACCTTAAATTGTAACAGAGGTTACGAAGAGAACGTAACAGTAAATAAAATTTCTGGTGATAAAAAGTCGCAATCTTTTGAACCTCATGTCTCGCTACAAAGAGAATATGGCATAATCAGAAATTTGTTTACTTATTCTGGGAGACATTGCAGAAATGAAGTGAATTTAAATAATAAGTGGATTGTGTCTGCAAAAATAAAATATGAGCTATGCGACGATATAGGTCGAATGAAATCAAGGAAATAGTGGAATTATGGAAAAAAGTAGGGAACCCCAATGCGGTTCAGGCAGAGCCAATAATATTTCAAAATCATTGATGCAAGGAACCCTCCCAAAACGATGCAAAGAATTCAAATATCGCAGATGATTGAACCAGTGGATAGCAAATCCGAAATATGGCTCGCGATCTTGTCGAATGAAATTCTTGAAAATCTGTCATGCGAAGAACAGATTATATCTTACGACAAAGGAGAAGGTTTTTTTTGGGTAACTAGTAACCACGAAAATGAAAGAATTATAATAAAAAAGGGAACATTTCTAGTTCAAATCCGAGTTATCTCGGAGGATGATTTAGATAGATGGGAAAATTCCAAAAGAAACCTAGTTAACGGCATTAAAACCTCAATTAAAAAATACTCTCTAACTAAATCCCAAATTTGAAACAAATTTAATATGGATCATATTACTGTCTTGGAACTTAAGAAACAATTATGCGAATTATTATGGAATTTTAAAGATTTATTTTCCGCATCTGAGGGTCGCATCGGACGTATACCGTTTTATGAACATTCAATTCTAACGACCGGTAATCCAGTCGCGAAACAGCCATATCGTGTACCGTATTAGCACAAAGAGTGGTTAAAAATAAAATTCATGAATTAGAAAAAAATGAGATTATACGCCCCAGTATAAGTCCGTATTCTGCACCAGTGATCTTGGTCCCAAAAAAGAATGGTGACCTGAGACTCGTAGTAGATTATAGAGCCCTTAACCAACAAGTAGTTGGTGATAAATTTCCTTTACCAAGAATAGATGAAATTTTTGACTCTATTTCAAGTAAAAACAAAATTTTTACTTCTCTGGACCTTACCCAAGGCTACCACCTAGTAAAATAGCCGAAAAAGATGTCTATAAAACTGCATTTTCTACAGCTGAATGCGGTTCCTGTGAATACTTAAGAGTACCTTTTGGTTTTAAGACAAGTTCAAGCACGCTATGTAGACCCTTAATGCATATATTAAGAGGATTAAAGAATATCATTCATTTTGTCGACGATGTCATATGTGTAGGAGAAAACGCTGAACAACGCTTAGCAACCCTAGCTAAAGTTTTCGAGAAATTCAGAGAGGGTAATTTAAAATGCCGGCCTGAAAAAGTAAATTTATTTCAACCAAAAAATTAAATTTTTAGGAGTAGTGGTGACGCAAGGAGAGATATATCCCCAGACCCAGACAAAATAAAATGTGTTGAAAATCTCAAACCCCCCAGAACTATGAAAGAATTAAGAGGAATTTTAGGTCTTACTGGTTACTTCAGAAAATTCGTGCGCAATCACGCCCAAATTGCGAAACTCCTCCCGGAGTTAACTAAAGGGAACTCCCAAAATGTTACCTGGTCCAAGAAGCTCAAACTTCCCTAGACCGTCTTAAAAAGGCACTCATTTCGGAACCAATATTATCGTTGCCTTATTTTGAGAATGGACAATTTGTAGTTACAACTGACGCAAGTTCGAAGGGCATTGGCGCTATTCTTTCGCAAATAATCCCGATAGAAAACCCTAATCCTCTAGAGGGAACGCCTAAACAAAAAATAATAGAAAAAGTTATACGATATTCGAGTAGAACTTTTTCAAAAGACGAAAGTAGTTATTCCGCCACAAACTTAGAATTATTATCTATAATCTACCACTTGGACAAATTTAGACACTATTTAATTGGTAGAAAATTTATACTACGATCAGACCATAAAAGCTTGCAGTACCAACGCACTTTCAAAAACCCCATGGGAATTCTAGCTGGATGGATTATGAAAATCCAAGACCTAGATTACGAATTTGAATATTTAAAAGGTTTTCCTTATAATATTTATGAATTCTTGTTTGTAATCCTCCGAGTTATTATAATATCGTTGGGATTAAACAATATCATGATACGGTATACTGAAGTCGCGACCAAATAGTAAATAAAAAGGGTTTTCTTTGGCTGTTTCTGAATAAACAGTATTGATTATGTTGGTTAAATAAGGTAAGAATTGATCCCAGTCGTTCCTGTTGTCTTTTGTATAAATGCTTAATACATTCGATAATATTTTATGCCTATTTTCTATTTTACCATTAGCTTGTGGGTGACATGGGAATGTCACCAATTTCTCTATGTTAAGAAAACTTATTAAATCTTTTGTTACCTTAGAAACAAAATTACTTCCGTTTTCGCTTATAACCTTGTTTGGAATGCCAAACTTTAAAAATAATTTCGCTAACGCCTTACTCGTGGCGTAAGCGCCTTGATTCTTTGATGCTTTAGCAAAATTAAATCCAGAAAAGTGATCTATAGCTGAAAGAATACAAGTGTGGCCTATGTTGGAAACAGGTAAGCCTCCACTGGTTCCATACAAATCAAATGAGACAATTTCAAAGGGGAACCTCGCTACCGGTACTCTTCCCATTGGGGCTTAGGATATGCTTGGGTTTTTTTTCTTAAATTACACGCTTCGCATGTCCTCTCAAATTCTTTAAGTTTTGTTAATGTCGACGGCACATAAAAATATTGTTTTAATTTATGGAAGGTTTTCATTATTCCTAAATGTCCACCTATAAATGAATGAAAATATTCAAAGGCAGGTATTATTAAGTTTTGGGGTAATACAGGTATTATTGAAGTTTGGTTTCTATTTGCCTCAGCAGTCACAATTCTGCATAGTATTTCTTCATCAAGATCACAGTAAAAAACATCTATTTCTTTTCTAAGAGTTTTGAATTTATCTGATAAAGCATCATCATTCACAAAATAATTAATAAGTGCTAAACACATTTTGTCCTTTTTTATCTCTTTTTATATTTTCTAAGGACAAAGGACAATAGTTATCCTTATTTTCTTTTACTGTGTCTTTGACTTTGTTTTTCTTACATTTATGTTTACTCTTAGTATTGATAGCGTTAATTTTGTTTTCCTCGGTTTCCGACGGCATATTTTCTGGGAATCTACTCAAAAAATCACAAGCTGCATTTTGTTTACCTTTTAAATATTCAAATTCGTAATCTAGGTCTTGGATTTTCATAATCCATCTAGCTAGAATTCCCATGGGGTTTTTGAAAGTGCGCAGGTACTGCAAGCTTTTATGGTCTGATAGTAGTATAAATTTTCTACCAATTAAATAGTGTCTAAATTTGTCCAAGTGGTAGATTATAGATAATAATTCTAAGTTTGTGGCGGAATAACTACTTTCGCCTTTTGATAAAGTTCTACTCGAATAGCATATAACTTTTTTCTATTATTTTTTGTTTAGGCGTTCCCTCTAGAGGATTAGGGTTTTCTATCGGGATTATTTGCGAAAGAATAGCGCCAATGCCCTTCGAACTTGCGTCAGTTGTAACTACAAATTGTCCATTCTCAAAATAAGGCAACGATAATATTGGTTCCTAAGTGAGTGCCTTTTTGAGACGGTCTAGGGAAGTTTGAGCTTCTTGGGACCAGGTAACATTTTGGGAGTTCCCTTTAGTTAACTCCGTGAGGAGTTTCGCAATTTGGGCGTGATTGCGCACGAATTTTCTGAAGTAACCAGTAAGACCTAAAATTCCTCTTAATTCTTTCACATTCTAGGGGGTTTGAGATTTTCAACACATTTTATTTTGTCTGGGTCTGGGGATATCTCTCCTTGTGTCACCACTACTCCTAAAAATTTAATTTTTGGTTGAAATAAATTTTACTTTTTCAGGCCGGCATTTTAAATTACCTTCTCTGAATTTCTCGAAAACTTTAGCTAGTGTTGCTAAGCGTTGTTCAGCGTTTTCTCCTACACATATGACATCATCGACAAAATGAATGATATTCTTTAATCCTCTTAATAGATGCAATAAGGGTCTACATAGCACGCTTGAACTTGTCTTAAGTCCAAATGGTACTCTTAAGTATTCATAGGAACCACATTCAGCTGTAGAAAATGCAGTTTTGTAGACATCTTTTTCGGCTATTTTCACTTGGTGGTAGCCTTGGGTCAGGTCCAGAGAAGTGAAAATTTTGTTTTTACTTGAAATAGAGTCAAGAATTTCATCTATTCTTGGTAAAGGAAATTTATCACTAACTACTTGTTTGTTAAGAGTTCTATAATCTACTACGAGTCTCAGGTCACCATTCTTTTTTGGGACCAAGATCACTGTTCCAGAATGCGGACTTATACTGGGGCGTATAATATCATTTTTTTTCTAATTCATGAATTTTATTTTTTAACCACTCTTTGTGCTTATACGGTACGCGATATGGCTGTTTCGCGACAGGATTACCGGTCGTTAGAATTGAATGTTCATAAAACGGTATCAATCCGATGTCATCCTCAGATGCGGAAAATACATCTTTAAAATTCCATAATAATTCGCATAATTGTTTCTTAAGTTCCAAGTCAGTAATATGATCCATATTAAATTTTTTTAAAATTTCTGATTTAGTTAGAGGGTATTTGTTAATTGAGGTTTTAATGCCGTTAACTAGGTTTCTTTTGGAATTTTCCCATCTATCTAAATCATCCTCCGAGATAACTTGGATTTGAACTAGACATGTTCCCTTTTTTATTATAATTGTTTCATTTTCGTGGTTACTAGTTACCCAAATAAAACCCTCCTCCTTGTCGTAAGATATAATCTGTTCTTCGCATGACCGATTTTCAGGAATTTCATTCGACGGGATCGCGAGCCATATTTCGGATTTGCTATCCACTGGTTCAATCATCTGTGATATTTGAATTCTTTGCATCGTTTTGGGAGGGACTTTTGTTTTCTGTATTCCGAATCCATGATATTTTTCTTTATTTTCATGTCTATTAAATTTAGACTGGCGCTATCCGCCAATATCATTGGCTGTGCCTGAACCGCATTGGGGTTCCCTACTTTTTTCCATAATTCCACTATTTCCTTGATTTCTATCGACCTATATCGTCGCATAGCTCCTATTTTTATTTTTGCAGATTCGATCTACTTATTATTTAAATTACCTCATTTCTGCAATGTCTCCCAGAATAAGTAAACAAATTTCTGATTATGCCATGTACTCTTTGTAGCGAGACATGAGGTTCAAAAGATTGCGACTTTTTACCGCCAGAAATTTTATTTACTGTTACGTTCTCTTCGTAACCTCTGTTACAATTTAAGGTAGGGAAAGGGGTATTTGCTGGGTACACAAGCCTTTCGTTCACTACGTCTAATCTTACTCTATTAGACCTTAAAAAAATTGCGCCGATGATGGCTTCATACGGAAAATTGTTGCATATTATAAAGTTTGTTGGAAAATTTCTATTATCCCTTTGTACGCCTAGGCGAATTGAATGTTTTGCATCCAATATATCCACTGTTACACTAGTTAAGTTGGGATTATTAAAATTCCTCTGTCGCCTAATATGTGGAGGCAACATATTAAATACGCATGAGTTTATGATATTAACCGTGGCACCAGAGTCAATTAGTGCCTTAAAGTAAACATTTGCCACACTAAAATCATTAAATATAGGTAACTTATTTACTATCACTAAAGGACGGTACTATTATTGGGTTTTGGACCTATAAAATATTCTAGGCCCCTTCAGGGTCCAATTTTTTCTTCTGAGGGGCCTGACACCTTTCCCTGCGGATTTATTTCATGCGTCGGTTCTGCAATAGAGATTCGGATATGTCCATGGGATCTCTAGCTAATTGATTTACATTTGTTTGCCGATTTGCCATGTATTATTACGGTAGTTTGGATGTCTTGCGACGGTGCCGGGTCCTGGCGTCGACTGCAAATGCCGTCGGCTTGAAAAATTTGCATTACTAGTCGGCAAATATTCGGAATTTCTATATACCATCCTTGCACCATATTGGTTTTGACGAGTATTTGGGTTTTCGAATCGATAATTATTTTGTCTATTGGGAGGAGGGTTATACAAATTCTGTTGGTACGCATTGTGAGGTACTGGTGTTTGCAATCTTCCCTGCCTATAACCTTGTGCACCATTGGCGCTAAAATTTGTTCTCCCGAACAAATGGTTGCCATAATTTTGCGTATTACCGACGGCATTCCTTGGTGCCGTTTTGTCTCTAAAACTAAAGCGGCACTCTCTCGCGATATGCCCAGGTCGATTACAGTTATAGCATCTTACAATTGTGGAACTATTTCCATAATTGATTGGTTTAATGGGCTGAAAACGTACTGTTTTCTGCCTCAAGGGTTCTTGCGTTCTATTTCTTCGTGGCACTGGAGAATTATCCATTGAAAAGAAATTTGGAGAAGCCTGACCTTCAAGTGGGGCTAGTCTTGCGGTCGATTCACCTAGGCTATTTATTTTTGTTTTACTGTGATTTGCCACAATCGTATCAATTTTGATCATTCATCCCACCTCCTGAACTGCAAGATCCAACGTTTGCATATTTTGGATATTACCATTCTATATAATTTTGGGGGAAGCCCTTGCAAAAAGGCGTGTAGTACGAGTTTTTCATACAATTCTCCTGAACCTTTTCCGAATTTTGCTTCTACTGAAATCTGTATATTGTGAAGATATTCTCTTACATTCTGTGTATGGTCAAAGCATACCATTCCGTGTTTTAATTTATTTGTTGAACTAGTTTCGATAAATCTATCTTTGAATGCCGTTAACAATTTTTCTATTGTATTTATTGGCAAAGTCTCATCATCTCCTACAGTATTTTCAATTTGCTTTAGGAAGGTTAAGACCTGCCCTCTTAATCTTAAGAGGAGCATACCGACTAACGTTTCTAGCTCTGTTTTCGTTAATTCTACAAATTGGGTCAATTGGATATTAAATTCGTCGATACTTGTTTGTCCATCATATTGCGGAATAAATTTTGTTATTTCTACATTTTTTGCGTCCAACTTTTGCGCCATTAATAGTTCGCTTAATTTTTCTGACATTTTTGCGTTTGAATAACTCAAAATAAATTTATTTTTTCACTTAACCTATTTGGGGGAAACTGCTATCTCCTATGAGATATTCTAAAAGGGTTTCCTATTATAGCTTAGCGGTTATAGGCCTATACACTTTTTCTTATAAGTCTGTATCTCTCCAGTGATTTAAGTTTAAATTAAGAAGTTTGTAGCATAACTAGTTCGCATGTTTTCCTCCAAGTTTACCAACCGCGCCAGTTCTTCCGTGGGAATTTTTTTAGTGGTACCTTACCGGCTGTGCCATTTCTGCCGGGGGAATTCTTTTGGTTCGTGAATTTCAATGGTTGTCGGCCCTGTACCACTTGTGACGGCGTCACTTGTGCCATTAAGGATTTAAGCTGTATCAATAAGGATCATGCCTACTGCGCCGTTATAGAATTGCTCTACTTGTGCCGCTTAGGTTTTACCTTGAGCCGCTGAGTTAATATAAACTTGTGCCGCTAAAGATTGCGCCACTCGTACTAGGGGGAAAGGAATAAGTATTATGAAGGGTAGAAAAATGGCCGCGCCACTCACTGTGGGAGAAAATAAAATAGATTAAATAATAAATTTGAATTTCCTTGTGAGGTGATTAATTAAGCCTGGGAGCCGTCAATCCAGGAGCGTAATCATTCTTCGTAGGGCTATCAGATCCCTTAGGAGCGTTTCTAATGGAGACATTTGAACTAGTTATCTACTTGCGATGAGATACAGGCACATAAATAAAACAACACAAAAATAGAAAAGTAATGGTTTTATTGAGACTTACATTTCAGGCGTACAACAATGTATGTATATGAGCAAGGCTTCACTTCAGTCAAATAATAATTTCATAATTGCTCGCAGAATGGTAGGAGCATAATGTCTGTAATGATAATGCCATAATAATAATGATAATGACGCAAAAAACACTTTTCATCACCATATATCCTAAGTCCTGATTATGTGCCGTGAGAGCTATTTCACGATTGGCCCAACTCCTGTGGAGGGGCCGCTACTTTGTCATTATGTTTACAAACTAAACTCATTATGCTAACTGCCCATCCAATAATTTATTTTCAATATTTTGATGATTAGACATTTATATTCCTATGATAACTTGAAACTTCCTGAATAAGACACTGTCTCGTGATTTTTTATTGCCAAGTATTTTCGCGAAATTCCAAACCGTCTTCCTTGATTTAATAGTCGATCTGCAAAACGAAACGTCTAGAATGCTGCAAAGCATTTATATCGGAAGCATCCTTAGAAAAATCATTTTTTTTTATATTTTAAATATATCACATATTACTCACGGTACACAATCATAGCAAAAAGCAAACAACAAGTAATAATATAAATGAATAAATAGATCTTAAAGCGAGTAATGCTTAGATTGAATTTGAAAATTAAGCTTAAAACGAAAAAAAATTTTCCGCTATTGAAGTATAAATGAAACTTAAAACGAACAGAAATTAAATGAACAATCAATGCAAACAAACATACAATAGATATTAATGTAAATAAGTAAATAAATCTTAAAATAAGTGACATTTAAATTGAATTTGCAAATCAAGCTTGAAACGAACAAAAATCACTACAAACAAGAGTTTGGGAATCGCCTCCTTCTCTCACTGTAAAAGTCTAAAACATACTGCGTCATTGCCGCTTTACTGAAAACCAATTTTATTACAAATATTTTCTTTTGTACTTAATATTGAAAATAAACACTAAAATTATAGTAAAGTTTTGAACTGATGAGCTTTCAGCAATTAATATCGTTATACATCAAATATGCAATTTAATTTATTAGTTCTTTACAAAATTGTTCAAGACGAGTTTGGAATACTGTCCCCTTCCTTAACTGTAAAAACCAAAAGCCAACTGCGTCATTGGTTCTTCACTGAAAACGGATTATATTACAAATATTTTCTTTTCCAGTTCTTACAGGATTCAAAATTAAAATAAAATTACAGTGAAATAAATTCTTGAACTGATGGATCTTTTAACAATTAATATTATTGTATATCATATATTCAGTTTGATGTTGCTTTTACTTTCCAAGACTGTTCAAGACGCATATAGTTTTCAGTAAAGCGCCAATGACGCAGTAGGTTTTAGACTTTTGCAGTGAGAGAAGGTGGTGATACCCAAACTCTGGTTTGTAGTGATTTTTATTCGTTTCAAGCTATATTTGCATATTCAATTTGAGTTTCACTCGTTTCAAGATTTATTTATTCATTTACATTAATATCTATCGTATGTTTGTTTGCATTGATTTTTTACTTAATTTCTGTTCGTTTTAAATTTCATTTATACTTCAATAGCAATATATTTTATTTCGTTTTAAGCTTGATTTTCATATTCAATGTAAGCATTACTCGCTCTAAGATCTATTTATTCATTTATATTATTACTTGTTGTATCTTTTTTGCTATGATTGTTTATTTAGTTTCTGTTCATTTTGGGTTTCATTTATTCTTTGATAGTAATTTCTGTTCGTTTTGAGTTTGAATTTTAGCAGGTACTTGTATCTGCTGAGCTTAAGTTTAAAATGGCCTTTACTTTTCTTTGAAAAATCTTATTTTCCAGAATGTTTTTTTAATTAATTTTTGTTCGTTTTTGACGGCAAAACGTTTCGAGTTTTTTTTTAAAATTCCTTATTTCAAAATCATTTTTTTAAACCAAATGCTCATCAAAGTATCAAAACTGGTATCAAACTAACAATATCAAATTGAAAAAATGATGTGTTTGAACCTCGGAGTTTTTATATCTGATGTTTGAACTATTTTTAACAAAATGGCTATCTCAAAATTTTTATCAGATGGGTTTGGGGAAAATAGGGCGTGGGGGGCCAATTGCCCTTCCATCTCTTTTGACTCTATCAAAGTGAACTAGAACTTTCTATTTTCAATTAAATGAGCCGTCTTGGAAGTTTATACGAGTATCCCTTCTATAAGAACCATATATATGCCCAGAGTGTAGATTACAACGCCTGTCCCAGAAACCTCGGAGGTTGTGTCGACCCCGGAGTTTTGATATCTGATGTTTGAACTATTTTTAACATAATGGTCACCTCAAATTTTTATCAGATGGGTTTATCCATCCAATAAAACCAAAGGCGTGTAGGTTGGGAGAAGCTAGTTGCCCTCCGATCTTTCTTTACTCTGCGAAAATGAACTTGAACTTTTAATTTCTATTCAAATGAGCCTTCTCTGAAGTGCATATGATCATCCCTTTCATAAGAACTATATACGGCCCCAGGACATAGCTTACGTTGCCTGCACCCGGGCCCTGGGGGGTTTTGTTGACACCGGAGTTTTTGTTATCTGACCTTTGAACTATTTAAAAAAAAAATACCTGTCGCAAAATTTGTATCAGATGGGTTAGGGGAAATAAGGGCGTGGGGAAGGGGCTTATGGGTCCTCAGGTCTCTTTTGAATCTTAAATATTTAACTAGAATTTTCAATTTCCATTCAAATCAGCCTTCTCTGAAATTTATACGAGCATCCCTTCCATAAGAACCATATATGCCCCCAGGGCATAACTTGCAACGCCTAACCCTGGGCCCTGGGTGGTTGTGTTGACACCAGAGTTTTGTTTATCTGACCTTTCAACTATTTTAAACTAAATGGCTATCTCAAAATTTTTATCGGATGTATTTGGGAGAAAAGGGGCGTGGGGGGATAGTTGCCCTCTGATCTCTTTTGACTCTAAAAAACTAAACTAGAACTTTAAATATCCAATCAAATAAGCCATTTCTGAAGTTTATACGAGCATCCCCTCCATAACAGCTATATATGCCCCCCAGGCATAACTTACAACGCCTACCCAGGGCCATGAAGGATTGTGTCGACCTCGGAGTTTTCGTTATATGATCTTTGAAATATTTTGAAAAACATGGCTCTATGAAAGTTCTTATCCGATAGATTCAAGAATAATAGGGCGTGGAGAGGGGGGGGGCTAGTTGTCCTCCGAACTCTTTGAGTAAAAAAAAGTGAACGAAAACTTTAATTTTCCAATCATATGAGCCCTTTCCGAAGTTTTTAGGAGTATCCCTTTTATAAGAACTATTTATGCCCCCAGAGTCTTAGTTACAACGCCTGCCTCTGGGCCCTGGTAGGTTGTGTCGACCCCGGAGTTTTCATTATATGATCTTTGAACTATAAAAAAATGGCTATCTTAAAGTTCTTATCGGATGGGTTTGAGGAAAAAAGGGCATGGAGGGAGGGAGCTAGCTGCCCTCCGATATCTTTTGACTCTTTAAAAGTGAACTATTTACAATCAAATGAGCCCTCTCTGAAGTTTATACGAGTATACCTTCCATAAAAACCATATATGCCCCCAGAGCAATACTTAAAACGCCTGCCCTGGGCCCTGGGGGGTTGCGTCGACACAGGAGTTTTTGTTATCTGAACGTTGAGCTATTTTGAACGAAATCGCCATACGTAAAGAAGTTTTTGTTACATGATCTTTGAACTATTTTTAGCAATATGGCCACCTCAAATTTTTTATCAGATGTATTTGGGGAAAAATGGCTTGAGGAGGAGCCTAGTTACCCTCCGATCCCTTTTGACTCTTAAAAAGTGCGCTAGAACTCTCGATTTCCATTCAAGAGCCCTCTATGAAGTTTATACGAGCATTCCTTCCATAACAACCATATATGCCTCAAGGGCATAATTTAAAACGCCTACCCCATTGCCCTGGGGGCTTTGTCGACACCGGAGCTTTTGTTATCTGAACTTTGAGCTGATTTTAACAAAATGTATATTTATCTGATGCAGTTAGGGCCTAGAAGTGGGGGGAGGGGGTTAGTTGTCCTCCGATCTCTTTTGACTCTTATAAAGTGAACGAAAGCTTTCAATTTCCAATCAAATGAGCCCTTTCCGAAGTTTACACGAGCATCCATTCCATAAGAACCATATATACCCCCAGAGCATTACTTACAATGCTCGCCTCTGGGTCCTGGGGGGTTGCCTCGACACGGGATTTTTCTTATCTGACCTTTGAACTATTTTTAATGAAATGGCAATTTTGAAAATTTTATCGGTTGGGCTTGGGGAAAACAGATTTGTGGGGGGGGGGCTAGTTGCCCTCGGATACCTTTTGACTCTTAAAAAGTGAACTACAACTTTCAATTTTCAATCAAATGAGCCTCTCTGAAGTTTATACGAGCAACCCTTTCATAAGAACCATATACGCCCCCAGGACAACACTTATAACGCCTACCCCCGGGCCCTGGAGGTTCGTGTTGACACCAGAATTTTTGTTATCTAATACTTTTGAACAATTTTTAAAAAACTGGCTACCTCAAAATTTGTAACGGATGGGTTTGGGGAAAAAGTGCGTGAGGGGGCTAGTTACCCTTAAATCTTTTGACTCTTAAAAAATGAACTAGAACTTTCAATTTCCAAACAAATGAACCCTCTATGAAGTTTATATGAACATCCCTTTCACAAGAACTATGTTTGCCCCAAGACATAATTTTTAACATCTGCCCCCGGGCCCTGGGGGGTTGTAAGGACACCTGCGTTTTCGTTATCTGACTTTTGAACAATTTTTAACTTGATAGCTACCTCAAAATTTTTATCAGATGCATTTGGGGAAAAAGGGGCGTGGGGGAGGGCTAGTTTCCCTCCAATCTCTTTTGACTCTCAAAAACTGAGCTAGAACTTGCAGTTTCCAATTAAATGATCCCGCTCTGAAGTTTTTACTACCATCCCTTCCATGTGAACCATATATTTCTCCAGGGCATAACTTACCTCGCCTGCCCTCAGGCCCTGGGGGCCGTATCGACCCCGGTGTTTTTGTTATATAGTGTTTGAACTTTTTTTTTCAAAAAATAGCTATCTCAAAGTTCTTATCAGATGGGTTTGAGGAAGAAAGAGCGTGGAGGAGGGGGGGGGGGCTAGGTCCCCTCCAATCTCTTTTGATTATTTTCCATGTAAGACTTAAACCAATCTAGGACTTGGCCACGAACTCCAGTATGATCCAGCTTTCCTAGTAGTATTTCGTGGTGCATGCTATCAAACGCTTTCTTAATATCTAGAAGCACAGCTGCAGGTAAAGCACCCGAATCTAGGATTCTGTTTACGAATAAACTTAGTGAAGTAAGGGCGTCTTCGATTGAACGGCCAGCCCTAAACCCGAATTGGCGGCTGTTAAAAAAGCCTTTGGCCTCTAAATATTGGTAAAGCTGGTTTTTCATTGGCGTTTCAAGGACTTTCGAGAAAACTGATAAGATTGAGATTGGTCTATAAATTTATGTGTCTGTATGACATCCACCTTTGTGAAGAGGTATTATCTTTGCCTTTTTTAACATTTCAGGAAAGACCCCTTTATCTAATGAAAGATTTACAAGGTAAGTTAGAGGCTCAGCAATGGTCGTCACTACTGATTTCAGTGCCTTTGTGTGGACGATGTCGAAACCTGAAGCAGAAGAGCCCTTCAATTTTTTTTTACTAGTAATTAGAGCTCACCTGGTGTTATAGGACTCACTGCCATTGATTTCATGCACTTCGGGCAGAGGCATTCTTTGTATGATTTAGCTGGTGTCCCGACGGAATTTGCTCTGGTCTGGCCGATATTTGCGAAAAATGTACTCAGCGATACGACAGTCTGTGCAGGTTCGGTAATTTCTTCATCATTCACGACCAATTTCGCTGGTAATGTTGAAGACTTAGAGGTTGGCCGTAGTACCGAGTTGATAATCTGCCAAACTTTTCAACCATCCTTACCGCTGGCTGTCAGCTTTTGGTTCAGGTAGCCACGCTTTGCTCTTCGTAACACAGTCCGAAGGACTTTTCTGTATTGCTCATACTCCTCTAGCCGCGCTAAGCTCGGAAAGCGTCTATACTCTCCCCAAAGGGGTTTTTTCTTATTCACACAGACCAGAAGACCATCCGTCATCCAGGGGCTAATTGGCTGGTCTTTTTGTCGTTTATTAGTTCTCAGGTTTCTCACGCAACATCTACAGTATACATCCAAGAACGTCGAGTGAAATGACCCAAATGGTTCGTTTACATCTTGAATCTCCATTACGTTGTCCCAGTTCAATTGCTCTAGCTTGTGTTATCAATTCTTCAAGTTTTTTTTTTCTCTGTTAAGCATGTAATCGATAACATGGGGTTGATTCGTGACCTTATCTTAGCTGGTTCTGAAAGGGCGAGTGTTGCATGAATGGGAAAGTGGTCTGATGTGTCGCTGACGAGGACTGCCACCGACTCTTGGAGCAATGAGCTAAATATATTGTCGATAAGTGAATTCGTACTCTCAGTAACCCGTGTCGGAATCGTAACAGCAGGGTATAGGCATGAACCTGCCATATTATTTAGCAAATCTGCTGCTTCGGCCGTTAGCGGAATACTGAGGTTAATATTAAAATCTCCCATGAGAATAAGCTCATTTTTTTACACTCTGCTAGCTCCAGAACTTGAGTCATATGTTCCATAAACTGAGACATTGACCCTGACGGAGAACGATAAATTTCACCCATAATAACTTTTTTATTTGGAGACAGCCATGCTTCTAGAAACAACGACTCAAAAATTCCTTCAATATTTCGTGTAAGGTCTTGCCTAGTTTGAACTGTGTGTGTGTCGCAGAAATATATTGCTATACCACCCCTTTTCATCTGTTTTCTATGGAGAAAATGGCTAGTGTGACCTGGAATATCCAAAAGGCTTTCGGTTTGTTGTGTAGTAAATGTTTCACATGGGCATATACAATCTGGTCTAAGCTCCCGACATGTCAACTCTAGATCAGCAAATGGGGAAAACAGTCCTTGGCAATTCAAATGAAATACCAAAAGCCGAGAATCGGAAGACCTTCCAGTAATTACATTAGAAATTACATATTACTTGTAGGAACATTTTTATCATCAAACAAATGTAAATCATTTTCTTGACCAATTTCTTGATCAAAAATAAGCTTGAGATATAAATAAGCCTCTTCTAAATTCTTTAATCTATCTATATCAAAATCTCTGATACCTCTCGGGGATGAAGCTGAAGAAAGAGTCATCACTTACAAACTGCAATCGGCGGTCCGACGTGAAAATTCCAGAAGAGCGAGGAGCCAAAAACAATGAACATACCCGATTGAACTTCTTTATGGAACACTGAAAGGAAACAAAAACAAACTAGATACCTTTAATTTTGGGAACATGAAAAAAGAGAAAAGAAAATTGAACAAAGATGAAACAAAAAAATAAGCAAACAAAATTTTCACTTGACATCCTTTTCTGCTATGCAACTTAAAACAGATTTACTGTACGGCTTCAACAATAATTCAAAAAACTTCTCACGATATCACATACATAAAAATTAAATATCGGAGAAAAAAAAATTACAAAACTACTGGTCAGAAACAACCTTCTCTGGGTCATTTTTGGCAAACAGTTTTAGCGGATCGAAACAGTCATCATCGTATTTAACCCACTGCTGCGAGCTTTTTGACTTTTGTGTCTCCAGCCAGAGTTTCAGGTTACGCTGGACTGCACGAGTCTCACTGACCTTCTCTGCTCCCTTTGCATTTTTTAGCTTGTAACCGAGAGCCAATAATTCCTTTCTTCGCTTTTCTAATTCAGTAGGTAAGTCAGTTGATGTGCTGTAGCCCGTCTTCTTTAGTTTACCACATTCTTTAAGAATCAATGAGCGATCATAACTGTTGAGCTGCACGAAAATAGGCTCAACTGTTTTTTTTTCCTACCGCTCCATAGACTAGGGCCAACACCATCATCAGACGCGGTGAATTTTTTGACCCTATACGTGACACTGATACCTATTTGATCAGGATCTGCAATCCCAAGTTTTATTCCGAAGAAATTTTTTACTGTATCACGAAGATTTTCAGATTCATTTGGCGTATCGATCACGTGAAGCAGAATATTGTTTCTCCGTGTATGTAAATCCACATCGGATGAAAGCGTGTCAAAAGTTAAAGGACTGTTGGACTCCAACTGTCAGTTGAGTCTGCAATTCATAGCGGAAGAACTTAACATGTGCATGTCAATGGTACATAACATTGTAACCAAGAATCTCAACATGAGAAAATTTTGTGCAAAATTGGTGCCAAAAGTGCTGAGTGACGAACAGAAACGACGACGAGTTGACATGTGCCGTGAAACGGTGGAGGATGTGGAAGGTGAAGCAGACTTTTTACATGCCGTAATGACAGGTGACGAAACATGGGTTTTCCAATACGACCCTGAGACCAAACGCCAGAGTTCCGAGTGGCACACACAGGGGTCTCCGTGCCCCAAGAAGGTGGGGTGGTACACAACCGTGGGGTGTTATACAGCGATTTTGTGCCTCAAGAACAAACTGTAACCGGGGACTGCCACCGACTCTGGGAGCAATGAGCTGAATATGTTGTCAATAAGTGAATGCGTACTCTCAGTAACCCGTGTCGGAATCGTAACAGCAGGGTATAGGCCTGAACCTGCCATATTATTTAGCAAATCTGTTGTTTCGGCCGTTAGCGGAATACTGAGGTTAATATTAAAATCTCCCATGAGAATAAGCTCATTTTTATGACACTCTGCTAGCTCCAGAACTTGAGCCATATGTTCTATAAACTGAGACGTTGACCCTGACGGAGAACGATAAATTTCACCCACAATAAATTTTTATTTGGGGACAGACATACTTCTAGGAACAACGACTCGAAAATTCCTTCAATATTTCGCGTAAGGTCTTGCCTAGTTTGAATCGTGTGTGCGTCGCGGATATATATTGCTATACCACCCCTTTTTTCTGTTTTCTGTGGAGGAAATGGCTAGTGTAACCTGGAATATCCAAAAGGCTTTCGGTTTGTTGTGTAATAAATGTTTCACATAGGCCTACACAATCTGGTCTAAGCTTCCGACATGTAGACTCTAGATCAGAGAATGAGGAATGCAGTCCTTGGCAATTCAAATGAAATACCGAAAACAGAGAATCGAAAGACCTCCCAGTAATCACATTAGAAATTACATATTTACTTCTAGGAAAATTTTTATCATCAAACAAATGGAAATCATTTTCTTGATCAAGAATAAGCTTGAGATGTAAATAAGACTCTTCTAAATTATTAAATTTATCATTATCAAAATTTCTGATACCTCTCGGGGATGAAGCTGAAGAGTTAGTCATATCATAGCAACTATCACTTACCCATCTTCTCCTGCTGTCATTTCTCTAGTCAGTCTGGACGGAACAACTAGCATAGTAGTTGTCCAAAAGTTTACCTACCTGAGATCCAAGATTTCTTCAGATGGCTCCCTTCTCCCCAAGCTGCAAGCAAGGCTATCCAAGGCGTCTTCTTCCATGGGCAGGTTGAACCGTCACTTTTGGCGAAAACTGAATATCAGTCGTTCAACCAAACTTCGAATTTTCAACGCCCTCGTCAGTTCTGTGATGCTTTATGGAGCTGAGACTTGTCAAGAATCAGGTAAAACTCTAATGACCATAGATAGATTCCAGTCGAGGGGTCTGAGAAGGATAGAATGTATACAGTGGGTCGACTTCGTGAGTAACAAGAAACTGCTGCATCTCACCAAGCAGTCCTAATTTTGTACCCTAGGAGCCGAACGCACCTTACCGTGATTTAGACATCTACTTTGGATGCCCCCGCACTTACCCGCAAAGACGATCTTCGACTTTGACCCTGTCAAAGCCGGTTGGAAGCAACCTCAGGGTCGATCAAAGAAGCAACGGTTCGACAGCGTTTCCGAGTTCCTAGCGATGGCAAATATCAGACCAAGTGAAGCGCAAACCTTTGCAATGGACCAAAGTGGATACAGGAGGCAGACTCTCTACGCCGAGTAGCACCCGGCAGGAGATCTAAGTCAAAGTAAGTCAAGTCAAGTTAATTTCAGTACAATTTTTTCCGGTATATACAAATGTAAAACGGCATGCTGGTATCGGTACTGAAAGCTAGATGGCAGGTCATAATGTATTTTATTATTTTTGCGGTAATTCAAATTCAAGAAATTCATGGTCCGTAAGGTCATGCTATATTGTGAAAGATGAATATCGTGCACCCGTTTAGAACTCATGAAAAAAAGAGTTTTAAGGTCCTTTTTGAACAAGATGAAGAGACGTTTGAAGTAGAGGCTGATATCGGAGGATTCTTTAATGGTATTCAATATGGGATTAGGCTAGACTAGGCCTAGGCTAGTAGGCCCAGGCTTGTCACAAATTACAGTTGGGTTTAGGCAGTATAGGCCTAATTCTCAATGTTTCTAATCAAAAATGTGATGATGTAAAGGGTGAAGTTGCAGAAGCCTAGAATTACCGGCAGGAAATCTAAGTCAAAGTAAGTCAAGTCAAGTTAATTTCAGTAGGCCTACAATTTTTTCCAGTATATACAAATGTAAAACGGCATGCTGGTATTGGTACTGAAAGCTAGATGGCAGGTCATAATGTATTTTATTATTTTTGTGGTAATTCAAATTCAAGAAATTCATGGTCTGTAAGGTCATGCTATATTGTGAAAGATGAATATTGTGCACCCGTTTAGAACTCATGAAAAAAAGAGTTTTAAGGTCCTTTTTGAACAAGATGAAGAGATGTTTGAAGTAGAGGCTGATATTGGAGGATTCTTTAATGGTATTCAATATGGGATTAGGCTAGACTAGGCCTAGGCTAGTAGGCCCAGGCTTGTCACAAATTACAGTTGGGTTTAGGCAGTATAGGCCTAATTCTCAATGTTTCTAATCAAAAATGTGATGATGTAAAGGGTGAAGTTGCAGAAGCCTAGAATTAGGCTAGGACTGGAGAGAAGCAAACCATTGAGAAAAGAAAAAAATTCTTACTTTATAATATGCAGAGTAATTGTAGTTAACATATTTTGACTGTTATTCCACTGTAATTTACCCCCCTGCCCCCCTTTTTCTTGTGTGTTTTCTGTCTCTTGATTTTGTCAGCATTGGTTCAACATAGAGATAGGCCTAGGCTAGATGAGTTGAAACAAGAGTGATACCTGGAAAAATGCATGGAAAATATATAATTTGGGTTACATAGCCTATTTGCACATTATGAAGGTTTGGGTTGTAAAGCCTAGGCTAGTTAAATTACAGTCAAAATGTGTAAACTAGGCTATAATTGTCTTGCATATTATGAAGTAAGAATTGTTTTCTTAATATATTTTCTTCTCAAAAGAGTAAAATTCTATTTTAGCTACTTTTGACTATCTTGGAAAGGGGTTAGGTTAGGAAAATGAAACTTTCAGGTATGGGTCTACAGGCTAAAGTATGTCATAGGAAGGTATTTTGAAGTAGCCTACCTACCTCTACTCCTTCTCTCTCTAGAGGGTCCTGACCTTTGGTGACTTTTAAAAATATGTAAATTATAAAAGTGAAACCTTGCAAAAAAGATCTTCTGCTGAAATAAAGTGCAACAAAATTGTTTTGAGCTTCACAACTTTGCTCAATCCCAATTTATAAGGTTTTAAAGATATACAAATACATTTCCTAAATTTTGAAAATAAAACATTGATGTGGCTTAAAATTCTGCTCAAATAACTGAAATTGCATTTTCAGAGCCAAAGCCAGAGAAAAAGAAACTGATAACTGAAAATTAAGGTAAAATGTTGTTTTGTCAAAATTTCAATGGGTATAGACCTGTCATGTTGGCAAATTTCAGGACCCTCTAGAGGGAGAAAGAGTTGAGATAGGTACTTGAAAATGCCTTCCCAGGACATACTTTAGCCTACAGACCCATCCCTGAAAGTTCCATTTTTCTAACCTAACTCCTTTCCAAGATAGTCAAAAGCAGCTAAAATAGAATTTTACCCTTTAGAGAAGAAAATATATTAAGAAAACAATTCTTTCCCCAGATATAGAGTACTTCATTTGCCATAGTGTCCTGCCGTCTATTAAACTAGACTACCTGAAGTTATTCTAATTGGATAGGTAGCACTGTGGACAGCCCTTTTTCTTCAACAGTTGATTCATAGTGTCATCATAATCATCATTGTTTACACAAACAATTAGCAGCAAAAAAAATATCAACAATAAGCCTATACTTAATAGCCTACCAAATTCAGCAATTAAACAAATTTGAATAAATAAGAGAAGAATTTTTCTTTTTTTGTTGTTGGTTATAGTTGATTTTTGAAAAGATCTTCTTCCAGATGGTAGCCTAGCTTTGATAGGCCTAGTATATAGCCTGAACCTGTTTGGTTCATTCCCTGATTAAGTTGATAAATAATGTCCAACAAAGCTAAAAGAAAACATATTAGCCCAATTAAAGGCAATGACAAATGTGCTGCCTGTTTTACTGAACTGGATGAAGGGTCCTCTGCTATTGAGTGTAATATGTGTGAGAAGTAGATCTGTGGTGAATGTCTGGACCTGTCCCCTGGAGAATATAAACTACTAACTAAGATGATGCAATCCCTTACATGTTCCTGGTCATGTCCAGTCTGCAAAATTAACCCTCCCCCTCCCCCTCTAGTGAGCAAGCTATGATAAATAAGTTAGCATCAGTTATGGACAATTCCTTAAAATCTTTCAGGGAAGATCTTAAGCAGGAGTTTGCCACCTCTAGTCAGTTGACACAAACACTTTCCCAACTGAGAACAGACATAAAAAGTGATATTTCTGCCCAAGTTAGCAATATTGCAAATAGGGTGTCACATATTGAAAGTTTGTTACAATCAGTTTGCGCTACCTCAACAGTTCAGGACCTAGTGGTATCTATGGTGTCCTCTAAGTTGTCTCAACTTCTGTCAGCCCAATTATCTGAATCTGATGTTTGTTGGATAGCATGTTCAGAGCACCAGTGTTTTGAAAGATGTCTTAATATTGTTGCTTGTGGTATCCCCCCCCCCATTCTGATGATGCAGATTTCCTGTACAATTATCTCTTATGCAGTTATGGAGTTGACATTGGTGTCCCCCCAGCCCAAGTCAAAAGACTTTCTAATAGCCATCAACTATCTGGTAGCCGCCCCCTCCTCTTCTCTTCTCTGTACCATCAACTGAATTTAGAAAGCAAATTATACAGAAATCCTTTGAAAAAAAAGGATCAATTAGTTTTTATGGAGATAGACCTAAGGAAAATCTCATGAAGCACAAAGCTCTAGTTGAGGAGCTGAAATGCAGAAAAGCTAAGGGAGAAGCAGACTTGATAATTGGCAATGGTGCCATCATTCAAAAAAATTTGCCAGTTGGAGCAATCCCCCAGACCCTTCCCAATGTCCTGCTGATGTATGTGCCTCCTTCTACCTCTAATAATTTTTTAAATGTTTATGGACTTGCATCACCTAATTCTGTCTCTCAATGGTCTAGTAGTGAACACAATAATAATAGTTTCCTTTCTGATACTGACACTTCATTTGTTTCTTCAACAACAACTTGTTTAACTGATGTTTCTTCCTTGTCATTTCATAGTGCTGTATCCAATAACCTTACCAGTCCTTTAGTTCCTGCATCCTTGCTGATTCCTACCTCTCAGGGGATGAGATTCCTTAGCTCCAATGTTGATAGCCTCCCTAAAAAGCTTTCTGAACTCTCTTTTTGTATGAAATCTGAAGGAGTGGATGTTGCTGCAATTACAGAAGTTTCACCAAAAAATACCTTGTCAGTTTTAATTCCTGATGAAATAGATGATTACCAACTATTTTCTAATCTGAATTCCCCACTCTGCCACTGAGGAGTGTGCCTTTATATGAGAGATGGACTAAATGTTAGTCTCATTCAATTTAATTCTCTGAATACTGATGGAATTGAGTCTGTGTGGATTAAATTACACAATCAAAGAACTTCAATTGTAGTGGGTGTTGTTTATTGAAGCCCCAGTGCTCCATGTGTTATGGACTTTGAATCAAATTTGGCTGCCATGTTGTCTCATATGATGACCAATTTTGCCATTTATGATCTTGTCCTTATGGGGGACTTTAATCTTCCTGGAATCCAATGGATGATGGATCTGGTTTTTGTAATAGAGATTCTCCTTTTTTGTCTGCCCTCTCTGATAATTCCCTCTGTCAAACAATTTCACAACCAACTTGTTTCAGGGAAGGTCAAGTCTCCAACATTCTTGATCTGGTTATACTCAGTAACCCTGACCTTCTTATTAAGAATGTTATAACCACACCTGTTGGTTACAGTGACCATGTTGTAATTATTTCAGAGTTATGTCTACCTACTATTCAGCCTTCCTCTAAGCAACAAAAGTATGTTAACTACAAAATAGTCTCTGAAAACTTGCCAAAGTCAACTGGAAAAAGCTTATTACTCATGATATTGAGGAGAGTTGGTCAAATGTAAAAACAGAAATTCTAAATGTTGAAAAGTCATGCACCAGAATTTTTCAGGTAAAACAGGCAAAGAGTTTACCTTTTTTGACTACTAAAATTAGTAAGCTAATCAATAGAAAACACAGAGCATAGAACCATTATAGAAAAAATAAGACCACAGAAAATTATCTAGTCTTCAAATCCTTTCATAATCAAACAACAAACCAAATAAAGGTGTTGAAGAGAAGGTTTGAGGAAAAGCTGGCAGAGGAAGTTAAGGTTAACCCTAAATCTTTCTGGCATTATGCCACTGAAAAATGTAGCAGAAAATGCACAATCCCAGCTATCCTGCATGATAGTAAATCAGTTCTTGATCCTGAACTGAAAGTTGAAATTTTCAATCAATATTCCTCCTCTGTTTTTTGTCCAACCCCAGTATTGTATATCCTACACCTCCCTTATACGATGTATCACATAATATGGAACCAATTTTGATTACAGATACTTTGGTTCTAAAGGAACTGACATCCCTCAAACTGAATAAATCTGCTGGCCCAGATGGCATCCACCTATGTATCCTACACAAATGTTGTAGAGTCTTTTGTCAACCTCTTTCCCTGCTGTTCAAATTATCATTAAATCTTTCTAGACTACCTCAGGATTGGAAAACTGCACATAGTATTCCTATTTTAAAAAAGGTAGAAAGGACCTTGCTGAAAATTATCAACCCATCAGCAGTTGTTAAGGTTCTTGAAAGAATAATTAATTCTGCAGTTGTTAAACACCTTGAAGCAAATAATGTTTTACACAGTTCACAACATGGCTTTTGTTCTGGAAGATCTGTTGACACCAATCTCCTTGAATCATATGATCACATCACCAAGTTGCTTGATATAGGGGTTCCTGCTGACATGATTCTGCTTGACTTTTCTAAAGCTTTTGACAAAGTGTGTCACAATTGACCTGCAATTAAATTGCACACAGTTAAGCTTGAAGAGAAATCCCTGCTTTGGATCCTTGATTTTCTTTACTTGCTAAACCAATGTGTTCAGTTGTTTGATGACTCTGGAGATTGTATTCTTTCTTCCTCAACGTGTGTTCTAAGTGGAGTTCCTCAAGGAAGTGTCTTAGGTCCTACATTATTTAATATTTTCATCAATGATGCTCCTTCCATTATCAGTAGTAATTCAACTTTTTATGCAGATGACCTGAAGCTTCTGGGACCAGCTTTGTCCTGTGAAGATCATGCCCTGCTACAAAATAATCTTCATCTGCTGGGTCACTGGGCTGAGGCCTGGCTTCTTGAATTCAATGTTGCCAAGTGCCATATCATTCACTTTGGCAAACAGAATCCATGCTGCTCTTATTTTTTCTTAGGCCACCCACTCTCCTCTGTTAATAATGAGCAAGATCTTGGTGTCACTATTGACAACAAATTAAAATTCAGCACACATGCTAAGAGATCTGCTACTGGGGCTAGTTCAACCTTGGGTTTGTTTAAGCATACCATCTCCACTTGTTCCTCTAAAGTCATCAGTCTTCTTTATAAGGGACTTGTGCATCCTAAACTTGAAGTTGGAATCTCACTTGCCTCTGCATATTTTAAAAAAGATATAAAAGTTCTTGAAGATGTCCAGAGACATGCCACTAAAGTGATATCTGGCTTGCAAGAGCTTTCCTATCCTGTAGGACTATCAAAGTTGAATCTCCCTACAGTTGTATACAGGAGAAATAGAGGGGATTTCATCTTAGCCTTTAAGTTATTGAGGGCTAATATTCTCCCAGCATTATTCCCTGCTGTTAGCACCAATTCAAGAACTAGAGGTCATCAACTGAAACTTGTCAAGCAGTCTACAACATCTAGAGTCCATACTCAATTCTGCTCAACACATATTGTCAACAACTGGAACAATTTATCTAATGAAAATGTTACTGTTGTATCAGTTGATGTTTTAAATGAAGGCTAGATGCTGAGTGGTCCTCCAAAGAGTATACATTCAATTGGGATGCTATCAAAGATGGAGCAGCACCTGGTCACCAGTGATTCTTGCATACAATTAATCATCATTCCAGAGCTCTACAAGGGGAAACCCTTAGATTGCTCCTAGCTGCAATTTAAGGTAAAGAATAGTTTATCCTATAAATAAAATACAAAGTAAAAATTACACAATTAGAGGTAAATTTGCAGTTTACTACTACATTTAGCTCTGATGAAAGTGGATAAATCACTTGATGCCCTTTTTATGCTCTTTCATAATTCAGTAGTGACTTTCAGGGCAACTTCCATTTTGGATCTTTAAAGGGCTCAAAACAGCCCATGGACACCAAAAGTTCAGAAGCATGTTTCTAAAAAAATGGCTAGTGAGAAGAAAATGCCATTTGTAGCTGATTAGGTATGGTAATTACTGTTTTTCTTAGTCTTAATAGTAAATGGCATTCTGAAAACAACTTTATAGAAATTTTTAAAAAGAACTAGAAACCTCATCAAAAATAATGTAATTTTTCAGGAGTTTTGGGCTCTTTTAACAATATTCTGCAAATTTGTTTTCTTAATAAGATTTTACTATTAAGACTAAGGAAAATAATAATTACCATTCCTGAATCAGCTGTAAATGGCAATTTTTCTGTAACTAGACAGTTTTCCTAAAACATGTTTTAAACTTGGCAACTATGAACTGTTTTTACCTTTTTATGGCCCCATTAGAGGCTCAAAATGAAATTTGGCCCAGAAATGGTTATTGACCTATGAAAAGGCGGCAAGTGATGTAGCCTATCCATGTTCATCCAAGCTTAATTATGTTGTAAACTGCAAATTTATCCAATTAGATTCTGCACTCATCCTATTTCCACATACAACAATTGCCGACATTACAATTACATCTTGCCCCCTCTTCCTAATGGGCCCAGGTATAACCCTAGACTTATAAAAAAAATGTGCTGATGTGTTTATTTTGGTAATCTTGCTTAAAGACTGCTTCTGAGGTAGAGATGTTTTAGTAACAAGAGTGTTACAATTGAATTCTCTTTCCAACATTCTATCCAAGCATAACAGTTGCCACCTTGACAATTGTTCTCCACCCCTCCCCCCAATGGTGCCAGATATACTGTGCCCTTGGACTTTATGTAAGAAAAAAATGGAAGGAAAGTGTAGAATGGAAGTGTAAAAATGTGATTCTTATAAAAATTTTTGGTAAAACTCTAGATGAGAGACTTTTTGCTATCTTGGAAGTAGTTGAGTTAGGTGAATTAAACTTCCTGGAATGTTTCAAGAGCTGAACCTAAACTATGTCCAAAGCTTAATTTTAACTTCTAAAGAATACAGATGTCTGAGTGTCTATCCTGAAATGTTAAATTAAAAGGTATAAATATGAGGTATGCCTAAAAGCTGCCTGGGTAAAATTGGTGAACAGTGTCTCTCCAAAAGGAGACACTAGAACAAAAAGAGAGGTATTTTTAGATTACTAGTTTAGGCTCTTTTGTATTGTTAAAGTTACATTTATGACAACTCCATCCTTCCTGATAGTCCCATATATAACCTTAGGTTATGTGGGCAATCAGACTAAAAAACTGAAACATTCTTACTTTATAATATGCAGCATATTTATATTAGTCAGATTATCAGGTTTTCTTCTGTTATTTTTCACATTTCGACTCATTAAAAGTAGTATTTTCTATCCAATATTCAGCACAATCACTCAGGCCAAACTGGATACCTTGAGGCTACAGAACATAACCTGTCTTACAACAGATCAATCAATAGGAAGGATAACAAACTAGTATGTAATTAGGGCTATATGTTTCTGTCATTGGGGACCTAGGGTGCATTGTCACAGAAACAACTATTTTACTGAAAAAGAACATAAAATAAGGAATCTAATGGTACCATTTTTGTTTTGTGTTTGTTTGTATATATCCTACAACTATTTAGGGGGGAAGAGACTGAGTATGAATTGTTACAAATTCAACCTTTTTATCATACAAAATAGCAATCTAAAAGTGCCTCTCTTTTTGTTCTAGTATCTTTCTCTGGAGAGCTCCTGGCTCTTCTGCAAATTTACCACTATATGTGATGATGTTGGGCTATTTTATGTTAGAAGACAGTGTTCCCATGTATTCTAAATGATCAGTTTATTTGATCAGTTCATTCCTATTCAGTGTTCCCATGTATTCTAAATGATCAGTTTATTTGATCAGTTCATTCCTATTTGCTAAACAATAGTTATGGTTGAATAATCATAGGGTTAAACTGATCTTAAGATCAGTCTTCTGGTATTTTTGTCTCTCTTGAATTTCTTTTGTAAATAAATAGATCTTCTTTAACAGGCAGCATTGATGAAAATATTTTTTGAAGAAAATGAAGGTAGGGAAGTACAAGCACCAAATATCTCAGTTACAAAAAAATTGTTCAGTTGTAAATATGTAAAATATGCTTTTTGTCTGTGGGCTAAATTTAGTCCCTATAAGGGAGGGGGGGGGGGTGCAATTGCCATGGTAGCGATAGTTATATTTGGAAAGTGTTGGCTAGGGAATTGATAGTACTACTCTTTTGTTATTATAGTGTTACCTCTTTAGAAATAGTCTTAATGCAGGATTACCCCCTGTTTCTCATCAACAGTTGGTCCATAATCAAGGAGGCACACTTGTGCCTCTATAAAGAGGCGACCCCCACCTGTTTAAGCGATTTCAGGTCCTAGAGGCGCAGAGAGACGGCGTAATCGCATTTGTAGCACAAGCTCAAACTAAGAAACTTGCCAAATTTCATCCTCCTCCGAATTTATCTCATGGGGTAAACTGGCCCGGAAGTTTTTGGACCTCCCACCATCAGCCCCCTTTAACGTTGTCCCCGATTGGGCCTGAAATTTAGAGGTTAAGCTTTCCCAGGCCCGGGAGCTTATCCTCGAAATTTCAGCTCAATCCGATCACTCCTTCCCTGTTTTCAAAAAACCAAATATAGCCACTTAAAATTCATTTCTTTTTTTTTTCTTAGCCCGCCTAGAGCCACAGTTTGCGACGGAGATCCGGTTGAATGAGGACCATTCGAAGCAGCATTCGACCTGTTAAGGCCGTTTTGATTTTCAGACCGAAAAATTTAGCCCCCGAAATTTACATTACGAAAAAAACCTTTATTTTTTTTTTTTCAAATAATACAGATAAATAGGTTAGACATGCTTGTTATGAAAAATATCTGCGCGTCAATTTCACAACAAAGCATGTCTAACTGTTTATGTTATTATGTGAAAAAACTACGTTTTTTAAAAGAGTTAAAGAGGCTGAGTACAAAGGTCAACCCTTAAAACGTATAGGGATTAGAGGCCAGTTGGGGGGGACTGTTAAAGAGGCTGAGTCACAGTT
Source organism: Artemia sinica (assembly GCA_027921565.1). Lineage (NCBI taxonomy): Eukaryota > Metazoa > Arthropoda > Branchiopoda > Anostraca > Artemiidae > Artemia > Artemia sinica. The sequence goes on from CM051268.1 coordinate 58,706,218, forward strand.
CGAACTTAAACGTACAAGGGATTAGGAGGCACCCTGACGACGTATTTGAGTATTCAGGAATTTAAAGCCTTAACCAAGAATGGTCAGAGCGGGGTGTTTGGGTGGCGGCAGCTCCCAACTTCAAGCTCCTACAACTATCCTAAAAGTTTAGTCAAGCATAATAAGTAGATAAACTGTACAAAAAACGTGCAGAAATTATTTGAAAAAAACTACGTTTTCTAAGAGTTAAATAGGCTGAGTTACAAGGTCGAACCTTAACAACGTACATGGATTAGGAGCACAGTTGGGGGCTGCCGCCCTCCCCAAACCCCAGCCTTTCGCAGCCTTTAAATAAAAAACAAAAAAGTTTTTTAAACTGAAAGTAAGGAGCGACAATTAATCTTAAACGAACTATAACTTTATTCCGATCATGAAGAGGCTGTGCCCTCCTCAACGCCTCGCTCTTTACGCTAAGGTTTTTATTGTTTAAAAAAAGTGTTGTGAGGAAAGTCAAACTTTAGCGTAAAAGCGAGGCGTTGAGGAGGGCACAGCCTCTTTTCATATACGTAATATTTCTGTCGTTTTAAGATTTAATGTCGCTCCTTATTTCAGTTTAAAACTTTTTTTTTTATTTAAAGCTGCGAAAGCGGGGGTTTGGGGGCGGCAGCCCCCCAACTTGCCGTCCTAATCCTGTAACTTTTTAAGGTTCGACCCTTGTAACTCAGCCTCTTTAACTCTTAGAAAACGTAGTTTTTTCATACTCCCAATAAGCCAATATTAAAAGAAACCAACAAAGTTTTGTATAAAACCAGAGGTTATAACTGATCAAATTAGAGGTAATGGGATGCAATTATGACAGCAGTAATTTTTACATAGCACTGAATAGAGTAATTTTTACATAGCACGGAATATAACTAATGTTATATTCCTTTTATCCTATTTGACTTTTATACTAGGGTGAGCAATTGCTTTCCTGACAACTTTCTTTAATATTGTAAAGATAAAGAATTTAGCTAGCTCATGTTTTTTAGATTTGATATTTGAATGAATTCCTGAATTTATAATTTGTTGGAAAATTGACATAATTTTATTAGGCCCTGGTAGGGATATTGGTAGAGCTATTTAAGCTTTTTCAATTTTAAGCCTTTTTTGAATATTTAGTCACAATTTTGATCAGCTTTAGTTTGGTGCAATTATTTTTTGTATTGGTAATTAAAAAAAGTTTTTCTGTAGAAAGAAAGAACAAAGCTGAAACTTAAAACTATTTAAGCTATTTAACTACTACTACTACTAACAACTCACCACAGCACCAAGCCACCTGAGGCCAACACAGCTGTGCATGCTTCTCCTCCATCCCAATCTATTTAAAGCCTCTCTTTTTACACCCTCCCAGGTAGTTCCCATTTCATTTGAATGTTTCTTTATGATGTCCTCCCACCCCAGACAACAACAACCTGCTTTCTGTTTAGCCCTAGGTGGTTGGCCAAAAAGGACAATTTTTGCCAATATGTCATCCTTCATCCACACAACATGCCCTAGCCACCTCAATCTTTCTTTTATTATAGCCCTAGAAAGCGATATTGAACCACATTTTTTGTACAGCCTACTGTTTGAAATATAGTCAGTCAGCCAGGTACCCAGAACAATCTGTAAGCAATTCCTGTTTAAAACATCTAGCAAATCTTCATCTGCTTTTCAGAGCCGTATTTGACCACTGTCATCACCCTAGCTTCTAATATTATAATCTTGGTTTGCAGACTTATCTTCCTATTGTTCCAAACTTTTTTTAACTGTGAAAAAGTTAAGCTATTTAAGCTTTTTGAATTTTAAGCATTATTTAAATATTTAGTTGCAATTTCGATCAGCTTTAGTTTTGTACAATCATTTTCTGTAATATTAATCAAAAAATGTATTTCTAATAAAATAAAAGAGTAAAGCTGAAACTTAAAACAAGGAACATTTTTGTTTTTCAGTCTCTGTAACATATATCTACAAAACTGGATCTAATTAACTGACTCATCCCTGTCTTTGTAGAATTCAGAAAACTAGTGCTTTACTGAAAACACAAGAATCATGCAAAAACAGGATTTTTTCTTACCCAATGATCATATGTGCCTGATGCAAGCTAGTTTTGCCTTGAATTAGCCTGAAATTTTAACCATTATTGATTGTACAATCAAGCAAAATACAAAGCTGATTTGCAAGCTGATAACAGTCAACAATTTTACTGCAAGCAAAATGCATGCATACAAAAAACTAACAGAGACAAAAACTCAATGAAAAAACAACAAACAAGACTGCAGCCAGTAGAGAGAAAAGATGAAAAACTAAAACAACATGGATATTTTGCCTGTATGCTAACTAGGTGTCCTCAGAACAAGAGAAATGAAGATAAAAAATCAAACTTAACTAAAAGCAAATAAAACTACCAGCAATATTAATAAAATACAATTGTTGCAACTCATCCATGTAGGGAAAAGAAGGCTAGGAATAAGTGAAGATGAAAAGGTGACGTTGGGTAATGAAAAGATTGATCAGGTGGGCAGCTTCACTTACCTTGGTAGTATTATTAGTAAAGATTGTGGGAGCAGTGAAGATGTTAAATATAGAATAGCCAAGGCTCAGGGTGTTTTTTTCACAGTTAAAAAAAGTCTGGAAGAATAGGAAGATAAGTCTGCAAACCAAGATTAGAATCTTAGAAGCTACAGTGATGACAGTGGTCAAATATGGCTCTGAAGCATGGACGCTCCGAAAAGCGGATGAAGATTTGCTAGATGTTTTCCAGAGAAATTGCTTAAGGATTGTTCTGGGTACCTGGCTGAGTGACCGCATTTCAAACAATAGGCTATACGAAAAATGTAGTTCAATACCGCTTTCTAGGTCTATAATGAAAGAAAGGTTGAGGTGGTTAGGGCATGTTGTGCGGATGAAGGATGACAGATTGCCAAAGATTGTTCTTTTCGGCCAACCATCTAGGGCTAAACGGAAAGCAGGTCGTCCCCGTCTGGGGTGGGAGGACGTCATAAAGAAAGATTTAAAGGAAATGGGAACTTCGTGGGCGGGTGTAAAAAGGGAGGCTTTGAATAGATTGGGGTGGAGGAGGAGCGTGCGTAGCTGTGTTGGCCTCAGGCGGCTTGGTGCTGCGATGAGTTGTTGTTGTTGTTGTTGTTGTTTGTATGCAAACTAGGATGCCTAGTTTGCATACAGGCAAAATATCCATGTTGTTTTAGTTTTTCATCTTTTCTCTCTACTGGCTGCAGTCTTGTTTGTCGTTTTTCTATGAGTTTTTTTCTCTTTGTTAGTTTTTGTTTGTCATGGCTGGCCAGTTTGGCTTAAGATCTTTCATTTGCATACATGCAAGAGCAGCATGCTCTTTGCTTTAGCTTGTGGGTTTTCATTCTTAGGGCTTTTTAAAAGAAAAAAATTCTTTTAAATGCTTTAAGTTTTTAACTTTAAGAAATAAAAAATTAATTAAGATTTTAAGGAATAAATATCACCATATGTATATTGAACTGATGATGCATATTTTTTCAGTAAATTCAGTTGAATTTTTTTCAGTAAAGTACAAATTATATTCTGGCTTTTAGAAAGCATAGGGTTTAGAACCCTACTCTGATTAATTTCTGCTTGTTTTGAGTTTGAATTATTTTAATTTCTGTTTGTTTTGGGCTTCATTTATTTATTGATACTGACTTGTGGTAGTTGTATTCTTGGTAGATTATTTGGTTCTATTTTTTAATTTTTGGTTTAATGGAGTTCTTTACTTTTTTTGAAAAACTTATTTTGTGCAAAAAGTTTTTTTCATTAATTAATAAAATACAATTGTTGCGACTCATCCGCGTAGGGAAAAGCAGCTATTAGAGTTACTTTGATGAGAAAACCTATTCTATTGCATATGCAATAGATTATGACCTGTAATCTATTGCATATGTCCTGTATGCAAACTAAGACGCCTAGTTTGCATACAGGCAAAATATCCATGTTGTTTTAGTTTTTCATCTTTTCTCTGTACTGGCTGCAGTCTTTTTTGTCGTTTTTCATTGAGTTTTTTTTCTCTTTGTTAGTTTTTGTCATGGCTGGCCAGTTTGGCTTAAGATCTTTCATTTGTATACATGCAAGAGTAGCATGCTCTTTACTTTAACTTGAGGGTTTGCACTCTTAGAGCTCTATGTCTCTGGAACAAATTAGCCTAGTTTGACCTATGAAATTTGAAGTATTTTTATCTTTAATAGGCGTGAATAAAAGGTTTTCTATGTTATTCATTTGTTTAAAGCTTTGGTTTAAGTGTGAAACAAGACAAAAGTTAGGCCACTAGCATGCTTGGAGCAAGCTTGTGTTAGGCTTTCACTTGATTTTGGTTTTCTTTTGCAAGCCCATTGGCTTTTCAGGAAATTTGCTCTTGAAGTTGGAGCAGAAAAGTCCTTACGTAGCCTACAGAAAATAAAACACTAATTTACATTGCTTGACATTTTTTTTCCAACTGTTCCTTGACTACTTTTTGGAAGGAAATATATCTTTTGTTTATAAGTATGCCCTTTAGGTATTTAACTCCCATTATATCTTTTTTCAGCTACTTATTAATATTTTATGTTTTCAGATGGTAAATATTGTTGGGTTGCTGCTGGTCCAATATTTGAAGTTTATGAAACATGCAAAGGAAGAAAAACTATTGCCAGGAATTTGTCATTTTTTGTTGGAGAAAATAGCCAGCTCACTGTAAGTACTTGGTGCTAGTCTCTATAGAAAAATCTGTATAGAATAAAGCAACTGCATCCTTTAGTCTCTATTTAAGGAGGAAACATTGGATCACTGTAGACTTTTTCTACTGACAAACCTGGTTGTAAATTCACTAGGCAAAGAGCCTGTCAGATGGCAGGCAAAAACAAAAGTAACTAAAAAAAACAAAACAAACATAACATAATAGAAGCATTACATAACATAAAACATAATGGCTCAATAAAAAACAAACATAACATAACTCTAACTCTTCATGAGGACCAAAATAAAAGATTTTTCCCCCTTCCCCAAAAGCTTATTTCTGAGTCCCCTTACCAAGAGTGGATCCAGGATTTTTGTTCGGGGGGGGGGGGTTACTAATTTTCGACTCGGTTTTCGACTAATTTACCATTTTACTAAGGTTTTACTAATTTTCGACTCAGTCAAAAAATTTCGAGGGGGGGGGGTTCAAACCGGGTAAATCCCCCGCCCCCTGGATACGGCCTTGCCACTTACAGCCTTCTCCTAAGAAACCTTCCGAAAGTTTGAACTCAATCCTTCAGCAATTAAACAAAACAGAACAAACCTACCAAGTATAAAACTCATCACCTTTTAATGAAGCTCCATGAAATCTACATGAAGCTACTACATGAAATCTCTAAAATAAGAAGTTATTGTGCTCCTTTAAGCTTCAGACATAAAAAAGTGTATGCTCTGTTATCATTATTAGAAACAAACAAACACTTAAGGCTGAGTTGCTGTCTCTTCCTAGATGCTTCTGGTAATTGTTGCTATTATGTGTCATCATGTCATTAATCTCAGATTAGCACATGGTAGGGAGGTTCCAACCTCACGAGTTACATAAGTAAGATGATCTGCCTCGTAAAATATTACAATATTTAACTTTTTATTGATGACATATTGCTTGGCTCAAACCCTTGATCCTGATGTTAGGTATCTGTTTCTATACCATCTGAGCCTGTCAAGCTTGCTAGTGGGTTGTGCACCTTTTTTGAGGTGATATATAAAAACAGGTTTTCTACAAGTGAGTTTTCTCTGTACATTCAAATTATATAAAATAAGATTCTAAGTACATTATCATTGGCAGCGCAATAGCGCTGCATAAGTAAAGAACGATGACACAATGTTTTTTTTTTTTTTTTTTTTTTTGGTTTCTTGGTCTTAGAACAGGGCACTTCCTATCGAAGGTGTTGTCGTAGAAACTTCGAAAAGGGCTCACTCGATTGGAAATTGGAGTGGCTTGTGCCTTTTTTAATAGTAGAAAGTGATTGGAAGGCAACTACAACACCCCTTCCACACCCACCATTTCCCCAAACACATCCAATCAAAATTTTGAGATAGCCATTTTGTTCAGCGTATTTGATTCCCAGATAGAAATTATGTTTTTGAGGAGGACACTCCCCCACAGCCCTCAGGGTAAGGCTTGTAAGTTATGCCCTGGGGGCATATAAGGTCATTATAGAAGGCGTTGTCATAGAAACTTAAAAAAAGGCTCGTTTTTTAAATTCCAGGGGCTAGTGTCTTTTTAATAGTCAAAAGTGATTGGAGGGCAACTAACCCCTCTCTCACGCCCACCTTTTCCCCAAACACATCTAATCAAAATTTTGAGATATCCATTTTGTTCAACGTTGTTGAGAGTTCTGGAAATTAGGTCTTTGAGGATGACAATCCTCCCACAGCCCTCAGGGCAAGGGTTGTAAGTTATGCCCTGGGGGCATATAAGGTTTTTTTTTATAGAAAGCATTGTCGTAGAAACTTCAAAAGGGCTCATTTGATTGGAAATTGAAATGGCTAGTGCCCGTTTTAATAGTCGAAAGTGATTGGAAGGAAACTAACACCCTTCCACGCCCACCATTTATCCAAACACATCCAATCAAAATTTTGAGATAGCCATTTTGTTCGAAGTAGATGAAAGGTCTGGAAACTATATGTAAGAGGATGGCACTCCCCCAACAGCCCTCAGGCTAAGGGTTGTGAGTTACGCCCTGGGGGCATATAAGGTTTTTATTGAAAGCTTTGTCGTCGAAACTTGAAAAAGGGCTCATTCGATTGCCAATTTCAAGAGAACTCGATTTCAAAGAACTAGTGCCCTTTTTAATAGTCAAAAGTGATTTGAGGGCAACTAACCCCCTTCTCACGCCCAGCTTTTCCCCAAACACGTAAAATCAAAATTTTTAGATATCCATTTTGTTCAACATAGTTAAAAGTTTTAGAAATTAGGTCTTTGAGGATGATAACCTCCTCAGAGCCCTCGGGGCAAGGGTTGTAAGTTATGCCCTGGGGGTATATAAGGTTTTTTTTTATAGATAGTGAGGCTGTAGAAACTTCAAAAAGGGATCATTTGATTGAAAATTAGAAGGGCTTGTGCCCTTTTTAATAGTCGAAAGTGATTGGAGGTTAACTAACACCCCTCTCACACCCACCATTTCCCGAAACACATCCAATAAAAATTTTGAGATAGCCATTTTTTTTCAAATATTTAAAAAGTCTGGAAATTATGTTTTTGAAGATAACACTCCCCCCACAGCCTTCAGGACAAGGGTTGTAAGTAAAGCCCTGGGGGCATATAAAGTTTTTTTTTATAGAAAGCGTTGTCGTAGAGACTTCAAAAAGGAATCATTCGATTGGAAATTGAAACGGCTAGTGCCGTTTTTAATAGTCGAAAGTGATTGCATGACAAGTAACCCCCCTCTAACGCCCACCATTTCCCCAAACACATCCAAACAAAATTTTGAGATACCCATTTTGTTCAACGTAGTTGAAAGGTCTGGAAATTATGTCTTTGAGGATCAAGGGTTATAAGGTTATAAGTTATGCCCTTGTCAAGGGTTATAAGTTATGCCCTGGGGCATATAAGGTTTTTATAGAAAGCGTTGTCGTAGAAACTTCAAAAAGGGTTCATTCGATCGGAAATTGAAAGGTCTAGTGTCCTTTTAATAGTCGGATGTGATTGGAGGGCAACTAACCCCCCTCTCACGTCCACCATTTTCCCAAACACATCCAATCAAAACTTTAAGATAGCAATTTTCTTCAACGTAGTTGAAAGTTCTGGAAATCAGGTCTTTGAGGATGACAACCCCCCCCCCTCCCCAACCGTCAGGGCAAGGGTTATAAGTTGTGTCCTGAGGGCATATAAGATTTTTGTTGAAAGCGTTATCGTAGAAACTTCGACTGGGCTCATTCGACTGGAAATTGAAAGGGCTAGTGCCTTTTTTAACAGTTGAAAGTGATTGGAGAGGAACTAGCGCCCCTCTTACGCCCATTATTTCCCCAAACACATCCAATCCAAATTTTGAGATAGCCATTTTGTTTAACGTAGTTGAAAGTTCAGGAAATTAGGTCTTTGAGGATGACAACCCCCCTCATAGCCCTCAGGGCAAGGGTTGTAATATATGCTCTGGGGGGAAAATAAGGTGTTTATAGAAAGCGTTGTCGTAGAAACTCAAAAAGGGCTCATTCGATTGGAAATTGAAAGGGCTAGTGCCTTTTTAATAGTCGAAAGTGATTGGAAGACTTGACATTTTTATAGTAAAGATCGATGGGATACAATGTATTAATATTTTCTTTCTTTTTTTTGTTTAGACCAGGGCACTTCATATCGAAGGAGTTGTCTTAGGAACTTCGAAAAGGGCTCATTCAGTTGAAAATAGAAAGGGATTATGCCTTTTTTAATAGTCGAAACTGATTGGAGGGCAACTAGCCCCCCTCCCACGCCTACCCTCCAATTTTCCCATTATGTTTAAAAACTAAATGTTGTCTTAAGATTAAATCAAAATGCACTGTGTTAATGCTAATTCCCAATAAGGCATCTCAGCAGTATCCCAAGAACGTCTGAGGGTATTATGTTCAAACTTTTGGGGCTATTTCTGCTCTTAAAATTTAACCTAATCAAAATAGCGTAAGTGTATCCAAGCTATCAAAGAAAGTAAACAGATTTTTTTTTGCAAATGGTATCAAGTTTTTTATTTCAGGTCAACTAGAGGAGGTATGAAACTATATTAAACACTACTAGTTGTGTCCAGATTTTTAAAAGCTTGTATGTTGTTAAAAATTGCTGAAAATTTTTCTCCAGCATACAAAGTGCAGGCCAAACTATAAAGTCTTAAAAAAATCAAAAAGATTTAAAGAATTATTTTCTTTTTCCCTGAAAAGACTATGCCAATGTAAAACGAATAGAAATTAATTAAAAAAAATTCTTCCACAAAATAAGTTTTTCAAAGAAAAGTAAAGAACTCAATTAAACCAAGAATGAGCAAAAATAAAATCAAATAATCTACCGAGCGTGAATCTACCATAAATCAGCATCGATAAATAAATGAAACCCAAAATGAACAGAAATTACAATAAATAACCGAGTCAAACTCAAAACGAGCAGAAATTGACATGAGTAGGGCTCAAAACCACTATGCCTTCCCAAGGCCAGAACATAATTTGCACTTTACTGAAAGAAATACAAAAGTTTAATATACATATACTGATATTTAGTAATCAAAATGTTAATATTATTTGATTAAAGTTATAAAAGTAAAAACATTTATATTTTTTATAGGAATAGGGATTGAGGAATAAGGAATAGGAATTTCCTATTCCTGACAGGGAAATCCTGTTTGCGTGGCCTTACAGTGGCATCAGTTGGACCTTTCACGAGCTTTCCTAACCAAAACTATGACTGCTAACAGCAGTGCAGGATGAACTTGACAATTGGTGCCCCTCGAGGAAATTATAGCCTAGTAAACGACACAACATTGACACTGGATTCTTATTATAGGATGATTCTTCTGTGTTTGTTCTGTTTTTGTGGTTTTTTTTTGGGCTGAAAAACCTCTTCCTAGCTAATTTATTTACTATGGGTTGCATCCCTGTATTAGCATAATATTTGTTGGCATAAATATATAATGAGTCAGAGGTAATAAGCTTGAGATTGTCTGTGCAGGATTTCGACTCTTGTTGATAGAAGAGCACCGCCAAGTGTGGAAAACCAAGTTGTGACCAAGATGGGCCCAGGATTGCACAAAGCCTCCACTCATACTTGAGGTCCCAGAGACTTTTTGCTATCTGCTTCTAAGCCAGCTTAAGTGCTTCCTATAGATTTGAGAAAATGTGTTAGTCCCATTCCTACACTGGTTCTGGGATTATTGCTTTTCCTGAGCCCATAATAATTTCAGTAATTTAAAGAATATGAAAATTGCAACTTGGAATGTTACAACGTTAAAAAAAACACCGTGTCGACATTTTCACTGACGAATTCAAACGCTTTGAACTAGACTTTCAGAAACTCAAACCCAAGGGGTAGGAAACATGAAATTAGGTGATGTAGAATTTTTTTTACTCAGGTAGGGAGGATGGGGCTCATAGACAGGGAGTAGGGCTCATGATGAATAAGGAAGCTGCTAAGTCTTGTTTGATTTGGGAAGGTATTAATAAGACAAGGCTAGTTGCTCATAGTAGTCATAGTAGTATAAGCCCCTGTAGAACCAACTTACGGAGACAGCTGTGACTCAGATGGATTTTACTTCCAGCTACAGGAACAAATAGACATTGCCCATGGTAGAATGGTCCGTTTTATTTTTATTAGGGGATTTTAATGCATAGGTTGGTAGAAATATGATAGAACTAGATATTTCGTGTCGGAAAAGAAAACAGTAACGCTTACAGACTGCTGCAAGTTTGTAGGTATAACAATCTAGTTATAACTAATACAGAATTTGGTCACAAAATGGCCCATAAGTTAACATGGTATTCACATGATGGTAAGACAGATAACCTTATGTAATTGTTAGCCGAAGACTGGCAGGATCAATGCAAGATACTAGGGTATGTAGGGGTGCTGTGGTTGATTTCAAAAGTAAAGATCACTCTCTGGTAGTGTCGAAGGTTAATTTCAAGCTGAAATTTAGGAAGGGTAACTACCTTCCGGAAAGCTGTGGCGCTGTTAGACTCCAGGATGAGAATTTGAGCGAAAGTTTCCTGGAACAGTTGAATTCTGAACTGGAGAATTTTGAATTTGACAACGTAGAAGATGGATGGAGTAATTTTAGGAAAATAGTTTGTTAAGACGCTGATAGTGACAGGTCAGAATGATAGATCATATGAAAATAACAGGAATGGAAAGAAATAGGAGAAAGTATTAAGATGTGAATTGAGTAGGTATGAATGGAGTCCATGGATAAAATGCTGAAGATCTTGAAGATGCAGCCAGACGGCATAATAGTAAAATATTGTACTGACATGTTAATAAATTGAGAGGGAATGGTCAATCTGGATTTATATCTTAGTGATAAGGTAGGAGTTAAAGAGAGATGGGCAGAATACTTTGAGAATAGACTAAACCATGATAGAGCTACAGGAAAAGTTATCTTGTGATACTTTGGATATGAAAGGAGATTTATCCTGTGAGGAAGAATTAGTGACAGTACTAAAAGGATTAAAAAATAATAAGGCCCCAGGTGCTGATAATGTGCTTAATGAGTTTTTTTTTAGATATGGTGGTTATGAAGTTAGAGATAGAATACTGAAGATCATGAATAGGATTTATGAAAAGGGGGTAGTACCCAGCGATTTTAGTAAAACTCTTAATGAAACCCCTCTATAAGAAAGAGTGAGTGTGGTAATTATAGAGGCATTAGCTTCGTTTCTGTAGGAAGCAAATTACTTAGTATGCTGACACTTTTTAGACTCTGAAATGGTGTCGGCAAAGTTTTAAGAGAAGAACAGTGTGGTTTTAGGAAAAGGAGAGGATGCGTCGGCCAAGTTTCTACTCTTAGATTAATAATTGATATATGCCTGAGTCATCAAACCCCTTTAGGCCTCAGTTTTATAGTATGAGCAAGCGTTTGATTTAGCTGATAGAAGAGCCTTAGCGAAGGTCCTATCCTTGTATGGCATACCAGATAAATACATTAAAGTGATTAGGGCTATGGACAAAATAACATTACTGCAGTGAAGCTTGGAAGTGAGGTTAGTAGTTGGTTTCATATTAAATCAGGAGTTAAGCAAGGTTGCGTCCTATCCTCATTTATTTGAATTATTTGGATTGACTTTGTCTTAAGGAGCACAAAAAAGGCAATGGCAAAACACAGAATCAATGGGAGAAATACAAACTCTGTTAGAGAAATTTAAGTATCCTAGCTGACAATGTTAGGAAAATAAATGAATTTTTTTTGAAGTTTTAAGAGTTCAGGGTGCAAGAATAGGTTTGAAAATTAATGTTAAGAAGACGAAGTTGTTAAGACTAGTAATAAGTGATGATAAAGAAGATATGTTAGGTAACGAGAAGATAGATCAGGTGGACAGCCTCATAAGTGAAAGAAAAAGTAAAGACGATGGATGCAGTCAATATGTTAAAGTAGAATATCCAAGTCCCAGGGTGTTTTTCACTGTTGAAAAAAGTTCTGAAGAATAGAAAGATAAGTCTGCGTCTGCGAACCAAGATCAGAATATTGGAAGCTACAGTGATGATAGTGGTCAAGTATGGTTCTGAAGCGTGGGTGCTTCGAAAGGCAGAGGATTCCCTAGATGCTTTCCAGTGAAAGTGCCTACAGAATATTGTGGGTAGCTGACTGAATGACTGTATTTCAACCAGTAAGCTGTACGAAAAACGCGGCTCAATCCCGCTTTGTAGGGCTATAATAAGAAAAAAATTGAGATGAATAGGACACATTCTGCAGATGAAAAATGACAGGTTGCCAAAGATAGTCCTTTTCGGCCAACCGTCTAGGGCTAAACAAAAAGCAGATCGTCCTCGGTTGGGAATCCCATGTAGTAGTTAATCCCACCTTCCCAGAAAGGTTTGGTTGGAAAACACAAAAATATGTAAAATGAGTATGTTTTGGAGGATTTTGCAAAAGCTTTCAGAAATACCACTCCAATTAAAAAGAAAATCAAGCTTACTTTGCAAATAGAGGTTTCTGTGGGAAACAATACACTGTTGGTGTTTGAATTCCTACGGACAAAAAGTATTGCCAAATCTAACTGATTAGTTTTTCTTATTTCTTTTCGCGGTTCAACGTTACAACACTGATGGGAAATGTGGCATTGCCCGAAAAGTTTCAAAATTTCTAAACAATTAAATAAAATCTAAGAAAATCGCGAGTTTTAGATATGAGTATGGGAGACAATTAAAAAGAAAATCTTAATCACTCCAATTAAAAATTAAAAAGAAAGTTTATTGTAAGTATTAAAGTTTTTAGCACCTATGTGTAGATAAACACTGTTAAACTTTAGTAAACAATCTAATACCCAGATTTATTAGAAAAAATCCAAATTATTAGAAGAAATTTCAATTTCACTGTAAGTTTTTACATGCAAACACAGGTTAATACAGAAATCTTATAATTGAATTTTTTCTTTTTTAGGTTACGTGTGTTGAAGATGTAGGGGAACGCTGGATCGTGATTGGCTGTGCCAACAAAGAAAAAGGTCATCTCTTCCTTTATAACACAGCTAGAGGGAAGCTTATATCTCAAGCTGTTGTAACAAAAAGGGTAATTTTAATTTATATCTTATTTCCCTTCTTTTTTTAATCAACATCTTTAAGCAAAATATATCTGTTTACTCCTCTTTATTGAATTGGCTTTAACTTCAAGTACTGGAATAAATGTACAAAAGTGAAGACTATTCCAGCCAAAAGAAATGATAAAAGTCCAAATTCTTAAAGTAGGCCTACAAAGAACAGTGGAAAAGAAATGTGGTTATTGGAATTGATTAAGTTAAAACTTACCCAACCATATATATCATAAAGGATCTGGAAAAATCAGAAATTCAATTTTTAATTAAAAAGATCTCCATACGCCATCATGCAGTTTTTGGTAATAGTGAGTGCCAAATCAGAGGCAACGCTGTAGCGTTGCCTATAGTAAAGGCCATACGGCTCCAATGTTTTATTATTATTTATTATTATTATTTTTTTCCTAGAGGCACTTCATATAGTAGGGGTCATCGTAAAAACTTTAAAGGGGGCTCATTCGATTGGAAATCGAAAGTTCTAGTGCCCTTTTTAACAGTCGAAAGTGATTGGAGGGCAACTAGCCCCCCCCCCCACGCCCATCATTCCCCCAAACACATCCAATCAAAATTTTGAGATAGCCATTTTGTTCAGCGTAGTTGATTTCCAGATAGAAAATATATTTTTGAGGAGGACATTCCACCACGACCCTCAGGGCAAGGGTTTTAAGTTATAAGGTTATATAAGGTTTATATAAGTTATATAAGGTTTTTATAGAAACCGTTGTCGTAGAAACTGCAAAACGGGCTCATTCGATTGGAAATTCAAAGGGCTAGTGCCCTTTTTAATAGTCGAAAGTGATTGGAGGGCAATTAGCCCCCCCCCCAAGCCCATCATTCCCCACAACGCATCCAATCAAAATTCTGAGATAGTGATTTTGTTCAGCGTAGTTGATTTCCAGATAGAAAGTATGTTTTTGAGGAGGAAACTCCCCCACAACCCTCAGGGCAAGGGTTTTGAGTTATGCCCTGGGGGCATATACGGTTTTTATAGAAGGCGTTGTTGTAGAAACTTCAAAAAAGGCTCATTTGATTGGAAATTCAAAGGGCTAGTGCCCTTTTTAATAGTCGAAAGTGATTGGAGTGCAACTAGCCCCCCCCCCCCCACGCCTATCATTCCCCCAAAAACATCCAATCAAAATTTTAAGACAGCCATTTTATTAAACGTAGTTTTAAGTTCTGGAAATTAGGTCTTTGAGGATGACAACTCCTCCACAGCCCTCAGGGCAAGGTTTGTAAGTTATGCCCTGGGGGCATATAAGGTTTTGTATAGACAACGTTGTCGTAGAAACTTCAGAAAGGGCTCATTCGATTGGAAATTTAAATGAGTAGTTCCTTTTTTAATAGTCGAAAGTTATTCTAAGGCAACTGTCACTCCTTCCACGCCCACCATTTCCCCAAGCACATCCAATGAAAGTTTTGATATAGCCATTTTGTTCATCGTAGTTGAAAGTTCTGGAAATTATATGTTTGAGCAGGACACTCCCCTACAGTCTTTAGGGGCAAGGGTTATAATTTATGCCCTGGGGGCACATATGGTTCTCCCCCCCCCCCCCCCTCCAAACTCTTTTTTCCCAAATGCATCCAATAAAAATTTTAAGATAGCTATTTTGTTAAAAATAGTTAAAAGATCATATAACAAAAATTCCGGTGTTGACACAACCCACCAGGGCCCGGGGGCAGGCGTTTAAGTTATGCCCTGGGGGCATATATGGGTCTTATGGAAGGGATGCTCGTATTAACTCCAAAGAGGGATCATTTGATTGGAAATTGAAAGTTCTAGTTCACTTTTTAAGAGTCAAAAGAGATTGGAGGGTACCTAGCCCCCCCCCCCCCCTTCACGCCCTTTTTTCCTCAAACCCATCCGATAAGAACTTTGAAATAGATTTTTTTTTTTTTTTTAATAGTTCAAAGACCGTATAACGAAAACTCAGGGGTCAACACAGCCCCCCAAGGCCCGAGGGCAGGTGTTGTAAGTTATGCCCTGGGGGAATATACGGTTCTTATTGAAGGGAAGCTCGTAAAAAATTCATAAATGGCTCATTTGATTGGAAATTAACTGGCCCCCCCACGCCCTTTTTTCCCCAAATGCATCCAATAAAATTTTGAGATAGCCATTAAGTTAAAAATTGCTCCAAAGTCAGATAACAAAACTTCAGGTGACGTCACAACCCCCAGGGCCCAGGGGCAGGTGTTGTAAGTTATGCCCTGGGGCATATATGATTCTTTTGAAAGGAATGCTCGTACAAACTTCAGAGAGAGCTCATTTGATTGGATATTGAAAGTTCGAGCTCACTTTTAATAGTAAAAAGAGATCCGAGGGCAGCTAGCCCCCACTCCCCCACGCCTTCTTTTTCCAAACCAATCTGATGACAGTTTTGAGATAGATATTTTGTTAGAAATAGTTCAAAGGTCGGATAAGAAAAACTCCGGTGTCAATACAACCCCCCAGGGCCCAGGGGAAGGCGTTCTAAGTTATGCCCTAAGGGCATGTATGGTTCTTATGAAAGGAATGCTCGTGTAAACTTCATAGAGGGTTCATTTGATTGGAAATTGAAAGTTCTAGTTTACTTTTTAATAGTCAAAAGAGTTTAGGGCAACTAGCCCCCCCTTGCCCTTTTTCCCCAAACCCATCCGCTACAAATTTTGAGATAGCCAGTTTTTTGGAAATTGTTTCCCAAAACAATTCCAAAAAAGTGAATTACTTTTAAAGAATAAACGAAACCCCGAACGAACAGAAATTAAAATTAACTATCTTACAAACATAAAGATAAATGGTGCAAACATAAATGAATGAATAAATCTTATATAGCTTCAATATTTTTTTTATTATTTTCTCCCCATAGGTGCTTTATATGCAAGGGTTAAAAATACCATTTTTAAAAAAATAGTTGAAAGGTTAAATAACAAAACTCTGGTGTCGACAAAACCCCCCAGGGCCCGGGGGCAGGAAGGGATTCTCGTATAAACTTCAGAGAGGGCTCATTTGATTGGAAATTGGAAGTTCTAGTCCAGCTTTTAAGAGTCAAAAGTAATCAAAGGGCAACTACCCCCCCCCCCCCCACGCCCTTTTTCCTCAAAATACATCAGATAAAAATTTTGAGGTAGCCATTTTGTTAAAAAAAAAAGTTCAAATGTCAGATAACGAAAATTCCGAGGTCGACACATGTTGTACAAACATAATATTTTTAACATAATTCGTTTTATAACTAATTAATCATTAGTTATAATAATTATATTTACTAATTAATCATAAGTTTTACCCGGGGGGCATATATAGCTGTTTTGGAAGGAATTCTTGTATAAACTTCAGAGAGGGCTCATTTGATTGGAAATTGGAAGTTCTAGTTCAGTTTTTAAGAGTCAAAATTGATCGGAGGGCAACTAGCCCCTCCCTCACCCCCTTTTCCCCCCAAATGCATCAGATAAAAATTTTGAGGTAGTCATTTTGTTAAAAAAAAAATCAAGGGTCAGATAACAAAAATTCCGGGGTCGACGCATGTTGTACAAACATAATATGTGTAATATAATTCGTTTCATAACTAATTAATCATTTGAAAAAAATAACTTATTTAAAATTAATGAATCAGTACAAATGTAGAGCATTGACCTATGACAATCTGTTCAGGAAACATTGTAAAAGTAGTGAAAATACACAGAAAACATTGAAAAAAGTAGAAAACATTGAAAAACATTCAGGCCAAACCTTATTTCGTTTCAGACGGATGGATAAGCCCATCCGATAAAAATTTGAGGTGACCATTTTGTTAAAAAGAGTTCAACCATCAGATATTAAACCTCCAGGGTCGACACAACCCCCCAGGGCCCCGAGACAGGCGTTGTAAGTTATACTCTGGGGATATATATATATGGTTCTTATAGAAGGGATACTTATATGAACTTCAGAGAGGGCTCATTTGATTGAAAATAGAAAGTTCTAGTTCACTTTTAAAGAGTCAAAAGAGACCGAAGCTTAATTAGTCCCCACACGCCCTTTTTCCCCAAACCCATCCGATAACAATTTTGTTAAAAATAGTTCAAACATCAGATAATAAAAACTCCGAGATTGACACAAACCCATTTTTTCACTTTGATTTTGTTACTTTGACACCAGTTTTGATACTTTGATGAATATTTGATTTTTTTTTAAAGTTTGATTTTGAAATAAGAAATTTTAAAAACTTGAAATTTTTTGCAATCAATAAACAAAAATCACTACAAACAAGAGTTTGGGTATGACCTCCTTCTCTAATTGTAAAAGTCTAAAACCTACTGCGTCATTGGCGCTTTACTGAAAACTACATGCGTCTTTAACAGTCTTGGAAAGTATAAACAACATCAAATTGAATATTTGATGTATAATGATATTAATTGTTGAAAGATCCATCAGTTCAAGAATTTATTTCACTGTAGGCTAATTGTATTTTTATTTTCAATGCTGTAAGAACTGGAAAAGAAAATATTTGTAATATAATTCGTTTTCAGTTAAGCGCCAATGACGCAGTAGGCTTTTGGTTTTATTTACAGTTAGGAAAGGAGGCAGTATCCAAACACTTGTTTGTAGTGAAACTATATTCGTCTTTAACAACTTTAAAAAGAGCTAATAAATTAAACTGAATATTTGATGTATAATGATATTAATTGCTGAAAGCTCATCAGTTCAAAATGTTACTATAATATTAATGTTTATTTTTAATATTAAGTACAAAAGAAAATATTTGTCATAAAATTGGTTTTCAGCAAAGCGCCAATGACGCAGTAGGTTTTAGACTTTTACAGTGAGAGAAGGAGGTCATACCCAAACTCTTGTTTGTAGTGATTTTTGTTCGTTTCGAGCTTGATTCGCATATTCAATTTAAGTTCCACTCGTTTTAAGATTTATTTATTAATTTACATTAACATCTATTGTATGTTTGTTTGCATTGATTGTTTTTTTAATTTCTGTTCGTTTTAAGTTTCATTTATACTTCAATAGGAAAATATTTTTTTTCGTTTTAAGCCTGATTTTCATATTCAATCGAAGCATTACTCGCTTTAAGATCTATATTTTCATTTATATTATTACTTCTTGTATGTTTTTGCTATGATTGTTTATTTAATTTCTGTTCGTTTTGGGTTTCATTTATTCTTTAATAGTAATTTCAGGTCGTTTTGAGTTTGAATTTTAAAAGGTATTTGTATCTGTTGAGATTAAGCTTAAAATGGCCTTTACTTTTCTTTCAAAAACTTATTTTTCGGAAAGTTTTTTTTAATTAATTTAAACAAAGGAAGTATCGATTAAAATAATGTAAAAATATATGACACCAAAAGCTTAATAAGGTGTAGCTTTCCTTTGAAGCTTTAGTTGTCTTTAGGAATCAGCGAATTGTTAATGTTTGATTTTTTGCAGGAAAATAAGCATTGTAAAATTCAAATAATTAAATTTCCTTGTTTATTTTCATGTTTCAGAATGACCACTCCGACGAGCTCTGGTGCTGCCCTGATAACTTCATAATTTTGAAACAACTAAAAGAAAAATATTTGAAAATTGTGGTTTTCTGGTATGAATAGACCTAAGACAGTTCATGGGGACACTTTTTTATTTTTACTTAGTCCTTCATACTTTGAAGTAGGTGCTCACAAAATTGGGGTGAGGGTGGTAACTGTATTAATATTGGTCTTAAGAATATTACTTAGATATGATTGACTTAAAATTAACATCTTGGTATTTTTGGCATTCGATTAATCGACATTACCCCTTCCCCTCCCCACGGAAAATTCGAAAATAAATTTACGTTTTTTGTGTATACAAAAAACTTTCATTGCTTTGATTCAATCCTTTGCTCAATAATCGTTAAAAGTTTGATACCTCTTTCCGTGGATGCACAACTTACAAAATACGTCTACAGACAAAATTAATATTTCATTGGCTGATGGAGGCTCAGTAAAACTCCAGCTTAACTGCTGTACAACTGGAATAAATCATCTGAATATACCCCAAAAAGAATTTATGCTAAATGATGTGGTAGGTGCCCACAGTGTGGTAGATGTGGTTGGTGCCCACATCTATTTGGATTTGTTTTATATTATATTTTTACAAGATCTCTGTTGCTTTTCAATTTTACGCTGGTGACACCTATATGGTTAATAGATAAGGACTGTTGCTAAAGCATTTGTGATAATGTTCCTATTTGAACTCAGGCTGCCTCTTGAGTAAGCCTATGGTTATTCAAGGTTATTACCTCATGGTACCCTCATGGGAGGAATTAAACAACCTACTCTACCACTGGTTGGTTAGAAAGTTCTAAACACTTAAAAAATGGTATTTTAAAAGAGTGTTTTTAAAATATTTTGAAAGAGCAGTAGTTTCAAAAACTTTAGAAAGCTGTGAAGGAGAGTGATAATAACAAATGAATTGCAGCAAAAAACTTAAAATTAGTTTTGGGAGCTTAGAAAAGTAAAAATAAGAAAGTAAAGTATTAAGAAAGTACTAAGAAAGTAAAGATGTTGTAGCATATGGGTTGTAAGTATGTCCAACTCCTTATGATCCCGTTAGTGTTTTAGTGTCTAGTCCTTATAACCCTTTAGTGTTTTATCCTTTTAGGTTTTTAAATTTTCTTTCCTTTTCATTGTTATTAAGTGCCCTTTTCTGTCTATTTCAATTGCGGTTCATTTAAATAGTTTTAAAATATTTGGAAAGAGTAGTAGCTTAAGAAACTATTGAAAAGTAGTGATTGTGAAGAAGACATTGCAGCATTAAAACATAAAATTATTTTTAGAAAAAAAAACTAAAAGCAAATAATCTATGCTTGAACTGTTGTAGCATGTTTGCACTTATGTTCAATTTCTAATAATCTTTTTATTCATATATATCTGTTTTTTCAATTTTCTTTCCTTTTCACTGTCACTAGGAGCCCCTGTTCATTTGTATTGCTGTTCATTTTGTACAAATGAATAAATCTGGTTATTTAATTGCTTAGAATATGGTGTGTTCATAAGCCTGTAACTATGCCTCTAGATGGGCTTGTAAACGGTTCTGTGAAATAATTATGTCTATGAGCTCTCAGCTCTGAATCAATCATACGGTGTAAAACAAAAGGTTGATGAAGTTAGCCTACCATGTCAATCTTTCTCATTAAACTGTATGTAGGCTCCAATAAAATTGTGTCGTATGTTAATATGTAGGCTTATATAATATGCAGGCTATATATATATATAATATATATATATATATATATATATATATATATATATATATATATATATATTATATATATATATATATATATATATATATATATATATATATATATATATATATATATATATTATATATATATATATATATATATATATATATATATAAATATATAAATATATATATATATAATATGTAGGCTTATATAAAGTTGTGTCGTATTTGTTATGTAGTTTTAATAGTCCTATGCTGCTATGTTTCATGGTGGGGGTCGAGTTGACAATTTCTAGGGAACTTTATGGGGGAAGGGGAGTGGACTTTTCCGTTTGGGGGTGCCAAATTCCCCCTCTACCCTTTGTAGTTGATAGTCTATTTTTTTTCTTCGGGATGGGGTTGGGAGGGATTGGCAAAGGAAACTTCAAGTTCAAGATTGGGAGACTATTATTTCGTCCTTTATTAGTTGATAGTCTATTGTTTCTGATAGTAAATTAGTTTCTCAGACTTCTATATTTGTGTGCCTTTTCTTTTTCATGCTTGTCGTCCAACAAGCTTTGCTACTGGTTTGACTAATAAATAGGAGAGTTGGTTACAGATAGCTGATGAAGCAGCTATCCTTATTTCAAGGAATTCTAGCTCTTTGTATAAACAAAATTAGCAGGATCGTCTGGATGTGGAGTATTATTTTGAACATGCTAGCTAAGGGCTGTATAAAAGCTCCCACAAGAACTCAATATTTCGTTCACAGAAGTCCTTGCCATAAAATTTGCACTTCAATATTACTAAAATGGCCCCCTTCTCCTTACAAAAAGTAGTAATATTCTACAACTCGAAATCGGCTCTACACGTCCTTAGTCCCTTTAAAAATAAACCTGAAGACTATTTCAAGTAAAAGTATTTATCGACACCTTGGGCTCAAATTTATGCTCAGCTTCACGAGAATGAGTGGCACTCATGAGGCACTCATGAAACAGAGCAAGATAAGAAAGAGGCAATGCGTTTTCAATTCATTGCCTAAAATTGCTAAAGCAGCAAATAGTTATCTAATGTTCTTTCTTGAAACAGGAGGGACAATAATGTTCTTTGCTGTTTTTTTTTGTTACGAATATGAATATTCCCTGCTTCTTGTTGGTAAAGACCATGGTTCACTCAGTAATATCTCAACGAGCTAAAAGACATTTGGGTTATTTTCTTCATTTTTTGGAAGTCTTCCTGATTAACTTAAAATATGCTACGAATCAGAATTCACATTGGAAGTGTAATTTCACATATGTTGGATGCAAAAATAGCAGGAATTCAAATACATGAAATTGAATATAATATAAGTAGCATATCATATCTTAATTATATTCAAGTAGTAATAAGAAGTACAAGGTTCTGACGAAAATCATTACTAGAAGACATTAACCTTTTTGTCTCTGCTAAATAGATTATAGTGATGGGTTGTTAAATTGTCTTCATCCCTATCCTAAATGTGAGTCATCATCCCTGTCCTTTTAGGTGCATTATCGAGACAAATTAGCAGAAATAACATCACGACTAACCCCCTGCCACCTATGCTTCTTTTTAGTCTGAACTAGAAAATAGATGTTCCGCAGAATGCGTGCTAATTCACTATACCCGAGTAAATCTGCTTTTTTTCACGACTTACCCTCCCCCTCCCCCCCGTCCGGTGAACCTCGCATCAACTCGCACTGCAGATGTTGCACCACTGACGAGCTCCTTGACCACATATTTCCCATACACGACTTGCAGCATCAAAGCTCATGATTGGTGTCAAAAATTATCCCAGCTTTTCCCACAAAGTAATCTTCAGACTTCATCAACACTGTTAGAATCTTTATAAAATCCAAACAAATGAGTATAGATCTCCAGACTCGTGTTTAATGTCCTTAAAACTTTCAGTCTCCATCACTTTTGTGTAAGTTCAGAATAGCATGAAGCAAAACCCATAAGGCCCTAACAGGTTCATTTTTAGTTTCATATCTAGATAAAGAGGAATAAAAACTCGTATTTCCACGAGTTAATTTTATGCTCCTGGATGGATAAAAAAAATTCAATTATTATGGCCTAACATCCATTTTTTGGTGTTTTGTCTAGAATTATTAAATTATTGCACAAGACTTCAACAGAAGCCTATCTGCCGAAAGATGAGATTTAAAATTTTTTTTGCCGAAGCATTTTTATT
>CM051268.1:58733797-58973297 GCA_027921565.1 Artemia sinica
CGTTTTACCAACTTCGACGAACGGGAATTAAAAGTCACCGCCGGGCAAGGGCCTTGCCCTCTGGGACTGCAAGGTCTCTAAAATAGAATCCATCACAGCGGGCATCCAAAGGGCTTTATCATATTTTTTTCTATACCAAAATGTTTTATTACAAATCAGCAAAAACTCATGCAGTTTTTGCGAACGTTGCTGACCAAACAACTTTTTCAGCTTAAAGGTCTGAAATACGGAATCGTCATTGAAGCGATTACAGGATTTGAAAACTTTATATATATATATTGAATATATATATATATATATATATATATATATATATATATATATATATATATATATATATATATATATATATATATATATATATATATATATATATATATATTTTCTTGCACTGCATGTGCAAGAAGAGGTCTAACTTTTTTTTTTCAAATTATATATATATATATATATATATATATATATATATATATATATATATATATATATATATATATATATATATATATATATATATATATATATTATATATATATATATATATATATATATATATATATTCAAAAAAAAAGTTAGACCTCTTATTGCACTTGCAGTTTTTCAGAGTATCTCTTTTTGTCTGAGATACTGATTGACTAATTACAAGAAAATTAATAATATATAAATTATAAAGTAGCCCTATTATATAAAAAAAACAAAACAGGAACTACTGTGAAAAATCTGATTCCTAGCTAGAGTTCAATGTTAAGAATAGCTCTCAGAAACTTCTTAAGCAATCAAACTTAAAAAATAACTGCAGGAAAACTTGACATGATTACTATTGCTGGATAACGTGGGTGGACTGAAAAAATGAGTAAAGCTCAGGGCCTATTTCTTTAACACCAGAGGAATGATTCCCCAGCCTTCCAATATACCTTGCCGGCTATCGGATTTTCCCTCCACAAATATGTCCTCCAATTTAACATATAATTAAACAAATGTCCCCAGCTTGTATCTTAACCTTGACGAGACATTCTTCTACTAGATGTCTTCTTCTTTCCACGGCCATCTGGCATTATTGGAAAGCTGGGGAATCAGCTTTTCCAGTTTGACTGAGATGGTCTGAAAGTTTTCAAATCCTGTAATCGCTTCAATGACGATTCCGTATTTCAGACCTTTAAGCTGAAAAAGTTGTTTGGTCAGCAACCTTCGGAATAACTTCCTTTGTTTCTTTCTATCCAGTTTTGTTCCGACCTCACAAGGGCCTATCATCTTATAGCTGCTTTCCATTATTTCTGAGGGGTGGGAATCTTCCTGTCCGTAATAAGTCATTGATGCCCAGCATTAGCTATTTTATTTGCCAATTTGTTACCTGTGATGTCATTGGTCCCAAATCAGTGTAATACCATTGCTGTTGGATGCTAATCTGTTTAATGCTTTTGTATCTCTCCAGATTGCTTTTTCCGCCTCCTCTTGATATTCTCAAGAGCTTTAAGGTATGCTTGGTTATCAGAAAGATGCACATGTCCCAACCTGACTTTTCAATTGCTCCAGTCTTTTACCTGCCTTTACTATTCCCTATATTTCAACTTGGCAGACCGTTGTGAATTCACCTAAGTGATAATTCTTATCTTGAACCAGGCCATTGTGGTATAGCACTACTCCAGTCCCCGATTATCCGTTACTTTGGGTTTGTGAACTGTATGCATAACAAAATATTGCGTTATTTTGGTAAGGCAGTCTAATTTCCTGCTCTATTTTGTTTCTAGCCTTTACAGCAATCTGTAATTGATTTACAGGTTTAATCAATGGGACAATATAATCCTTGTGCATTAATAAAACAAAATATATTATATTTTTCACTGTGTGTGTTTGTTTTTGTGTCCCCATGTTGGGAGGGCCTCCCAAGCCCCTCCTGCCCAGCCTTTCTTTGTTTTTGTTGTTGTTTTTTGGTTGATCAAGTTAATTTCCAGAATTATTATTATTATCATTAATAGTTTAATAATAGACGCCATAAATGAGATGTATCATTTTTCTTTATGTCTTAAAATTTACATACCCAACTTCACGAGCTCTGCTCTCCGTTGGGGGTTAATGTTTTTGTAGTTTTAAGTGAATTGAATAAAACAGTAAACAGTCCATCTACACCCCCCCCCTTACACTTTAGCAGTAGTGAGCTTTATTTTCCTATTTCGTATCTGCTATCTCTGAATCCATTTGTCGATAATCTCGTGCCTTACAGCACTTTTTATTGTTTTATTCTCAAGAAAATTTTCCTTAGGTCGAAGTGATAAGTAGACATGATAAACTTTTGCTTCTTATTCTGTCTAAATTATTCCCCATAAATTACACTAAGTAATTGCAAACATACATGGAGCAGGAGCTTTGTTTTGGAGTAATTGTTATTGTTAGAAGTTACAAATTAATGAAACAAAAATAATCATTTCTATTGCTACTACTATTAACAATACTGAGCTGCTGAGGTCAACACATCTGTGCACACTCCTCCTTCACCCCAATCTGTTCAAAGCATCAGTCTTTACTCCCTTGTATGAAATTTTTGTTTCACTAAGGTAAAATGGTAAAGGTAAAGGTGAGGTAAAATTAACCGGGATTTTTAACCGGGTAAAGGTAAAATTAACCGGGTAAAGGTAAAATGGTAAGGTAAAATTAACTGGGATTTTTATGCACGTATGGAACTGCATAAATGTGTCCAAAAACAAAAATTTGATTATTTATGATTTAATAGGAAACTAAAAATGCAGATTTTAAATTTCCGAATGACCTGAAGTTTGAATATTCTGTCAAACATCCATGGATTATAGACGTCTGTTATCCATGACGGACGTCATCCTGGTATATAGACGTCCTTGTTTTTCAAATTGTCTAGTAATATCAGGTCTTTGGTTAAACTGTACATATAGAGAACAACATCTTGGAGAAAATCTACGGAGATCTTGAATCTATGGAGGACGTATCGGACACTCACTAAAAACCATCATACTTTCGAAATTAAATAGGTCTAGTAGATCGATATTCCAGAATTTCATATATTTCCACAAAATTTGACTATTTTTCGTTTGTTTTTAATTCGCCGTAGATGTAGATTTTCTACAAGATGAAAATTACTATTACTATTGCGAAAATTACGTTACTATTGATATATAACGTGGGCGGACTCAGAAAACTGAGTAGAGCTCAGGGCCCATTTCTTCAACACCAGAAGAATAATTTCCCAACCTTTCAATATACCTTGCCGGCTGTCGGACGTTCCCTCCACAAATATGTCCTCCAACTTAACATCCAATTAAACAAATGGAGAAAATCTCTTAGAGAAAATCTACATCTACGGCGAATTAAAAACAAACAAAAAATAGTCAAATTTTATGGAAATATATGAAATTCTGGAATATAGATCTACTAGACCTATTTACTTTCTAAAGTGATTTAGAAAGTGAGATGGCTGGAAAGATGCTTTTTAGTGAGTGTCTGATACGTCCTTTATTTTTTGTAAGAGCGATGTTTAGACGCTAAATGTCTTGTATTTATCTTGCTATTTAGCCGAAAAATTATCATTTCCATCTTAGCCATTCTTAACGCGAAGTTTAGGGAAGTTGAAGATTGTTCTAGAGGTAGAACTCTATAAGAAATTCTATTTTAGTTGTTTTTAACCTATTTGACACCTTTTTTTTCTTTTTTTCTTGGTTTTGTTGATTTGGAAGGGCAAATTCGGCCCATCTGGGCTTGTGATAGCCCTTTATAGGGAATAAATCTTATCTTGAGATAAGATCACATCACTCGGTAAGGAGTAAACTTTTAGGCCTCAAATATTTATATCATTGCACATAGGCAATGCTCTCAGAATTTTTCATTGAAGAATTCATATTCCAGCCTGTATGCTTAAAAATTGAATACAGAAATTTCTTTATTTGGTGATTTACTCTGAAAATTAATCTTGCATGTACTTGGGCGAGTCATCAGAATAAGGATGATAATCCCAAAAAAAAAAAAATCCTTAGCCTAAAGCAAAAACATGCATCTGATTATTTGAAAAAAAGTTAGATTTGTTCTGAAAATAACAAAGGTACTAAAATTGAATTCGTGAATTTAAGTTTTTGAATTCGTAGCATGGAGCTTGTAAAGC
The DNA here is from genome assembly GCA_027921565.1 of Artemia sinica. Taxonomy (NCBI): domain Eukaryota; kingdom Metazoa; phylum Arthropoda; class Branchiopoda; order Anostraca; family Artemiidae; genus Artemia; species Artemia sinica. The sequence continues at coordinate 58,737,918 of CM051268.1, forward strand.
TGAAAAGCGACTTTAAGTATATTTTTATCAATTTCATTAAAATTTTCTTTAAAATATTTTCTAATGATTCTTTATCTCTAATAATTCTTTTAAATTAGCTGTAATTAGTTTATTTACTTGTAACAAACTTTCATTGTAAATTAAGATGGAATAATAATAAGAAAAAAAAAAATCAAGAGAAAAATAGCTCGTAAATGAAAAAAAAGATGGGTAACAATAATAACGCGCATAAGCCATGCGTGCGAGTTTTCTCTGCCGTATCAAAAAATAAGAACTTATGTCGGGACTGGCTAAATTACTTAAAATAAGCCGTTTTTTTCAGTCCAGAATCGAAGATAAAGAAGAAGTTTGCAAAATTTAAGTATTTGACAGGGATTCCACTAATTTTTCTTTTCTAAGAATAGGGAAGACACCCAAAGTAATTTTCGATAATCATAGCTGTTAGCCTCAAAATAATTGATTCGTTTTATCGTTGAGGATGAAAATTTCATCATTTTCATTGTTGATGTAGCGTTAAAATCAAATTTTATGTTGCTAAGCAATAGAAGGTCGTACATATTCCTGACAAAGACCATTCAAAAGAGCGGAAAATACTGTGCAAATTGGCAGAAGATCTCCAAAATTTAGGTTCTTGACGATAAAGGGCAATTTTGCTCTCAGGTCGTGATAAGAGCCTAAAATTTATTGAGCTGGTACTTTGGAAATTTCCCATTACAGAGATGTGTCCTATTTAATACCATTATTTCTTCATATTTTCGATATAAGTTATCTTTCTTTTTTTAGGACCTTGCTTTCATTTTAGATTTTTTAAGCTTTCTTTTCTTAAGACCCTGCTTCCCTCTACGAACCTCCAAGTATTTCAGTTGGTACAATCATCGCTGCTCTATGATGATTGTCTATTAATTTTGTGTTTCTTTTAGATCAGTGTTTTAAAGGAGAGACATTCCAGTTTCTCCGGCCTAAAGTAAAAAATGACGGAAATGTTGAATTGGAAGTGGCAGGAGCATTGCCTTGTCGAGAGGTGAAAGTCACTAGTATCAAAGTAGTTCCACAGATTGGATCCGTCATCGTTGCTTTTAGCTTTGGTGGATTTCAGTTCTATAGCCTTTCAGGTCTTGAACTCGAGTAAGTTCTCTCTTCCTCCCTCTGCCCTATTTTCTATCTCTTTCTTTCTCTCTTCCTCCCGCTTTCCCCTTTTTTTCGCTCTCTGAATACGTTCTATGACCTAATGTTTTTAGCCAGTTTAAAAGAACGAAAAGATAAAGCAGAAACACGGGCAGGAACCTCCGCCAAGCCATCGTCTGTTTTTAACTAAAAAAAAAAAAAAAAAAAAAAAAAAAAAAAAAAAAAAAAAAAAAAAAAAAAAAAAAAAAAAAAAAAAAAAATATCCTTTTGAAGTGAACCCTAACAAGATTGAGGAAAAACTCAAAGACTTTGAAACATTGAAAACCTTGTAAACTCAAAGGAAACTCTAAGTGTTCCCTCTATCTTGTTAGAGTCCACTTTAAAGGGTTAGTTTGTGTTTTTTTTTTTTTTTTTTTTTTTTTTGGAATTTTTTATTTTAGTAAACAAACATTTAGTAAAAAATTTTAGTAAACATTTTTAGTAAATTTTTCAATTCTTAAATAACGCTGGAGGAGCAGAACACTCGGAGTTTAAATAAAGTTAGCGGCTAAACAGTAAAAAAAGACACATAAAAAAAAGAAGAAAAAGACTCATTTTCAATTTTGCTTATGCCTTAGAATTGCTATTACAATTTTTTGAGTTTTTTCTTCGGCTGAAAAGATTGTTTCCTTTAACCAAAGGAAACTCGGAGTGTTTCCTGTATCTTATTAGAGTTTACTTCAAAGGGCTCTTGTGTTTTTTTGTTTATTCTGTGTTGAATTTTTTTTCTATCAAGCTCTCTTTCTATCTCTGTCCTTTCTTCTGTCTTTCCCTCTCTCTATTTTATCATTTTTCTCTCTTCTAAATAAAATGAGGTTACAGATTCCAGGAAAAAGAAAAGCTTGAGACATTTTTGTTTTTCCTATTCGGTTTCAAACCCTTTGATTTAAGTTTGCTTGTTTCTTTATCCTTAAAATTAAAACAAGCCTACGCATATATTACTCAATGTGATTTATACAGGGAACAAATAAGGACAACATTAAACTTCAAAAATTTTCCTTTGTAAAATAAACTACTTCACTTAAACGCCAAATTCAAATCACTATCCCCTGCCGTAGATAGTAACATTCGGTTTTAAACCTTGTGACGTCATTTTTCCAGATTTTTCTATTACTATAGGCCTACATATACTGCATTATTCCATACCATTACCAGTACTATTACCTACTATAGTACTTTACTACCTGCTATACTAATACCTACTATTTTCGACGTAACACCTTTATATTAGGTGTTGTTTTCTTAGACCACACTGCCGTTCTAAGACGAACAAATAAACTTTCAAATGGGGATAAATCCATTTATTTAGACAGTGAAAAAAACAGGTACAAAAGTCCAGATATTTCGGTCACATATACAGCGACCGTCTTCAGTAGAAATACTAAAATAATAAAATTGAAACTAGCATATTTATATGCAATAAAATAAATAACTTTTCGGGTCATTCACAAAATAATGAACTTCCGGATTATTCACTGGATTATTTTCAGAGAGAGTTCATTGACAAAGTTCATTCAAAGTTCATGATTAAAGAAGAAAAATTTACATCAAGAACTTTGAATGAACTTTGTCAATGAACTCTCTCTGAAAATAATCCAGTGAATAATCCGGAAGTTCATTATTTTGTGAATGACCCGAAAAGTTATTTATTTTATTGGCATATAAATATGCTAGTTTCAATTTTATTATTTTAGTATTTCTACTGAAGACGGTCGCTGTATATGTGACCGAAATATCTGGACTTTTGTACCTGTTTTTTTTCACTGTCTAAATAAATGGATTTATCCCCATTTGAAAGTTTATTTGTTTAATACCTACTAATATACTATAAGTATATAATACTGATACTAAATATCCTTTTATCTACACTTTTACTGTATTATATACTGGGGACGTATCTAGGGGGTGGGGGTTCCGTTTTGACCCCACCCCAAGAAAAATTGCTCTGACCGTTAAGTCAGTCTTAATAATGCCGGAAAAACCTTTAAACCCCATTCGTCCACACACACGTCCACCGAACGAAGATTATTTGGCAAATCCTCCCCTCCCCTCCCCCCGACCTCTCACCGAACAAAATTCTAGATACAGTCCTGTTATATACTTTTTATGCTACTTTGCTGTATATTATATACTACTTCTTTAATGTTGCTAATCGCTATGAGTAATTAATATCTGAATAAGGTATATTATTCTATTATTTTTATTCATATTCTACCTTAGTATGCCCTTCCATTAGAATTAGAATAATCCCCTCCCCCCTTCTCTCTATGTAGAATTGACTTGTCTTGTCGTGGGATATAAATTCACTTTTTTTCATTGCAAACTTGGTTTCAATCATATTGATTCTTTCAAATACTACTACTACTACTAACAACTCACCGCAGCACCAAGCCGCCTGAGGCCAACACATCTACGCACGCTCCTCCTTCATCCCAATCTATTCAAAGCCTGCCTTTTTACACTCTCCCAGGAAGTTCCCATTTTCTTTAAATCTTTCTTTATGACGTCCTCCCACCCCAGACGAGGACGACCTGCTTTCCGTTTAGCCCTATACGATTGGTCGAAAAGGGCAATCTGTCATCCTTCAACCATAGAACGTGCCCTAGCCTTTCAACCTTTCTTTCATTATAACCCTAGAAAGCGGTATTGATCCACGTTTTTCATTCAGCCTACTGGTTGAAATACGTTCAGTCAGCTGGGTACCCAGAACAATCCGTAAGCAATTTCTTTGGAAAAGATCTAGCAAATTCGTTGAATTAAATTAGCCTTATACATTAAATCAAATATATTAACTTGTCTTTCTGTTGTTGTTGTACTCCAAAAGATTTCTTTCCTTCTAAATGTGCTTTTCTAATTTAAAATTTGTTTTAAATTATTTAAAATAATATAAATTTTCAATAATTTTAAATTATTTTCTAAATAATTTTTTTTTCTAATTAAAATATATTTTTTTCTAGGAGTTGCAGCAGTGGATTTCGTCACGATGGTTTACCAATTTCTTTTATTGGTTTTCAAGAGCCCGAAAATGATCCTAAAAATTATTGTTTCTTGTGGGCTGTTTTTAGCGACCCTGCTGATCCATTCCAGACAGTGGCAAACATGTACCAGCTCTGGCACAGTCGGAAGGAGGTTTCAGATGGAGGATTCCCTATATACTCGGTAATGTTCTTACCTTTTTATTTTTCCCTCGTTATTATTTTCTCTCATTCTCTTGTCATCGGGTAAACCTTAACATACGTAATATTCGTAATATTACATTAAATAATTTTTAAATATTAATAACACTAAAAGAAGAAAAAACTCTGGCACAATCGGAATGAACTGTCAGACGGAGGACTCCCCATATACTGGGTAATTTTCCTATCTTTTTATTGTATTTTTTTTCCTTTTTTATCTGATTCTGTTTCGTCGTTGTGTTATTTTTTCTGGCCACAATTGTGTGATTAAAAAAAAAAAAAATCTATTAAACATTAATAATAATTTTTATATCAGCTTATTATTATTAGTTTATTATTATTAGTAAACATTATTAATAATAAACATCTAATAAGAATCTATAAACATTAATAAAGTAAGTCTACAATCTGAATGAATTGTTGAATAGGGGAATTCCTTATGTACTCGGTAATTTTCTTAACTTTTTTTACTTGTTGTTTTGATTTTTAATCTCTGATTCTACTTCATCATTTTGTAATCCGTCAGATAATATTAGTTATATCATCAACATAATCTAAGTCCAGGAAAGTTTTTCCTCCCCATTTGATTCCGTGTTCTCCCATCGCCTTTCCTGTGCTCCTTAAGACAAAGTTCATTAAAATGATCACATTAAAGGGGATAGAACACAACCCTGCTTAACTCCTGATTTAATACGAACCAAATAGCGACGAAGACCACACTGCCTTTTCATCATAAACAATAAGAAGAACAGCAGGGACATTTTTATACAAGACAGTGGAACGCAACTTTAAATGAATATTTCGACCCTATATCCAAGGGCCGTTCTTAGACAAACAAGCGAAGAAAAACCAATATAAAAGAAACTCGAATTAAAATTCATTAAAACAAAGGACGTCGACCCTTACCCGACGACCAAGGAGATTTAATAGAGTGTTCAGGGCTGCCCAAATAACCCTGAAGGGTTAAAAATATTCATAACTTTTTTGCATATATTTATTTTTTGTCTTTTTGTTGCTAGTTATTTAGATTTTTTTTTAAATATGATGGCTAATAGAAAATCATTAAAACTGAAAGTCCTGGTTGAACTTCCTTGAAGTAATGATATTAGGGCTGTTTTGAAAATTTTTAAAAAACTTTTTTAGTTTTAATTATCGAATTTTAATTCGATCATTAGAATGGCCCTTGGATATAGGGTCGAAATATTCATTTAAAGTTGCGTTCCACTGTCTTGTATAAAAATTTCCCTGTTGTTCTACTTATTGTTTATAATAAGAACCAGCTGCTAACCTCATTTCCTACCTGAACCGCAGCAGTGTTATTCTCGTGTAAGTACTTAACACTAATCACTTCAATGTATTTTCTGGTATAACCATCAAGGATAAGACCTTTGCTAAAGCTCTTCAACCAACACAATTGTACGCGGGCTCATAATCTATAAAACTGAGGACCAAAGGTATTTGATAACTCAGGCACTTCTCAATTATTTACCTAAGAGTGAAAATTTGGTCGATAGATCCTCTACCCTTTCTAAAGCCGCACTTTCCTTCTCTTATCACTTTTTCTACAGCATTTCTCAGTCTAAAAATATCATATTACTAAGTAATTTGCTACCTACAGATACCAGGCTAATGCCTCGATAATTACCACACTCACTCTTATCACCTTTCTTATACAGTGGTATAATTAGGGTTTTCCTAAATTCGCTAGGTACTTCCCCTTTTTCGAAAATGATGTTCATAATCTTTAGTATTTTATTTTTAACCTCAGCGCCACCATGTTTAAGAAACTCATTTACCACCCTATCAGCACCTGGAGCCTTATTATTTTTTAATCCTTTTAGTACTGTTGCTAATTCTTCCTCACAAAATAAATCTTCCTTCGCATCCAAGGTATCACAAACTTTTTCATTTTCCTCTATATCTTTTCCTGCTCCTCTATCTCGGTTTACCGCATTCTCAAAATGTTCTGCCCATCTCTCTTTAACTCTTTACTTACCACTAATTGTGGCTGCCTTTCTATCTTTAACTGGGATAAATCTGGAGTGACTACTCCCTCTCAATTTATTAACATGCCAATACAATATTTTACTATTATGCCGTCTAGGTGCATCTCCCAGATCCTAGACAATTTTATCCATGGCCTCCACTTACACACCTCCTTAGTTCATACGTTAATACTTTCGCCACTTTCTTTACATTCCTTTTGTTTTCATATACAAGGGGCTTGTACAAGCCCCTTCTCCTCTCTATTTGACATAAAGCTTTATTACCAATATTCCTAGCTGTAGTCCTAACTTTCTTCCGGAAGACACTATCAGCAACTTCACAAATTGTTCACAAATTCCTTGACTAAATTTGATGGTATTGCCTTCATCATGATCATTCGCCCTTTTAGGGATGCTTTGCCTCTATTCAAAAATGGGGTGAATTTTCTCAGGCTCCTAACTTTTGCAACGAACTGTTTGACAATCCTCATCACCAATTTTTTTTATAAACAAAAAAAAAAATTCCTTTGCTCATATTTCACCTTTAATATTTGATTAATCTATAAATTTGTCACAACACAAAATCAAACGAATATTAGGAATAGAAATCATCCAGCCCGCCTTTTTTTCATTCATAGCAATTAATTAAAAGAAAAAAGTTGTAGATATAAACCAGCTATTTTAATTATTTTTCGTCAGTTCTGAATTAATTGTCGACGATCTATGATTTTTCTTGTGAATCAACAAGGTTTATATGATGGTAAATTTTTTAGTCTCAGACTGACAACTAACCAAGTGACAGAAATCAGATTACAAAGCAAAGAATAAAAATAAAAATAAAAAAATTTGGGAGCAACCCGCAGGTTTTACAAAACCAACATCAAAAGAACTATTTCGGTATCATTTTTAAACATGCCAGTATATTATTACTATTATTCTATCTAGCTGCATCTTCCAGATCTTCGGCAGTTTTATCCATGACCTCCACTTCAAACCTTCTTAGTTCATATTTTAATGCTCTGTCCACTTTCCTTACATTCCTCTTGTTTTCATGTGATCTATCACTCAGATAATTCTTGTGCAAGGTACTTGGGATTATTCTCTTTAACTGCTTCAAGGGGGAAAGGGAGAAATGAACCCGTGAAAACAAGCCCGTTTCTGTCGGGGTAGAGGCTGCATTTTAAATTTTTTCGCGCTTCGCCTCATTATCCAGCAGTTTAAAAGGTATAATTTACCGCTGATTCTGATATTTCTGGACTTCATTCCCGCCTTTGACTTGATCACTCGCCAAAAACTTTTGAAAATTTTAGAAAATACGGAATGCCTCTTGAAATTTGTCGAGCTGCTTACTGTAAAAGGTCAATGAGCCGAGTTCAAGTTTATGGAGAAGAGACCGAAGAATTCCTGGTTGAGTTTAGAGTAAAACAGGGCTGCGTCCTGTCTCCGACTCTGTTCAACTACTGTATTGATTGGGCGCTTGAGAAGCTTCACATACCTTTGCTCCCACCTTTGTATTGATTGATCTTCCGACGCCAATATCAGACAATGATTGCAGAAAGTACAGACGGTCTTCGCATCCCTCAGGAAACCATTAACATAGATTTACGACGAATATGGGCAATTAAGAGAAACGTTACTCTCACGATTAAAGAACGTCGACTGAAATGGTTGGGCCATGTCTACGGAGGCTACCAGAGTACTTACCTCACCTAATCCCTCTGACTGAGCCCGTTAGCTCATCGAAGAGAAGCCAAGGAGGACGACAGAAAACTAGTGGAACCTGGATAAACCAGTTTTTAAACCTATCTGGAGGTTGTGAAAATTTGGTTGGACAACCCAATGGCTCCCACTTGCAGAACAGCTGGCAGCAGACCGCACTACATTGTCCTAACAAGTCTCGAAGATCCTCGATGCTGGGCAAGGTGGAAACGCCTGATTCCTGCCACAAGTACAATTACAAAGTAAGTATGTAAATACTTATGCTTCGTAGCACGAAGTATAAGATCAACCGGGAAATGAAATAAAATAGGATTTTCAGAATTATACTTCACCCTTAAAGCTTTTATTCCAAGTCTTTTTTGATAGGCATATCTTATAGGACTTAAAACGAATGTCTGTCAATCTCCTTTACAGGCCGTGGAGTCTTTGTGGGGACCAGTTCGTTCTCTTTACTTCATGATTTTTTTTTCTACTGATGGAAAATATGTCATATCTTATGTTTCATTGGTATCTTTTATAGCAAGATAGAAAGCCTTTATTTTAAAAACTTCTATTTTAAACCCACATTGATTATATATGATCAAATCCTGCATGAATTAAAAGGAATATCCCTCAATATTTCAATAGATATATTCGTAGAAAGAGAGGAAACCTTGTCATAGAAAGCCTTTATCTTTAATACTTTTTTTTCAAGTCTTATAATTAAAAAGACTTGCAGGAAATAAAAAGATTATCCGTCAATGTTTCAATATACATCTTTTATGGAAAGATAGATAGTCCTGTCAGAGTCCCTTTATCTGAAACACCTCTATTCTGGACATTTTTGTACTATTAAATCTTTAAAGGACTCAAAAGGAATATCCTATACCTTCACAGAAAGATAGAAAGCCTTTGTCTTCAAAACATTTGCTTTTACCAGGTATTGATTATTTAATTTTGCAGGACTTAAAAGGAATATCCCTCAATATTTCAATAGATATATTTCGTAGAAAGACAGGAAGCCTTGTCATAGAAAGCCTTTATCTTTAATACTTTTTTTTAAGTCTTTTATAATTAAAAAGTCTTGCAGGAAATAAAAAGAGTATCCGTTAATGTTTCAATATACATCTTTTATGGAAAGATAGAAAGTCCTGTCATAGAGACCCTTTATCTGAAACACTTCTATTCTGGACCTTTATGTACTATCAAATCTTTAAAGGACTCAAAGGGAATGTCTTTTAATCCTTCACAGAAAGATAGAAAGCCTTTGTCTTAAAAATTTTTGTTTTTAGCAGGTATTGATTACTTAATTTTACAGGACTTAAAAGGAATATCCCTGAAGCTTTCAATAGATATGGGTGACTTTGTGCAAAAATCCAGTGGAAGCAATAGAACGTTTTCTATATGTCGTCCAGTTTCCTGTTTTTCTCTTAACCACTCTCAGTCACTATTGGAGAATGAGGAGCAGTCGTTTGATCCTGAAAACACTGGAAGTGAGTTTGATTCATTAATTTGACAAATTACTGTAATGGACTTTTTATTGACAGGCTCTGATTTTCACCGGTTACCATCTTATCGCTGATTTACTCCTGACTGGCAGGCTAAGCACTTTTTTGGCTATTTTTTCGTTTATTTTTTGTTGAAGTTTCGCTTTAGTATCAGAATTTAACGGCATCAACTGAAATTTGATTGTATACCAACTGAAAACTGAAATAATGAACCAACGGCAATGAAATCTGATTGTTTGAATCGTTCCAATGATATCTCTTAAACATTAGAAAAATTTCGATATTCATTTTATGATGGAAAAGACCTCCATATTCAGTTGTTTAGAATTGGTTTTAGCGGGCCCAAAATTTAAATGATAGAAACTTTGGACAAAAATCAGCAAAAAAAAGCTAAAAACACGTAGCACCAAACAGCTTAAGAAAATGTGGCTTTTCCTTGAAAGCGTTGTTGTCTTTAGGAATCAGCAAATTGATAATACTTGAATATTTACAGACAAAAAGCATTGTGAAACTGAGTTTGATTCATTGTGAAACTGAACCTGACAAATTACAGTAATGGACTATTTACTGTAAGGCTCTGATTTAACCGGTTACTATATTATACTTAATTTAGCTGTAACTGGCAGGCTAAGCATTTTTTGGCTATTTTTTTCCGATTTACTCTTTGGTTGAAGTCTTTCTTTAGTATCAGAAATTTAAAGTTCCAAGGGCAATAAAACTTTGTTTGAATTGGTCAAATATAAACATTAACGTCCATATATATCTTAAAAAATTGAAAAAATTTGGACATTCTTGTAATGAAAAAGCGTCCATATTCAGTTGTGTAGTTTTTGGTAATAGCGGGCGCAAAATTTAAATGATAGAAACTTAGGCCAAAAATCAGCAAAAAAGCTAAAAACACGTGGCACCAAACAGCTTAAGAAGGAGTAGCTTTCCCTTGAAAGTGTAATTCTCTTTGGGAATCAAGAGATGGTTAATACTTGAATGTTTACAAACAAAAAGCATTGTGAAACTGAGTTTGATTTATTAATTTGACAAATTACAGTAATGAACTATTTACTGGTAGGCTCTGATTTAACCGGTTACTATATTATAGTTAATTTACCCATAACTGGCAGGCAAAGCATTATTTGGCTATTTTTTCCGATTTACTTTTTGGTTGAAGTGTTTCTTTAGTATCAGAAATTCAAAGTTCCAAAAAAGAGAGAAGTTCCAGAAAGTTCCAAGGGCAATGAAAATCAAATCTTTTTGTTTGAATAGGTCAAGTGGAAAGTTACACGACCATAGGTATCTTTAAAAATTAGAAAGATTCGGACATTCATTTTGTAATGAAAAAGACCTCCATATTCAGTTATGCTATTTTCAGTAATAGCGGGCGCAAAATTTAAATAATAGAAAATAGGCGAAAATTCTGCCAAAAAACGCTAAAAGCACGTGGCGCCAAACAGCAAAATCAGCGATAAAAGCTAAAAACACATGCCACCAAACAGCTTAAGAAGGTGTAGCTTTCCCTTGAAAGGTTTAGTTGTCTTTGGGAATCAATAGATTGCTAATGCTTAAATGTTCACAGACAAAACGCATTATAAAATTTAACTTAGCAATTTTGCTTATTTATTCTGGCAGTTTAATTTGGCAACGCCGACAGAAATGTCGGTGTTTATTTGCTTGCTGTCTCATGGTGGTCCTACAATACAAGTTAACCCTGCTTCCTTTGTAAAAATAATATAAAATGATTCTCAATATTTAAGAGATTTGCAAACAATTATAGTCAAATTTTGCAAGCTTCGGCTTAGTCAGTATCAGGAAAGGATACTAAAAAATCGGTCTGGACAAAAGAGGACATTGATTCCTTACTATTTTTGACTTTTGAATGCTTGCAAAGGATTTCAAGACAAAATTATAGTTAGTTGAGGAATAGTCTCCTCATGGAAGGTTGAACTTCTGTGAGATCCATAGTGTCTATATCGATAGTGTCTACTTTTTTCTTTCGCTTTTGGTAAAACTGGAAGAAGTTGGCCTTTTCAATCTTGATGAGATGTTCTGCTATGTAAATGAAACTTAGGAAAGGATTTGAAGCCCGAGTTGGGCACAGAAAGAAGTTTACAAGTTTATACATCCGAGAGAGCTATTGCTCTGGAGAGGTTAAGGTGGGAATTTAGAAATATCTACAGTTAAGGAGAAAAAAAAAATTGTTTTACAAATAATAATAAAAGCCCGATATCGTATCCAGAAGTTCGACATCACATCCGGCAGCCTTTATCTACGGGAAGAAAAAAAACCCCAAAACTTAACTTAAACCAGCATCTAAAATAGGATAGAAAAAAAAATCACCAAAAAAGCCAATTGCTATTTAAAACAAATTGAAAACCCTAATTTGGATCTTTAAAGTAAAATTAAAGAAAAAAGTTTTTTTAACTGAAAGTAATGAGCGACATTAAAACTTAAAACGATCAGAAGGGGCTGTCCCCTCCTCAACGCCTTGCTCTTTACGCTAAAGTTTTTTATTGTTTAAAATAAAGAGTTGTGAGAAAGAGTCTAACTTTAGCGTAAAGAGCGAGGAGTTGAGGAGGGGACAGCCCCTTTCATATACGGAATAATTTCTGTTCGTTTTAAGTTTTAATGTCGCTCCTTACTTTCAGTTAAAAAAACTTGTTTTTTTATTCAATTTTTGAACATTTTTGAATTAATGCAGGTTTTGATTTTGGCTCCCCGTTGATCAATAATTAAAACACAATTTGCATATTAATTTTACTTTTATTTGGTTAAATGGCTTTCTCGAAATCTGTTTAATTTTATTTACGAACGTTTTTATTGGTAATAAATATACGTAACTTACGAATTAACATACGTAATGAACTTCTATATTCATATACTTTAAACACGTATATTAGGGGGTTCGCCCCCTAGTCAATACCTCGCTCTTAACGCTAAACTTCGAATTTTGTTCCAATTCTTTAAAAATTACCCCTTAATCACAAAGGCCGTTAATTAGAATAAGTAGCTCTTATGGAAGTACTAAAAAATCTTTGACTTAAAGAGCGATGTTTTGACTAGGGGACGAACCCAATCGTATACGTAATAATTTCTGTTCGTTTTAAGTTTTGATGTTGCTCCATACTTTCTGTTGAAAAACTTTTTAACTTAATTTCTGATCGTTTTTTAAATAATGCTGGGAAATCCGGCGCTCCCTTCATAGCAATTTCCCTTCCCGCATGAAAACTTCCTCCATGGAAAGATCCTCTCAAATAACCCCCGATCCACTCCCCCCACCCCCACTACCAGAAAAAATCCCCCATGAAAACGTCTGTATACTTCCCAATAACCAATACTATATGTAAACATTGGGAAAAGTTCATAACTTTCGGTCCTCCCCCCGGGGACTTTGGGGGATTAAGTTATCCTAAAAGACATAGTTATTATATTTTCGACCATGCTGAACAAAAAGGCTATCTCAAAATTTTGATCGGGTGACTTAGGGGAAAAAATGAGCGTGGGAGGGGGCCTAGTTGCCGTCCATTTTTTTGGTCACTTAAAAAGGGAACTAGAACTTTTAATTTCTGTTCGAATGAGCCCTCCCACGGTATTCTAGGACCACTGGGTCGATACGATCACCCCTGGGAAAAAAACAAAAAACAAATAAACACGCATCCGTGATCTTTCTTCTGGCAAAAGATACAAAATTCCACATTTTTGCAGATAGGAGCTTGAAACCTCTACTGTAGGGTTCTCTGATACGCTGAATCTGATTGTGTGATTTTCATAAAGTTTCTATAACTTTTAGGGGGTGTTTCCCCCTTTTTTTTGAAAATCAGGCAAATTTTCTCAGGCGTGTAACTTTTGAAGGGTTCGTTACACAGTTCGTTACCACGAACCGGTTGATACTTGCTACACTTATACATGGTTGGCTCATAGTTCCCTAATGGCTCATAGTTGGCTCAAGTAACGAGCCAAAATTTTCTGTACTAAATAATTTTTGTAAAGCTTTTTCGACGAAATCCCATCTTAAAATGTACTTAACATAATATTCTTACATGTTCTAATACGTTAGCGAAAAAATAACAATAAACAAGAAATGTACAAAGATTTTTCTTACTCTCAAGTGACATAGTGACTCGACAAGATCTTTTCTTTGCACTTTTTGATGTTGATGAGACAAATTTTTTTGTCAACTCAAAAAAATTTCTGAAAATAATGACTCAAAACACGCTTTATGTAGCTACCAAAAGCGAATTATTTAAACTGTTTTATTAGTTTTTAAGTCTGAAACTTGGAATGGTCGATATATCCGATTAAAAAAATGTCTAATACCCGCTTGATTAGGTAATGCGACTACCTAAAGTCTTTTAACTGTTAGCGATACTATAAATAGAAGGATATGTAAAAACGATTTAAATCGTAAAAAAAAATTATTCTGACGGAACCAGAATTGTGAACATCATTGGATTCCTGAATGTTCATCAGTAAAAGCAGAGTTTCTCAAAATGTAATTTTGAGCAACTTGAATATAATTGTTGGAAAACCAACTAAAATCACTACAATCCGAAATTAATCATCGTGATAAGCAAATATTACTCTCTTCCATTCAAGTATATACGCGGGAATTTTTTTTTTGTTTTTTTTTTGGGGGGGGGGGGGTTGAATAATAAATAAAATTGATTTAACGATTGAATAAGAAGTACCCTTTAACATCGAAAATTTAGGATTTTAGGGGGCTGAATGCTCATTATTAAAAGCCGAGTTTTTCAAAATACAATTGTAAAAACTCAGGATGGCTACGGAATGAGTCATTGCAGTATTTCCTAATAGAAAAGCATCACCTTACTTAAAGAAGATCTGGTTCATCACGAATGAGGCAAATCACAGGTTATCACAGATTACTATTGATGTCTAAAATTCACCTAAAACTTAAATAGAAGATGATGAAATCAAAATTTGAGCGCTGTGGTGGCAAATTTCGGTGGGAGAGCTAAAAAATACTTCTTCTCAAAATGTATGGCGATCCTTGTAATTTGGCTCATTAGTGAACCTTAATGAGTCTTGAATGGATGCAGTAGCTAGATTAAAATGCTCATTATCAGAAGAAAACGCATTTGCACTAGATTTTTTCACACTGAGAAGGGTGGTATAGCAAATATAAATTGTCCACAAGGATCGAAAAGATTGTCGTTTTTTCTATTTTTCTAGGTCTTGGTCAGCCAACTCTGAGTCTTTTTGCATTTGTCCTTGAAACACAAGAAGAACCGGATGATGTGGGTGCTAAATGTCAGCGCCATTTAGTGCTTTTTGATATTAATGCTTATTATCAAGCTCAGATGCCTCTAAAGCCAGTCGCTCGTCATGATAGTCTTGTATCCTACTTGGGTATTTTTGCTTATGGTGAAGGTCCTTCCGTATATGACGTTTTTATTGATGAGAAGAGGGTGATTAAATTTCAACACTTCACGCCCTTGGAGCAGCACTTCTATCCATCATCTCTGGCATTTGGTAAGCTAGTGAATTTTTCTCCATGCCTTTTCTATTTCTCTCTCTCTCTCTCTCCTCTCTACTCTCTCTCTCTCTCTCTCTCTCTCTCCTCTCTCTCTCTCTCTCTCTCTCTCTCTCTCTCTCTCTCTCTCTCTCTCTCCCTTTCTTTCTTTCTTTTCTTTCTTTTCTTTCTTTCTTTCTCGTTAGCTGGTACTAACACGACGCCTTCCAAATAAATCTTTACGGAAAAAAAGAAAAAAAGAACAGCTATTTCAAACGAAAATTAAATAGGGATATTAAAACTTTGAAAAAATAAAAATTTTTCTTTGTATAAAAGGCGATCAATTGGCCCTAGAGCCCTGTTTTTTTAAATTTATTTTCTGTTTGTGTTTTAATGTAATATTCCAGTTACTCTGAATGTGAGAAGGTAACTATCTAATGCTCATGAATTTTGCCCACCAAGCCTTTTTTTTTTCATTTATCTTCCTCTTTTCACTCTCTCTCCCTTTTCTCTGTCTTCTCCCTCTCCCTCCTAATGGTGTTTGTCAGGCTGCTGTCTCAACAGTTAAATGACCTTGCCATTAAATAAAGATAAATTATTAATTTATATTATATTAATCATATTAGCTCACCGCGTAACGAGCTTTGGGTTATTTAATAGACCACACTTAATTAACTGCGTTCTAGGTTATATTGGGATCATAGAAGCTTTGTATATAAAGTACCAATCTATAAATATAGGTAATAAACCAACAAGTCTCAGATGATGCTAACTAACGTCAATTATGATATTAAATCAGCCTTTATCCTTATATTTGATCACTCTCTACTGATTCAGAGATATTTTCAGAATATATTTTATATATTTTATATTAATAAACTGTGTAAATAAGCTATTATTGAGTGACAAACATGTCGACACGTAGGCTATCACGATCATTTTAAAAGTGTAACACCCGGCTATCGCTATTTTGGACCAGTACGCTTGCGTGTCGTCAAGGCGCTTGTGCATGTATGCCGGGTGTTAGAAAACTGTATCAGGAGTTCCAAATTCGAGCCAGAAGGATGATAAGGTGAGCTTTGATTGGATGAAAATGACTATATGTCCTAATTTTCGACGAATCAGAGGTATTTTACCTAACGTAAAATATTGCAAGGACTTTTATGTCTTGCTCGTTGTTGGCTCCAATTTGAGACAGATAGCCAGGTACTGGGGGGTTACGCAAGTGAGACTGGCAGACCAAGTTCACCACCCTGTAATACTATACTTTTCATGACAGAAATAGCTAGCGTCACGACATAATGTCACTGTTAAGGTCTATTGAAACTGAGAAGGAAACACAGGATTAAAAATTGGAGCAGGAAACTAACTTCAGGTGTTGTATTCAATCATCCTTTTGTTCTGTTGCATTTGATTCTTTTACCTTTGGTTATTCTGCATTTGAATATCATGCCAGTGTCACTGCTAGTATAGAAGTTTAAATTACAAGCATCACTTTTTTTTTTTTTTTTTTTTTTTTTTTTTTTTTTTTTTTTTTTTTTTTTTTTTTTTTTTGTAAGAAGGGTTTTGTTTGACGAGGTATGAAATTAGTTGAAAAAAAATGAAGACATTTTTGACGTTTCTTTGTAAGTTAGCCCCAAAAACTATGGAAAGTTTACAGTATTCCAATATCCTATTAACTAAATTTTTGAAAAAGGAGTTACTGATCGTGATTGGACGAACCGGAAATTGGAATCGTGACAATGGATTATTCCCAAGGATTTCCATCGGAGCAGAGAAAAATGTCCGCAGATCACTGTGTAATTCAGATTTTCGTAAAAAAAGCTGCATTTTTTGCGAACAGAAATTATTCGGTATGCGAGGGGGTGCCCCTTCCGTAACCGTCACTTTTTATGCTAAAGTCTTAAAATCCTTTATAAATACTTCTCATTCAAATTCAACGCCCCTTTCTGAATGAATTGTGAAAAAATCCAAAATTTAGCGTAAACAGCGGGAGTTGAGGAACGGGTAGCCCCACTTATACAGGAAATAATTTCTGTTCGTTTTAAGTTTTAGTGTTTTCCCTTACGTTCAGTTGAATTTCTTTTTTATTTAATTTCTGACCGTTTAATTTTTGACTGTCAAATGGCTATCTCAAAATTTGGATCCAATGTCTTGGGGAAAAAGGGGCGTGGAAGGGGGGCCTCTAATCTTTGTGCTCACTTAAAAGGGCGTCGGAATTTTTTATTTCCGTTAAATGAGCCCTTTCCCAGTCCTCCAGAACCATTGGTTCGACACGATCACCCTTCACAAAAAAAAAAAAAAAAATTACGCATTCGCGACCTTTCTTCTGGCAAAAAAAAACACAAAATTCTACATTTTTGAAATAGGAGCTTGAAACTTCTTCAGTAGGGTTGTATGATATGCTGAATCTGATTGTGTGATTTTCATTAAGATCCCTGAAGTATATGAAGGTGTTTTTACCTTTTTTTTCAAAAATTAGGACAATTTTATCAGGCTTCGGGCTTTTGGGGGATAGCATTAAGCTTAATGAATTTTATATATTTGGAATCAGCATAAAAAGCCAATTCTTTTCATGTATTAATTAAAAAAAAGTTTTTCCACCAAATAAGTTTTTCAAAGAAAAGTAAAGAACTCCATTAGACAAAAAATGAGCAAAAATAAAATCAAATAATCTATCAAGCGTGAAACTACCACAAATCAGCATCGATAAATAAATGTAACCCAAAACGAACAGAAATTACAATAAATAACCGAGGTCAAACTCAAAACGAGCAGAAAATAACATAAGTTGGGCGCAAAACACCCTATGCCTTCCCAAGGCCAGAATATAATGTGTACTTTACTGAAAAAAATACAAATGAATGTGCATTGTCAGTTTAATATACATATACTGATATTTAGTAATCAAAATGTTAATATTATTTGATTTATTAAAGTTCTAAAAGTAAAACATTTACTTTTGGCGTGGAAGGGGTGAAAGTAATTGCCTTCCAATTACTTTCGACTATTAAAAAGGGCACTAGCCCTTTGAATTTCCAATCGAATGAGCCTTTTTTGAAGTTTCTACGACAACGCCTTCTATATAAACCTTATATGCCCCCAGGGCATAACTTACAACCCTTGCCCTGAAGGCTGTGGGGGAGTGTCCTCCTCAAAAAAATAATTTCTATCTGGAAATCAACTACGCTGAACAAAATGGCTATCTCAAAATTTTGATTGGATGTGTTTGGAGGAATGATGGGCGTTGGGGGGGGGGGGGGCTAGTTGCCCTCCAATCACTTTCGACTATTATAAAGGGCACTAGCCCTTTGAATTTCCAATCGAATGAGCCGTTTTGAAGTTTCTACGACAACGCCTTCTATGTAAACCTTTTATGCCCCGAGGGCATAACTTTAAAACCCTTGCTCCGAGGGTTGTGGGGAGTGTCCTCCTCAAAAACATATTTTCTATCTGGAAATAAACTACGCTGAACAAAATGGCTATCTCAAAATTTTGATGAGATGTGTTTGGGGGAATGATGGGCTTGGAGGGGGCTAGTTGCCCTCCATTCACTTTCGACTATTAAAAAGGGCACTAGCCACTCCAATTTTCAATCGAATGAGTCCTTTTCGAAGTTTCTACGACAACTCCTTCGACATGAAATGCCCGGGTATGGAGAAAGAATAAAAAGAAAAAAATACATTGTGCCCACATCGTTCTTTACATAGGTAGCGCTATAGCGCTATCGCGCTGCCTATGATCTGTTGCTATCAAAATTTCCTTTTTAACTAAGTTGCTAGTGGGCCGAGACTCTCCTTACCTACAGTTCGTTACGACGAACTGTTTGACAAGCCAACCTTATAATAAGGAAATAATCGCCATTACTTGGCAACACTTGTTTTTATCGTTTGTTTGGCAGTGTTAATCAAGAAAGTTTAGTTACAAGTGTGACATTTATTGTTCAGTATATTGTTTTTTTGAACTGTATGAACAATTTTTATTTATTATTCTGAGCATGGAAGAATTTTTCTTATTATTTCTTTCTATATTTTGGTACGTGTATGATATAGCTCCGACCTAACATTCTTCATCCAAGTCGAACCTGTTTCTCTGACGCTCAATCCTAATGAAATATACCTAAGTATGATAAAAATATGATACTTCAAAAACAAATTTGGGCTATATATTTGCACATTAGGGGGGGGGGGGGGGGTAAGGCTAAAGTGTAGCGGGTCTGCATGCCTAGTATGATAGGTACAATTATTCTGCATATTATGAAGTAAGAATTGTTTTCTAACTTCACATTGTCCAAATACTTTACCCTCCCCCCCCCCCTAATGTGTAAATATAGAGCCCAAATTACATATTTCCATCTATTTTGTCACTTCTCTTTGTCTTGTCTCACAACTACAAAATGAAAAAAGAACCTTAATTCCCTGACAAGTAATTGACTTTTGAGCATGTTTTTCTTTCTTGCTTTGAAAGCCTAAAATTCCAAACTGTAAATGCTTAAATTTCAAATTTTGCGTGATGAACATGTCTAACACCATGCTTGATTAAGTAGTAGGACTACCCAAAGTCTTGCTACTTTTTTAGATACTGTAAACAAGAAAAAAAAATCGAACGAAAACATTTATTTTGGGTCAGGTTTTATAGAGAAAAAAAAGCCCTAAAGAGGGATTTCAGTCATTTCTTGTGGTCTTCGCAGTTATACCACTAAAAAAAGAAAAAAAGAACCTTAATTCCCTGACAAGTAATTGACTTTTGAGCATGTTTTGCATTCTTGCTTTAAAAGCCTGAAATTCCAAACTGTAAATGTTTAAATTTCAACTTTTGCGTGATGAACATGTCTAACACCATGCTTGATTAAGTAGTAGGACTACCCAAAGTCTTGCTACTTTTTTAGATACTGTAAACAAGAAAAACAAATCGAACGAAAACATTTATTTTTGGTCAGGTTTTATAGAGAAAAAAAAACCCTAAAGAGGGATTACAGTCATTTCTTGTGGTCTTAGCAGTTATACCACTAAAAAAAACAAAAAAACCTTAATTCCCTGACAAGTAATTGACTTTTGAGCATGTTTTTCATTCTTGCTTTGAAAGCCTGAAATTCCAAACTGTAAACGTTTAAATTTTCAACTTTTGTGTGAGGAACATGTCTAATACCATACTTGATTAAGTAGTAGGACTATTCAAAATCTTGCTACTTTTTTAGATACTGTAAACAAGAAAAAAAAATCGAACGAAAACATTTATTTTGGGTCAGGTTTTATAGAGAAAAAAAAAGCCCTAAAGAGGGATTACAGTCATTTCTTGTGGTCTTCGCAGTTATACCACTAAAAAAAACAAAAAAACCTTAATTCCCTGACAAGTAATTGACTTTTGAGCATGTTTTGCATTCTTGCTTTAAAAGCCTGAAATTCCAAACTGTAAATGTTTAAATTTCAACTTTTGCGTGATGAACATGTCTAACACCATGCTTGATTAAGTAGCAGGACTACCCAAAGTCTTGCTACTTTTTTAGATACTGTAAACAAGAAAAACAAATCGAACGAAAACATTTATTTTTGGTCAGGTTTTATTGAGAAAAAAAAACCTAAAGAGGGATTACAGTCATTTCTTGTGGTCTTAGCAGTTATACCACTAAAAAAAAAAAAAAAAAAAACCTTAATTCCCTGACAAGTAATTGACTTTTGAGCATGTTTTTCATTCTTGCTTTGAAAGCCAGAAATTCCAAACTAAATGTTTAAATTTTCAACTTTTGTGTGAGGAACATGTCTAATACCATACTTGATTAAGTAGTAGGACTATCCAAAGTCTTGCTACTTTTTTAGATACTGTAGACAAGAAAAACAAATCGAACGAAAACATTTATTTTGGGTCAGGTTTTATAGAGAAAAAAAAAACCCTAAAGAGGGATTACAGTTCTTTCTTGTGGTCTTCGCAGTTATACCACTAAAAAAAGAAAAAAAGAACCTTAATTCCCTGACAAGTAATTGACTTTTGAGCATGTTTTGCATTCTTGCTTTAAAAGCCTGAAATTCCAAACTGTAAATGTTTAAATTTCAACTTTTGCGTGATGAACATGTCTAATACCATGCTTGGTTAAGTAATAGGAATACCCAAAGTCTTGATACTTTTTTAGATACTGTAAACAAGAAAAACAAATCGAACGAAAACATTTATTTTGGGTCAGGTTTTATAGAGAAAAAAGAACCCTAAAGAGGGATTACAGTTCTTTCTTGTGGTCTTCGCAGTTATACCACTAAAAAAAGAAAAAAGAACCTTAATTCCCTGACAAGTAATTGACTTTGAGCATGTTTTTCATTCTTGCTTTGAAAGCCTGAAATTCCAAACTGTAAATGTTTAAATTTTCAACTTTTGCGTGATGAACATGTCTAACACCATGCTTGATTAAGTAGTAGGACTACCCAAAGTCTTGCTACTTTTTTAGATACTTTAAATAAGATAAACAAATCGAACGAAAACATTTATTTTGGGTCAGGTTTTATAGAGAAAAAAAGCCCTAAAGAGGATTACAGTCATTTCTTGTGGTCTTTGCAGTTATACCACTAAAAAAAGAAAAAAAAGAACCTTAATTCCCTGACAAGTAATTGACTTTTGAGCATGTTTTGCATTCTTGCTTTAAAAGCCTGAAATTCCAAACCGTAAATGTTTAAATTTCAACTTTTGCGTGATGAACATGTCTAACACCATGCTTGATTAAGTAGTAGGACTACCCAAAGTCTTGCTACTTTTTTAAGATACTGTAAACAAGAAAAACAAATCGAACGAAAACATTTATTTTGTCTATCCAAAATCTTGCTACTTTTTTAGATACTGTAAACAAGAAAAAAATCGAACGAAAACATTTATTTTGGGTCAGGTTTTATAGAGAAAAAAAAAACCCTAAAGAGGGATTACAGTCCTTTCTTATGGTCTTAGCAGTTATACCACTAAAAAAAGAAAAAAAGAACCTTAATTCCCTGACAAGTAATTGACTTTTGAGCATGTTTTGCATTCTTGCTTTAAAAGCCTGAAATTCCAAACCGTAAATGTTTAAATTTCAACTTTTGCGTGATGAACATGTCTAACACCATGCTTGATTAAGTAGTAGGACTATTCAAAATCTTGCTACTTTTTTAGATACTGTAAACAAAAAAAACAAATCGAACGAAAACATTTATTTTTGGTCAGGTTTTATAGAGAAAAAAAAACCCTAAAGAGGGATTACAGTCATTTCTTGTGGTCTTAGCAGTTATACCACTAAAAAAAGAAAAAAAGAACCTTAATTCCCTGACAAGTAATTGACTTTTGAGCATGTTTTTCATTCTTGCTTTGAAAGCCTGAAATTCCAAACTGTAAATGTTTAAATTTTCAACTTTTGTGTGAGGAACATGTCTAATATCATACTTGATTAAGTAGTAGGACTATCCAAAGTCTTGCTACCTTTTTAGATACTGTAAACAAGAAAAAAAATTGAATGGAAACAAAATGGAGAGTCATATCGACATCGAGACATCGGGATGAAATCAGGACTAGAATCGGAATCGGGATGTTTTTACATCGTCCCATCAGTATTCATGTTTCCTCCTTTCCCTATGAGCTTCCTCTGGAACACATGTTTCTTTTAATATCATTTTCCTCCATACTGTTGAGTTTTTTTTTAATTGAAGAAAAATTGAAGTATCTGAGCTTCGTGAGTGTTGTGAAGGATATTAAAGAGGTTATGCTCCGTCAAGACTGAAATAACTGTTCTTTTAGGATAGAAATAATATTTAGAAGTATTTCATTTCAGGAAATACTTTTTTTTTGGAAAAGTGAGAAACTAAGATTAAGAACTAAGATCACCTAAGGTTAGAAGAGTAACGAAGATGAGATTATATTGGATTAGATTTTTTTTGTAAGAAATTATTGGTTAAGGGAAAAAGTTATTGGTAATTCTTAATTTTCAAGGGGCTAACTTGTAAAGAATTATCGAAGTTTTGACCTGTCCCCCCCCCAAAAAAAGGTATCTGAGAAATAGTTTAAATATGAATTGGCCCTATAGTTATTAGAAACCATGTTGTAGTCTATAACAACAGCAAAACTAGTTTCTTGTTATCTTTATTTATTTCTCCGTTTTTAGATTCAGTTGTACTTGAGAAGGAGGGACTGATTAACTTCGAACATCTTGGTGCACAACGTCAGCTTATTAACGTGCTCAATTGTTCTACTTGCGACGTTGTGTTGGATCCTGTGGATTTGTGTAAAATGACCGAGATATATGGTCTCCTACCACCAGATCAACCCTCGGTTTTAATGGAAGACCTTGTGAGTTGCTTTTGTCTTTAAAATCGTATTTTGCAGAAGAAAAAAAAGAAATGGTGAATGTAGAATTTAGGATTTAATTCTTTTGAAATTTATAACTACCAAGGACATCCGAATATTTTTTTTTTTTTTTGCCCGCTGGCCCCATTTTAGGTCCCTTCATACCTGAAACTACTACTAACAACAACTCGCCGCAGCACCAAGCCGCCTGAGGCCAACACAGCTGCGCACGCTTTTCTTCCATCCCAATCTATTCAATCCATTCATCCGAATCCAATCCATCCCAATCTTTTTAAGTAGATACCGACTAGAAATCGGTATCTAGTTAAAAATTTCTATGTTACGGATGTAACTCAAAAGCTCGGTGACCTACACAAAAAGCTTTCTGCAGATGCATTTTGTAATATTGGCCCTGACCATGGTCTTTTACAGTTTTTTTCTTAGTAGAAATTAATTGCTAGTGTTTGTTGATGTTCTTTTTTAGTTTTTTTATTATTTTTATTATTATGCATATACTTCACTTGTACTACTTGTTCTATTGTAGTTGTGGGTAATAAGCAATTGAATTGAAAAGTCTCCCTCTTAACATCCTCCCACCCCAGAGGAGGACGACTTGCTTTTCGTTTAGCCCTAGACGGTTGGCCAAAAAGGACAATCTTCGGTAATCTGTCATCCTTCATCAGCAGGACGTGCCCTAGCCATCTCATTATGATGATCTCATTATTATCTCATTATTCTTTCATTATAGCCCTAGAAACCGGGATTTTCCGTACAGCCTATTGTTTGAAATACGGTCAGTCAGCCGGTTACCCAGAACAATCCGTTGGCAATTTCTCTCGAAAACATCTAGCAATTCTACATCCGCTTTTCGGAGCGCCCAAGCTTTAGAGCCATACTTGACCACTGGCATCACTGTACCTTCCAATGTTCTACCCGTGGTTTGCAGAGTTATCTTCCTATTCTTCCAAACTTTTTTTAGCTATGAAAAAACACCCTGAGCTATTCTATTTTTAACATCTTCACTGCTCCCACCGTCTTTACTAATTATACTACTAAGGTAAGTGAAGCTGCCCATCTGATCAATCTTTTCATTACCCAACGTCACCTTTTCATCTTCACTTATTCCTAGCCTTAGTGACTTAGTCTTCTTAACATTAATTCTCAAACCTATTCTAGCACCCTGAACACGCAAAACCTCTAAAACATTCATTTTGCTCACACTTTCATCTAGGATGCTTAAATCATCAGCATAATCTAAGTTCAGGAGAGTTTTTCCTCCGTGGTCTACCATGCCTTTCCTGTGCTCCTTAAGACATATAAAGGGGGGTAGAACACAACCCTGCCTAACTTCTGATTTAATACAAAACCAGCTGCTAACCTCATTTCCTACCTTAACCGCAGCAGTGTTATTCTCGTATATAACATTAATCACTTTAATGTATTTGTCTGGTATACCATACAAGGATAAGACCTTTGCTAAAGCTCTTCTATCAACAGAATCGAACGCTTGCTCATAATCTATAAAACTGAGGACCAAAGGTGTTTGAAAACTCAGGCACTTTTCAATTATTAACCTAATATGGGATAAATATGGGATAAGCCCTTTTTAGGATTGTATAAAATGATGTCATTTCATTTGTTGATAGATAAGTCTATCTATCAATCTATCACATCTCGGTTTAGCACATTCTCAAAACGTTCTGCCCATCTCTCTTTAATTCTTTCCTTATCACTAATTGTGGCCCCGTTCCTATCTTTAACTGGGCCAAGTCCGGATTTACTACTCCCTCTCAATTTATTAACATGCCAGTACAATATTTTACTATTATGCCGTCTAGCTGCATCTTCCAGGTCCTCGGCAATTTTGTCAATGGCCTCCACTTCACACCTCCTTAGTTCATATTTTAATGCGTTTTCTAATTTCTTTACATTCCTTTGGTTTTCATCACTTAGATAATTCTTGTACAAGCCCCTTCTCTCTATTAAACATAAAGCTTTTCGCTAGTATTACTAGCTGCAGTCCTAACTTTCTTCCCTAAGACACCATCAGCAACTTCACAAATTTTTTTTCTAAAATTATTCCAACCATCCTCCACATTCTCAAATTTTAAGCTCTCAAGTTTAGTATTCAAATGCTCCTAGAAAGTTTCTCTCAAATTTTCATCCTGGAGTCTACCAACATCATAACTTCCCGGGAGGTAGTTCCGAAATTTCAGCTTTAAATTAACCCTAGATTCTACTAGATGCTGATCTTTACTTTTAACATCAATAACAGCACTCCTATACCCTAGTATCTTGTATTGATCCGGCTAGTCTTCGGTTTTCTATAACATAATCAATAAAGTTTGCTACCTTACCGAATACCATGTTAACTAATGGGCCGTTTTGTGACCAAACACTGTATTGGTTATAACTAGATTGTTATACATACGAAATTGCAAAAGTTTATATCCGTTACTGTTTTCCTTTCCTACACCAAATTTACCTAGGATAGGATACCATCTATCCCTATTTCTACCGATCTGTGCGTTAAAATTTCCTAGTACAAACACCATATTTCTACCTTGGACCCTGTATATTTTCTCCTGTAAATGTAAGTAAAATTCATCCGAGTCACCAGTATCTCCGTCAGTCGGTTCTACAGGGGCGTATACTACTATAACTGATACCCTGAACTTTTTAGCCATAAAATGAGCAATTAGTATTCTATTATTAATTCCTTCCCAGCCTAAACAAGACTTAGCAACTTCATTATTCGTCATGAGCCCTACTCCCTGTCTATGTACCCCATCCTTCCTGTGTCACCTAATTCTATGTCACCTGTGTAACACACAGATCTATGTAAACAAATTCTGTGTCACCTAATTTCATGCTTCCTACCCCTGGGATAAGTGTTTATGAAACTCCTAAGAAGTCCAGTTCGAATCGTCTGAATTCGTCAGTCCAGCCAGAATAAATGAAGGACAATTCACCAATTGGATTGGACAAATATTCTTTGCTTAGCAATAGATTTTGCCTGCCTGCAACCTCGATTTTCATTAGATATGCGGATAGGATCTCTTAAACTAGACTGGGGGAAAATATTGATTGCATAGGTTGTTTCAATACGTCTTTAAAGAAATGTCGACAGGATGCACCTTTTTGAAATCATAGGCAGTGTAATAGCGCTGCCTAATTAAAGAACGATGTTGGCACAATGTATTATTATTTTTTTTTTTTTTTTGCTTAGACCAGGGCACTTCGTATCGAAGGAGTTGTCGTAGAAACTTCGAAAAGGGCTCATTCGATTGGAAATTGAAAGGGATAGTGCCCTTTTTAATTTTCGAAAGTGATTGGAGGGTAACTAACCCCCCTCCCACACCCACCATTTCCCCAAACACATTCAATAAATATTTTCAGATAGCTATTTTGTTCAACGACAGCCCCCCCCCCAAGATTCTTCAGGGCAAAGGTTGTAAGTTACCCCCTTGGGGCATTTAAGGTTTATATAGAAAGGACGATCGCAGAAACTTCAAAAAGGACCCATTCAGTTGGAAATTGAAAGGGCTGATGTCCTTTTTAATAGTAGAAAGTGATTGGAGGGCAACTAACCCCCTTCTCACGCCATTTCCCCAAACACATCCAATCAAAATTTTGAGATAGCCATTTTATTCAACGTAGTTAATAGTTCTGGAAGTTAGGTCTCTGAGAATGGCAACCTCCCCCACACCCCTCAGGGCAAGGGTTGTAAGTTGTGCCCTGGGGGCATATAGGTTTGTATAGAAAGCGCTGTCGTAGAAACTTCAAAAGGACTCATTCGATTGGAAATTCAAGGGCTAGTGCCTTTTTTAATAGTCGAAAGTGATTGGAGGGCAACTAACCCCCCTCTCACGCCCACCATTTTCCCAAACACATCTAATCAAAATTTTGAGATTTTGTTCAACGTATTGAACAAGCGTTGAACAAAAACCATTTTGTTCAACGTAGCTGAAAGGTCCGGAAAATATGTCTTTGAGGATGACAAACCCCTCAGAGCTCCCAAGGCATAGGATGTAAGTTATGCCCTGGGGGCATTTAAGGCTTTTATAGAAAGCTTTGTGATAGAACTTCAAAAAGGATTCACTCAATTGGGAATTAAGAGGGCTAGTACCCTTATTAATAGTCAAAAGCGATCGGAGGGCAAATACTTCCCCCACGCCCGTCATTTCCCCAAACACTTCGGATCAATATTTTGATATAGCCATTTTGTTGAACGTGGTTAAAGGGTCCAGAAATTATGTCTTTGAGTGTGACAACCCTCCCCCCCCCCCCACAGCCCTCAGGGGCTCATTCGATTGGAAATTGAGAGGGCTATTGTCCTTTAATAGTCGAAAGTAATCGGAGGGAGAATCCCCCCACGCCCATCATTTCCCCAGACACTTTCGATCAACGTTTTGATATGGCCATTTTGTTCAACGTAGTTGAAAGGTCCGGCAATTATTTCTTTGAGGATAAACCCCCCCCCCCCCTCCCTATCCCTCAGGACAAGGGTTGTAAGTTATGCCCTTGGGGCATATATGGTTTTTTATTGGAAGTATTGCCGTAGAAGCTTCAAAAAGGGCTCATTCGATTGGAAATTGAGAGGACTAGAGCCTTTTTATTAGTCGAAAGGGATCAGAGGGCAAATGACCCCCCCCCCCCTCCCACGCCCATCATTTCCCCAAACACTTTTAATCAAAATATTGAGATAGCCATTTTATTCAAGGTATTTGAAAGGTCCGGAAATTATATCTTTGAGGATAACAAATCCTTCCAGCCCTCAGGGCAAGGGTTGTAAGTTATGCCCTGTGGGCAAACAAGGTTTTTATAGAAAGCGTGGTCATATAAACTTCGGAGGGGCCTCATTGGATTGGTAATCAGACGCTCTAGTGCTCTTTTTAAGAGTCAGAGTGATCGCATGGCAGCTACCTCCCCACACACACACACACACGCCCTTTCCCGTGTATACTCAATCTTTTCATCTATTTTGTCAATAATGCATAAAATCTATCTCAGACTTTCTTTCATCAATAGTGGGTACACTTCATCTCAGACCCCCTCCTGCTCTGTTTGGTCAACGCTGCTTAGCATCGGTCACCGACTCCCTTTAGTACACAGTTTTTGTGTAGTCAGTGATTAAAGAGGTTTCTTGTCACAATATAGCCCCTCCTAATGGTCCACGCAAATTTTTCAAATAATAAAAAGACAAAAATCAAACTTGGTTAATCAACTGGCAAATTTGGTCTTGGCTTCAAGGTTCCTTCGTAGTTCTTTTATCGCAAACTATGTACTGAGTTTTAGTTTTTAATATAAGATTCACGGTTAGAATTATGTTTTAGCTGAGCAATTTGACGGTTTCTGTAAAACCCTCCTTACTTGGTGTGGCTATGAACTTGGAGACTCGTCTCTATGAGCTCCTGAATCACTGATTTAAGGCTGAACACCTGGCCATCTCCACACTGCGTCCTATATGCCTAGATTTCTCCATTTCCTGAATTTGGAATTATCTACCTCTTGGAATACCTTGATCTTCCTCACTCAATTGGTGCTCTTTCCTAAACGCTAAGAGCATTGTTTTTCTATAATTCAACTCGAGTTTCATTTTTAATAAATATTCCTATAACAGATTCAATAACTACTGTAACTTCTGACCTGGGCCTGACACTAAAATTACATCGTATGCAAAAAGCAGAATACCTACCCTCGGCATACCCAGTTTCTACATTGGGACTCCGTTCTCTAATACAAGGATTCATACTATGCGTCGAATATGCGAATACATTATGCATCTTGCCCATGTTTTCAATATTTTGTCCTTTTATTTTTGTCACAAGAATCAATTTTTTACCCTAACTGCAACTATTTTTAAAATTGTTTAATATGATGTCTCAACATTGAGTAATTTATAAATTGACTAAATGTTTGTATTTTAGCCTGGAATTGTCTACAAAGAGTGTATGCTGAATATTCTATTAGAGTATGGCTGTCAAAATCCACTTAGTGATCTGGTTAAATATTTGGCAGACATCGACAATGAAACGGAATTTGATGTATTTAAACTTATGTATTGGATTTGGAACAAAGTTAGTGCATACAAAAATGCGAATGATATTCTGAGTAAGTAAAGTCCTCAAGTTATATTTTTCTTGTTTTCTACAAGTTTATTAGCTCTATCATTCTTGTCCCTTTGAAAAACTCCTTAAAAAAGAAAAAAAAACACTAGATCTTAGAAATTCTTGCACGTTTCATACTTTTCATAACATTTGCACTTATAGTCTCTGTTCTCAGAATCTACAATATGTTTTATCTAAGTGTTTTCTTTTGTTTATTTCAAAATGTGAAGTTTTTAAGAAGGTACAACATATACGTCGGTGTTGCCACGTTGAACCGTGAGTTGGAATAGGTAAAACTATTTAGTGAAATTTGACAAGGCTCTTCGTCCATAAAAAATCAAATATTAATGATCTGTTGATTCCCAAAGGCAACTGCCCTTTCAAAGAATTAATTGGTGCCACTTGTTTATAGCTTATTTTCGGCTGATTTTTCACCCACGTTCCTTTTTGTTCATTTGGCGCCTGATACTGCCGAAAACTAAATAACCGCACATGGAAGTCTTTTTCATAAAAAATTAGGTACTTATCTCTTATAACCACCACACCCAAGAAGTGAAGTTAGGTTAATCCTAATGAACCAATTCTTACTTTATAATATGCAGAATAATTGTAGCTAACACATTTTGAATGCAGACCCGCTGTACTTTCCCCCCAACCCTACCCCTAATGTGCAAATATATAGCGCAAATTATATATTTTCCAGCTATTCTCGCAATGCGTTTCAACCCCCTGTACCTGTAAATTGAATCAAATGGGATGACGAAATAAAAACTGGAAAAACAAGTTACAGTGGGAAAATGCATTGGAAATATATAATCTGGGTTATGTATTTGCAAATTAGGGGTGGGGTTGGGGGTAAAGTATAGCGGGTCTGCATGCAAAATGTGTTAGCTATAATTATTCTGCATACTAAGAAGTAAGAATTGTTTCATTAGGATTAACCTAACTTCACTTCTTGACTGTGGTGGCTATAAGAGATAAGTACCAAAAATAGAATTTCTGATTTTTCCTAATTCTTACATACGTATATGGCTGTATTATTTCTTTTTTCTCGTTTCCCACTGGGAAATCCTGCAATGCCTAATCCCAATGGCACCTCCTTGTATGACTGATTGAAAATTCTTGAATCGCTCAGATTTCAACTAGATCTTACAAGTCAACCTCTTTCTTACTAAATATATCTCTGAAGGACCTGTTTAGATAGGCTGTTTGCTTAATTTGCGATTCTGTATTTTGCAAACTCGCCAAAATAGGAGACATGTATGTAAACTGTAGGAAAACAAGAATTTTGACACTATTTGATCGAGATCGAGTCCTAAAATTGCTAGAAATAAACCATTTAGAGTCAATTTTTTGGAAGTAGAATATATTATATATATTTTAAATTTATATTATATTATACTTCACTGTAATAGTTATATTATAAACAAATATATTTATATTCATTTTATGTGTATTTTTTATAGTTATATATGTTATAAACTAATATAATGTAATATGTTACATTATATTGGATTATTCTATATAACAATATAATTATATTATTATATTATTTTATACTCCGCTATAATAATTATAGGATAAATAAATGTATTCATATTTATTTATTTATATGCATTTTAAACAATTGTATATATATTATAGACTATATGTTTGCGGATAATTTTTTTAGTTTACATATGTTTTTAAGATTATATTTATTTATATTTATTGAATAGAATACTAATTCTCAGAAACTTTTTCATTTTTGGACACTACTTTTCCTTTTCAAAGTAAGTTTAGCTCTGGTTTGTTTCAAAAAGCAGGATAGTGTATAATGCCAAAAGACTAACAATAAACACTAGTTATCTTCAAATTCAGTGCTTTAATAATAAGTGCTTAGTCTTTTTTATAAGCGTGCTTTAATTTCATTGGTTTATGTCTGTCACGTAGTTTTGTAAGCCAATCACATAATTGCTGAATGAAGTACCATTTCTGGAGTCACAAATAACCGGCCTATTTAAACCTGATTCATTAGCCTGTGGGAAAGTTTTTAGGCCCAATTTTTTTTTTTTAGTTAAATTCTACCTGGTTGGTTATCCTGTCTAAAATTTTAAGCCAGAAAAAATAACAAAAATTTTTAATCCCGAGATTTTACGCAAGTAATCCTTCTATTATTTTGATGGATTTTTTTCCCAAGGAACACGGCAAAGGCTATTGGAGAATATAGTATCAAATGTGAAGGTAAAACTCCCCTAGACTTAGATTATGATTTGAGTGTTCTAGATACAAAAGTTGGCCAAACGAATGAACTTTAGGAGTTTTTAGAGTCCAGGAACTTCTTAGTCAATGTTAGGAAGACTAAGTGGCATGAGACTTAAAATAACTGAGGGTGAAGGGGAGTTTTTACGTTGTTTGAAAATCAACGAAGGGGTTTGCATCACACACTTCCTGTTGTAGCACAATGGCTTGATGCTTTGCTTGGCAATACGAGACCCTAAGTTCGCCCCCCCCCCCACAGAAAGGTTGTCCCGTACCACACTCGGCAACGTAAGCCTGTTAAGTTTATATACTTAAACTTAAGATAAAGTTTTTCGCATGCTGACCAAATGGTCTGCGTTGCCCAGGTGCCGATCTCTTGATTCACTGCCTTCGATCGACCACAAGTTTACTTCTAAGCTTGGCACAGTCTTATTTTTTTATACTACCTTTGTAGACTAGACATAGACAATGGGATCTTTTACGAATTGGGTCTTCTGTGATTTATCATGGGAAGATAGTGATTAAAACTATTAGCGCCAGTAGGTTAGTTTAATAGGATTTAAAGCTCAGATGTCTCTGTAAGTTATAAAGACCCATGAACTGAAACGCCGATTCGCCGCCCTGCGCGCCAGCAATGGCTCTAGAAGACCTTTATCCTTTCTATCACATACATGGGTATTATTGATAGCAAAGATTGTTGGCGCTATGAAGACGTAAAAAGTAGAATAGCTAAGGCACAGGGTGTCTTTATCGCAGTTGAAAGAAGTATGGAAGAATAGGACGATTAGCCGGCCAGTGTAGATTTTGAATTTTGGAATCGTGGAAGTGACATTTGTCAAGTATGACTGAAACGTTGCTGCTTCGAAAGGCTGAGGAAGATTTGTTAAGTGTTTTCCAGAGGAATTGTCTAAGAAAAGTTTAAGTACTCGTTTATTTGACCTTATTTCAAATAATAAGTTATACGAAAAATGTTGAATCCAACTGTCTAAGGCTATAGTGAAAGAAAATTTAAAGTGGCTAGGCAACATTTTAGAGGAAATGATGACATATTGCGAAAGATTGTCTTTTTTGGCCATCGTTCTTTGACCAACACAAAGTAGGTCTTCCCCGAATTGTGCGGGAAGAGGTCATAGGGAATGAGTTGAAGGAAATTGGGACAGAGTGAAGTTTTAGATGGGTTGGGGTGGGGGAGGAGCGTGTGTAGTTTCTTTAATCCTGTAATGCGCTGTTAACATTAGTAGAAGTATTAGTAGTAGGAATCCCTCTTTTTCTCAATGTCTAATTTAAAGATATTTATCTGGTTCGGCTTCAAAAATTACAATATACAAACAAAATTAAACATGTTTAGATCTGAAGGAAGCTTAAACTGACCGGAAATAACTTAGGGGAGAAGTATTTTCATTGGAAAATCAGAAATAATTGCATAATTTTTTTTTCAGTTTCGACCCTATATCCTCACCTAATAAATGAGTTTGATGATGCTAATTAGAAAAAAAATTAAGTTTTTTTTTGTCGTCTAACACAGTTCAAAATGCATTTTTATTCAGGTATTCCCCTATTCAACCTGTCTTGTGAAATGGCCGAAACATCCACTGTTGACAGTCTTCATAAAAATGATGGACATTTGAGGTTATTGAAAAATCTTTTACTGGTAATGGAAAGCCATGCAGTTGGGAAAGTTGAAGATCACTTGTTAAAAGGTAGAGCTCTCAAATATTTATCATTGTTATTTTGTATAATTATATTTTTCTAAGGTTTCATTTCAAGGTGAAGGGTTGTAAAAAAGTAAGTAAGTATGACCGAACTAGACCCTTAAGGTCCAAGCTGGCGGTGCTGATCTCCGTTTCGTGGCCCTTCAGCCAGGAAGTGCAATGGGGGGCTGGGGGCCAGCCATCCTGCGCTTTTGCACACCCTTCCTGCTTACCTTCTCCAGATTTCTCCAGGTACCCATTTAGAGCTGGGTTGACACTGGCTGAGCTTACAGAGTCACGCCACTGACCCGCGTCCCAAACCTAATAACTGGCCACGTCCGGGAACGAACCCGTGCCCCTTGAACAAAGAATTCTCAAGGCGCACGTCCACTTAGCCAGGACGGCTCAGAGGTAAAAGGGTTGACTTCCCCATGAACGTCAAAGATAAAATAGAAGTCAGCTTTTCTGTTTTATATTATAAATTTCCACTCTGCGAATTGCTTTGGTTCTATTTACCTACATTATCAAATTTTGACTTGGTAATTTGACAGCCATTAAGAGGCATTTAAGAGTCATTACAGCCATTAAGTTTTGCATTTCAACGAAGTTGCATTATGTTTGATATCTATTCAATTGCTTGACTTGGGTAAAAACTGGACATTAATGTGTGTGCTTGATTGAACCATGAACCAAGATTAAATTATCTTGGTCCTCTTTTATTGACAAAATGTAATCATGAGCAACCAAGACCCCCCCCCCCCGCCCGATTACACTGCAATAACGGCGTAGTGTTATTGATTATGCTGTAGTCCGGCACTACTGATTTCGCTCCCCTTTTTTTCTCGTGATCAGATATATGTAGCTAAGAAACGGTAAGATCTAGAAATTCCAAAAATTTGGATCGTGAAAAGGACAAAGAAAAGGTCCTTTTGAACATCAAAAAAACACTGCGTCTAAAAAATTCTCTGAAGTTTGTGAAAGCTTTAGCAATTATCCAAACAAAATTTTTCCTCTAGCCCACTAAGATATGAAGAAAACCACCAGAAAGGATTATCGCTTTTCAACAAAAATTGTGGAAACTAAGAACTAATATCCATTGTTTGCCTTTTAGGGATCTGGAACCGTTCTGACCTTGGTAGTAGAAGGGCTTGTAGTCTTTTCACCAGAACCCCTACCAGAAGAGCCTGATAACCGTAAATTAGAGGATTAGAGGTGGAAACTAATGGTCTGTTTGTGTCTTTTGGGGCTCGCAACCAAATCCACCCCTTTAGAGGGAGGGATGGATGCCTAAGGTCTAGTCTTCATGATATATATCAAAATGGGCTGCTTATCAACAAATTTAATTGATAATTTAAGTAAATTTGATGATTATGAAAGACTGCAAACGTACTAACTCAATAAAAGTAACGTAACAAGTGTCAGTATTAAGTCAGATAGAAAATACTGTAGCTTATTTTCTCACTTTCTATTTATTCTTATGTGCGTGATTTATTCCTTTGTTTCTTGTAAGCTCCTAACTACGCAAGTTCTATGACAGTCAAGAGCAGTTCCTCCACCGTCCCCGAATTCCCCGGGTTTCCTCAAATTCCCCCGAAATAAAATTGGCTCTCTGTAGTTTCCCTGAAAATTAATGTTTATGGAAATCAACGATTTGTATCTCGTGTTAAGGTTACTGTATTTATGAACGTTAGCTTATGGGCAGATTTTAGAAAACAAAATTTTTATTCCGGAAAATTCAGGGAATCCTAAAATATTTTAGGATAATGCAAACACTGCTCTGTATTCAAAACAGAGACGTGCCTTGAGTGTCTTAAATGAGCTAAACAATAGATGGCCTTGCACTCCTTTACGGAGACTGTATTTCCTGCAGTATAGAATATTGACTATATGACATATGTCCTTGGTTTTGTAAGATGATTTATAAATGACATAAAGAGGATTTCCAAGGAATTTTATAGGAACTTTAATTAAAGGATAAACACATATAGGAAGGAATAAGCATTAAAGGAAAAAAAATTATTTACTTTCTAATCTGACCTGCCTTTAATAGTTTGTGACTTAAAAGTGGCAAATAGTATGTTGATTGTAAGTTATAAAGCAACATAAAGTGGAATATGATTCTGTAAGAAAATTTGTCGGCCCTTTATAATAAGGTAAGGTAAAGGATATGGCACTAAACCCTTAAAGTCCAAACCGGGGGTGCTGATTTCCGTTTCAAGGCCCTTCAGCCATTAAGGGCAATGGGGGGTTGGGGGTGAGCCATCTTGTGCTTTCGTCCACCCTTCCTGCTTACCTTCCCCAAATTTCTCCAGGTACCCATTTAGAGCTGGGTTGACTCTGGCTGAGCTTACAGAGCCATGCAGGCGACCCCCGTCCCAAACCAAATAACTGCCCGCACCAGGAATCTAACCTCCGCCCTTCGGACAAAGGATTCCAAATCCAGCGCCTCAACCAATGGGCTAGGACAGCCCTTTATAATAGTGCTGTGATTGTACAATCACCCTGGGTGATTGTAAAAACAAAAAGAGCAATCTTGTTTCAAGCGCTCTTAGTTGTAGACGAGGCCATTTCTACCCCTTCTCCTTTTGGAGAGGGCAACAAAAATGTGCTGACAAAATCAGATTTATGCAAAACTTTTCTATAAAGAAGGTAGAAAATCCAAAGATAAATATCCCTAAAAAGTGTACTATTCCTTATATTTGCCTTTTAGACAGCTATTTTAGAGAAGCAAATGCCTGTAAAACACTAAAAGCCTAAGTTTGAAAAAGTCAGCATTAGGAAATATCTTCTTCTAGTTTTGTTTTTTTTTTTTTGCTAGTAAAAAAAAGGGGGAGTCTAGGATGGAAAAGTATTTTCTGGCATGAAACACAGTTTATTTTGGGATTTTTCACTAAAACCTGCATTTTTCTATAGATTCAAAAGTCCACAAGGTGAAGAATCTATCTTCAAATAATATGAGAAATGAGAATGGTCAATAAGCATATGCGAAAACAATCAACTAAACAAGAAAAAAACTAAAAAAAACGTTCAATAACATAAATAAAATTGGGAGATGTGGGGAAGAATTTTCAAGTCCTAATTTGATGCAAAAAGCAAGTGATATCCTGACTTGCGGTAAAATTAAGCTAATTTGTGACTTAAGCTGAAGTCCAAGCTGTACTTGCTCTTCCCCAACTGCTAATTGTTTAGCTGAAAGGTAGACATATAGGCAACATGCAAGGGTATTCTATCTTTGATATCGAATAGAGATGGCGCATGGGTCTCACACCCCTCCCCTTTGCCAATCTTCTTTCGGTTGAAATTTCGGCATGTCATACTTTGTTTGAACCAAAACTGCGGGAGGAGTTTTAATCTGCATCATTAGACAACAAAAGTAGCCGAATTGTATCAAGCTTATCAAGCTTACTTACAGCCAGGGGCGAATCTCCAGCATTTCTATTTGGGGGGGGGGAGGGGGCAAGAGGAGTCTATATCTGGATAGTCAAAGGGCATGCGATGTATAATATTTTTTTCCTTCCACATTATTGGGGGGGGGGAAACTCCCCCCCCCCTTGCCACCCCCAAACGACACCCCTGCTTACAACCAATCATCCTAGTTATGAAGCAAATACACTTTAAAGCGGATATTAGCCTAGGCTTTGAAGGTTTATAAAAAGAAGATATTTTCTGTTGCGATGCACTTTAAATAAATTAACAAAGTATACAGGAAAAAACTGAGGCAAATGCAGCAAGCAGACTCCTAGGAGAAATGTGGGGGCAGAGAGGCCAGTGACCAAATTAAACATTACAAAGTGTCTTTCTCTTGCATTTTTCTTCTATTATACCCTTATTTAAGTGAATAAAATAACTTGCACACAAAAAAAAACTAAAAATAAAAGAAAACAAAAAAGAGAGAGAGATAAAATGGTAAAGGTGCAAATTAGGGACCTCTACAGTAAAGAGTGCAGAGTTACTGTCCAATAGAACCAGCATATACACTAAGAAGTGAGTTTTGTTCTACTGAGCAACATCTCGGCAACCTTACACCAGTTGACTGAATAGTTGGTGTAAGGTACCTAATTGACTGAATAATATACAGTACGAAATAAGATGGTTTTATCGGGGGTCCCTAATCTGCACCTTTATCAACAACAAATCACTTAACACAGCAATACTTAATATCACTTACTGCAAATTTGTAATAGCTCAACTTATCGTTGAGCTATCACATATATTAACTAATAATTTAACCGTAAATTAACTAATAATTTATGGCTTCGGATTTAGTGCTGTGCTCAACGGCACACCACGCTGATTAGTAACAATTTATTTATACTATATACTACTCAGTCTATTGGGCTGTAAAAGTGCAGAGGTGCTGCCTCATAGAAGCAAGATATAAGATAATTTGTTTCTTCCGGTATATTATTCACTCTATTGGTCAGCCCCTCTACACCTTTACCATAGTAATGTTTAGTAATTACTTTTGTTCAGGCAGGTGACTGAGATGTCAAATACTTGCTTCTTCCTTTACTGGCTATAGTTCTTCAAAGGGTAGATTCTAACCCATTTTCCTTGCTAGTTTTGAATTTTGCCCACATCCAGTATTGAAATGCCATCTGTGATTTCAAATTGAGAGCGTTAGTTTGACTTTTTTCCGTATGGTGACATTACTGCTATAGATGTGGTGATAGAAGCTATTTTTCGGTATAATTGCGGTATGCGGTATCATAAAAAAAAAATATGCGGTATCTTCCTTGAAATTGTGGTATTATACCGCAACCAGCGGTATAAGTGGCAACACGGATCATCCACTGCCGAAGCTTTCTGGTAAGCAAAGATCTCGTGAAGCCAGTCTTCACTTATAATGCGTCTAAACGGCTAGTGCCTTAAAGATTTCAAGTAATCTTACTTTCAATAGTTGATGATGTTGATAACTCCCAGCCAATCAGTAAGTAGGAAACAATCGCCTGATATTGTACTACGGGTAGTAAGCTTCTCCAAAGGGAAAAAAAACTTAACCTGAAGCGTTAGTATTTTCTCGATAATCAAAAGAGTGTGCTTGTGTGCATTTTTTTCCTTGTGCCTGAAGGCAAGCGTGTATTTCTCATTATAGAGACTGCACGCACTAGGTTTTGTTAAAAGGTGATGAATTTGATGCGTAGTTGGGTAAGTATGGTAAGCAAATCGTGGTTAGTAACCAAAGGCTTCGTAAAATCAGTCTTATTTTTCGAACGTAGTCGCCAATCTAAACAACACGATCCTTAAAGATTACGGTACTCTTAATATATAGAATTGGTAACGTCCATAACTCCTAACCAATCAATAATTCGAAAGCAATTACTTGTAAATTTTTTTTATTCCTGAAGGCTGAAGGCAAACGTACGTTTATTATTTTAGGACTTGTATACAATAAGCAAGTTTTATAAGAAGATGCAGAATCTTATGCGTTGTTCGGTAAGTACAGCCTATTTTGTCTCACAGGAGGGGGATGGAATGAAAGCTCCAAGAATTTTTTTTCTGTTTTTTGGTGGGGGGGGGGGGGGTAAAGCGCGAAGAATTTTGTGTTTGGGAGAAGGAGGTAAAATGTTTTTTTCTCTCCTGTCCTTACAAAAGAGTATATCGTCAGTCGGGTATCAAAAGATCGTATCTCCACAATTGTAAATTTTTGGAAGAGCAAATAAAAAACATCACAACTTTTTTATTTCCCCTTCGATACCTATAAAACAAAACAGATTGATATATGCGTATCAATCTGTTTTTGCTTTACAGTAACAAGTAATAAGTTTTACAGTAACCAGTGTTATTGTTTTACAGTAACAAGTCCTTTCGCTAGTAACAAGTAATAAGTTTGATGAATTTAGCAACTAAAGCTACTTACCTTCGTGTGTCTAGAATACAAATTTGAAAGCAGTTCATACCATTCATGGTTATCCTCTAGATTGGTAAGTATAAAAAGTTAAGTCTACGTAATGTAACATGTTGTTTTTTTTCATTTCAGCACTGAGGGAGCGTATTAGAGCTGCACAATTAATTATTGATTACTTCGAGGCACTCCTGTGGTTTGTTCATGCTGGACTTCTCCCAGAAACTGAATACCATGAGCCATCGGAAGAAGAAAAAGAAGAAAACTATAATGTCCCATTGTTGCCGTATCCAGTGTCGAAAATTAGGAATTTTTATAACACCAGGTAAATATTAGGAGTGATTCTAACAGTAATCAGAACCCACTGGGGGAGAGGAGAGTGATTCACGATTTTGCACCACCAACATTTCCTCTAAAATATGAAAGAGCAGACAAAAACACGTGCATCTTATTCATTATATCGTAGTTAGACAAGACCTTAAAAATGCTTCCATAGTTGACTCCCCCCCCCCCCATAAAAACAAAAAAAAAGAACCTTGAAAATTTCTTGGTCACATAATAATAAATCAAGGCTATTCCCTGGGGGGTGAAGGTAGAGTTGTCGAATTTGAACCTCTCTTCGAAATATTATAAGTGGAATTGAAGAAAAGGAATTGTTCGGTTATGCAATAAAAGAAACATAAAAAACTTCTTTTTTTGTAGGTGCAAATTGTGGGTCCGGTGTTGTATTAAATTTATAAGTCTATTAATTTTTGACATTGGTTCTTAGTGTTTGTAAATGGGAGATGTAAATGACGAAAATTATAAAAAAGAGGTTGAGAAAACATTGTCCTTCCATCCTATGTGTATTAATCCCTTATATATTTTTTTTTCTTCACGGATTTTTTCAAAACAATCCAACACAGTTTTCAATTGTTCTGTTTCATCAAACATTGCATTGTGGTGTGGAATGGCTTGTCTTTTAATTAATTTTTTACAAATGATTTTTAATCTGTGTTCTTCTTCATTTCTATTTGTATTAATTGCCTTGTAGATATTTTTTTTTAGTTTGTAGGATTTCTCCAACACAATTACCAATGGTGTTTCTTTGATCAAACATTATATTATGGATATTTAAAATATTAGTATTATTATTATGGGTAAAGATTAATGGATAATATGGATAAATATTATGGATATTTAAATTATATTGTGGAGTCGAAGATCAAATAAATGTTTTATAGCTGCTAATTCGAAATTTTTTAACAACTGAAGTTTCTTAACTAACTCACTCACTCACTAACTCAGACTAACTCACTCAGACTCACTCAGAACCAACTCACTAACTCACTCACTCAGAACTTATTCACATTAGTTTCTTTGTTTCAGTATTTGCATTATATTTCGCGAAATTCGGCTATGAGTCATACAACAGAAATATTTGCTTAGGTTGTAAGTTAATCACTGTCTTTAGAAAACTTATCATTAAACTCTTATATTTTGAATAATGAAGTGACAGTGTCGTCTTCTTTGTTATTATTAATTATAATTATAACTGGTTGTAAATAATAATGAATACGTATTGATTTTGAAGCTCTGATTCCAAACGTAATGCTTGTCCCCCTCTTTTTATAACTTCTGTGTACCCTGAAGGGACTCAGCTGATATTTGACCCATCAGGCATGCCCAAAATTTTTGCTCTTTTAGGATAAGCTGAAGTATCTCTGTCAATGAATATTTTCCCAATTAATCCATTTTCTTTATTTTATACTCCTGAAATGTTTGACTTGAAATTTTCCCTCCGGCCCCATAGTGGTCCAGGCTGACTAGACAATGTCATCCCACTAAGCCACGACTTCACTAAACGAATTCTAGCTCTTCGGCGAGAGAGAACTGCCGTTTCAAGTGCAAATAAAAAAAGTAAAAATTTTAAACCGCGTAGATTATTGGTAAGATATGGAAGAAGTTCCTTTGCAATTCTTGATGTTATTTTTATGCAAAAAATTAATTTTTAAGCTGCTTTTTCTTCAATTTTTTCTGTTCTGGGATCTCTTGATTTATTGTTTAGTTACAATTTATTATAATTAAAGGAAAATAATAGGCAGATGAAATAAATATGTACTATCCTTTCTTTATATTTTTTCTTTGTTTTTGAGTTGATATTTTATATGTAATTTAGCCCTGGTCCCAATTTGAGAAGATCTCACCTGTATACCTATATCGAATAATAATATAAAACAAATTGTCTAACAAAACAAAGTTGGGGAAGGGGATCAGTTGTAGAGTAACAAGAGATAACATCCTCCGCGTTGTGTACATTCACCGCTCTTTTAATAAAAGAGCGGTGAATGTACATTATTTATTTTTATTTATTTATTTAATTTTTTCTGTTTTTTTTTTCTGCAGTCCACCTCAAAGTTTCAAATTTTGGATTGAATAGTGC
Organism: Artemia sinica; assembly: GCA_027921565.1. Classification (NCBI taxonomy): domain Eukaryota; kingdom Metazoa; phylum Arthropoda; class Branchiopoda; order Anostraca; family Artemiidae; genus Artemia; species Artemia sinica. The sequence goes on from CM051268.1 coordinate 58,779,514, forward strand.
CTATTTTAACTTCAGAGCTCTAATACCTCGTTGTCTCTCTTTCTCTTCTTTTTTCCCCTTTAAAGTCTATCGCCCGGCATTTTCGTAAAAAGGAGTCTCTGTACCCGGGCTATTTCTAGGAGGAATTTGTTGTCTGAACGCATTTCTACACTCAATCCAAACAAGGTGCTCCTTATTGACAACCTTGTTGAAGATCTTGGGGAACAGGTCAACATCCTTTGGAAGCAAGAAGATCAAATTCATACCCACCCCCATCCCTTGGCTCTCTGCTCCAGATATATCTTCTGGATGGCCCAGTACTGTTAAAACATAGGGTAGTTCAGTACATTTTACTGGACATAGCCTCCGCTTTGAGAGCAGAAAGAAATTCGAGTGTTTTGGAGGCATTAGAGACATTCCCATTGGCTTTTGATGTATCTAGAAAACTGACCAAAGTCACACATGGCTACTGGATGATAGACCATAAGAAATATGAGGTAAAATTAGTTTTTTTTTTTTTTTTCAAAAACAAAAACAAAAAACAAATCTAGCAAATAACCAATAATTTGACCAAATCTATTGACTGTATTGACCGAATTTAGTGATTAACCAAAAACTGACCAAATCTATTGGCCAAAGTCACACGACTACTGAATTATGAGGTAAAATTTGACTATGAGAGATGTGAGGTAAAGTTTGACTATAAGAGATATGAGGTAAAATTTGGTTTTATGAAGCTTGAGGCAAATCTAATTTAATGTTGGTCCGTATTGCTTTAGCTAGGGCTGTTGGGGTAGAATGTTTGGTATTTTAAATTTCAAATTTAAAGTGTATGACATTTCAAAGAGCTCCTTGTCGTTTATAACATTGAGAAAAAGAAGAATTAAAATGTCTTAATGAGGAAAACAAGGTTAGCTTTATATTCTTTGCTTAAGAGCAAAGGTGTATATCAGTAAAATATTATCCCCCCTCTCTTTCTCTCTCTCTCTCTCTCTCTCTCTCTCTCTCTCTCTCTCTCTCTCCCTCCATCCCTCCCTCGCTCTTTCCCTCTATAGAAAGTATCCATCCCCCAAAAAGTTTGATTTAAACAATAAAAAATGTAGGCGCTGCCCTTTCTTTGACCACCTTAAACTTTTTCTAGATCACTTTTAGTATTTTTATCCACTTTGATAAGTAGTAGCAGTATCTTTTGATGAGATGAAGCTTATGAAATATTTGGACAAGGACTGCTGATATGGTCTATATCTCTCTCCTCGTCCAATTTTCTCTGCTTCTCTCTCTCTCTCTCTCTCTCTCTCTCTCTCTCTCTCTCTCTCTCTCTCTCTCTCTCTCTCTCTCTCTCTCTCCTCTCTCTCTCTCTCCTCTCTCTCTCTCTCTCTCTCTCTCTCTCTCTCTCTCTCTCTCTCCTCTCTCTCTCTCTCTCTCTCTCTCTCTCTCTCTCTCTCTCCCTCTCTCTCCCTCTCTCTCTCTCTCTCTCTCTCTCTCCCTCTTTCTATTTCTCTCTCTCTCTCTCTCTCTCTCTCTCTCTCTCTCTCTCTCTCTCTCTCTCTCTCTCTTTTTTTCTCTTTCTGTCTTCCTCCCTGAAATCCATTTCGTAAATTGGCTAAACCAGCGGAAATGGTGTATATAACGGTTATAATGAATTATGGATAGAGGAGGATAAAACCTCCTTAATAGAACTCTCTCAAAGAATGACTGTTTTCATTGCAGTAAATAAGGGATAAATAGAATATTAATAGAGGGAGGAACAGACTGGGATATTAAACAATGAATTAAAATGTGTGGAGAGTGACTAGACTGAGACAGGAGTAAACAAACAAGAGATGTGTTGTATCGTACATACTATTTTATAGTTATAATAGAATGGGCAACATATATGCTTTCATCTATGTTTTCAACAACTAGGGAACAGTATAATACACTTACCTGCTCCAAATGTTACTATATATTTGAAAATAAGCAATTATCTTTAAGAAAATATTGGAAATTATGCTGTGATAAATGGAGTTTGAATATGCTTGAATATGTTTCAGGATTACGTTTCAGGATTCATTGATTTTGTTGTAATATCAGTTTCGGTATATATGTTTCGGTATATATATTGTAATATATATACCGGTATATATGTTCGGTATAAACTGTTTCAGTTTCGGTATATATGTTGTAATATCAGTTTCGGAAAATATGCTGTGATAAATGGAGTTTGAATATGTTTCAGGAATATGTTTCAGGATTCATTGATTTTGTTGTAATATCAGTTTCGGTATAAACTCGATAACCTTTTGCCAAAAACTTTGAATATGCGTGCCTTCGGAGGTTGTAACTCATTATAAATTTTAGTGAAACTTTAGATAATAGAATTTTACTATCTCGTAAAGGAATTGATTTAGATGAATGAAACTTCAGAAATGAGTCCAGACCCTGAATTATGATCCTGGAAGGTATTTTAAAGTTCTATCTCTATTCCTTTCATATTCCTATGGCTTTGAAACTTTCAAAAACTTGTCTTAACTTTGGCAAAGAAAAATCGTCTGTTTTTAGATGCAATCTACTTTTCTTTGACTAGGTTTAGAAAATACAGTTCCAATGCCTTGAGTAGAATTTTAAGCCATATTCAATTTTTTTCCCAATTAAAGACATATTTTTTACAAATTCTCTAAAACCTTATAAATTGGGATTTAATTAAGGTGTTTGGCTCAAAACACTTTCCTTAGGCCTTGTTTTTGCTGTAGACATGTTCCTGAAGCTTGTCTACAGAAAACTTTTGGGAGTACTTTCCTTTCAGCGGGGATCAAATTGTCTGGCAAGTTAATTATTGCTCATTTTGAGTTTGACTAGGCTATCTAATGTAATTTCTGTTTGTCCCTTTCATAGAACGACCTTTGCCCAAACTCATCGAAGGTCAAATCTCTTTATAGGGGGGAAGGGGTGGTATTAGATGCTTCAAAAGACTACCTCGGGCATAGTATATTCTCTGGATCCATTGCTGGAAGGTTTATTCACCTTATTTAAGTACTTTCCAAGGTTGCAAAATTGCTTCATTTAGAATCTTGCCATGGATGTCTCCTTTTTTATTCATCCTAGTTTAAACTTGTTGTTATTATTTTCCTTTTTCCTTTCTTTTTTCTTTTTCCTTTTCCTTTTTCCTTGTAGTCTTATTTGTAGTGCTTCTTCATGTTCGTCGCAGTGTTAAACCTCTAAATCGAATAAATGGACCACCACTCTTCCATTCCATTTTATTTTTAAGATTTTTTCTTGAACCATCTTTCAAAAAAAAAAAAAAATTGTTGTAATTTTTAATCTAATCCTGCCTCCTCCAGTCTGAGTTATCTGGCTTTTCTATTAACCCTTTGTCTCGTATTTGGCATTAATTAAAAAAAAAAACTTCTTCCACAAAACAAGTTTTTCAAAGCAAATTAACAGCTCCCCTAAGCCAAAAATGAGCAGAAATAAAGTTAAATAACCTTCCAAGCGTAAAACTGCCACAAATCACCGTAAATAAATAAATGAAATACAAAACGAACATAAATTTTACAATAAATAACTGAGTCAAACCCAAAACAAGCAAAAATTAACATGAGTTGAGCTGACAACCCCCATGCCTTCTCAAGTCGCGAACATAATTTACACTTTACTGAAAAAATTAACAAAAACCAAATGACCGTGGATTTTCAGTTTAGTATACATATAATGACATTTATTCCTTAAAGTTTTAAGTTTGTTTTTATTTATTAAAGTAAGAAATTGAAAACATTTTAAATGTATTTTGTTTTCAGTAAGGAGCAAATTATGTTTTTGACTTCAAAAGGCATGGGGGTTGTCAGCCCTACTCCCTCTAAAGTTTTTGTTCAATCCACTAGTCTGTCACTCTCAAAATGGACATACTAAATAGGGCTGAACCACTTTGTCCATGAAGATTTGCATTTTTAGTCATTGCTAAGCGTTTTTCCTAAAATGATATGCTTGCAATTCCTCGGAAGAACGTATGGCTTATCCTTATCATCTTTCTCTGACGCTTTTGATTCTGTGTTGTTTTGTAATAATTGCGTTGCCAGATTCTTGTCTAATTTCTTGTCTTGGCTTTTCTTGTCTAATTTCAGGGTATTTATTCGGGTTTGTTTTGGGCTGACTGGGCATTTTTGATCTTCTAGAATCGGAAAAATACACGGAATTTGCATTGAAAATACATGCATGGATTTTTCGCTAATTCTAGTTGGAATTATTTCATTTGATAGTCTTTTGCTGTAAATTTAGTATTATGTAAATTTCGTAGATGTACATGAAGAGTGTAAATTACCTTTGTTTAATATTGAAAAAAAAGAAGAAAAAAGTGAATAGACCCTAACTCACAGAACATCAGTTACAAGGATACAAAGTTCAGTCAACTGTGTCCAAAAACAGCTACAATGCCTGTGAATGATAGAAAATCAAATTTTGATGTTTTGCGTGTTATTAAAATCTACTGGCTTCTCTAATGTTTTTTCGAAATGGATCAAAGAAAGACTTGAAACGATTTTTGAATATCACGAGGAGCGCTTATAAATTTAAGAACTCCCACTCCTCCCCCAAAAATTTACGTAACTTGTTTTTAAAGCTCTAATTCAATTCGACATTTTATTTCAGTTAAAATACCATATAACACAGAGAGTTCAAATAGGGATAAATCCTTTTATTAGATAGTGAAAAACAATGATAAAAATTCTATTTATTTCGATCACATACACAGCGACTGTCATCAGTAGATAAACAGATAAACTTGTTTTCAAAGCTCTAATTCAATTCTGCATTTTTTTCCGGTTTCATTCCAGTTTATCTGCTGATACGGTCACTGTGTATGGGATCGAAATATCTGGAATTTTTATCATTGTTTTTGACTGTCTAATAAAAGGATTTATCCCTATTTGAACTGTATCCCTATTTGAATTTGTACGTCATGGAAAGGCAGTGTCGTCTTCGAAAATACCTAAAGAGAGAAATCAAAAACAATAATAATAACTAAATCACGCCCACTACAACAGAGAGATTTCTGTGGTAGCCCATGCCTATTCGTTTAAATATTTAAAGTTGCAGCTTTGTTTACAAACTTAGGGTGTTTGACTGTAAAGCTTTTCATCAATTTTGAATTCTCAGAATAATTCTACTTTGATTTAAGCATCTTTCATAAATCCTGTTCTATACATATTATTATGTATTTACGTCAGTTTTACTAATTTTGATTTTCTTGTTTCAGAATGGCTTATCATGCTTGCTTGGTTCGTCTGTTCAGTTTAGTGATATTGGTATCAGAAATTACAGAAGTATTATCAATCTGCTGGCTTATGACAATGAGCACAAACGAGCTTTGAGATTCTCCACTTTACGTCCCTGTGTTGAGGGAGAGCTTGAAGATACTTTCATGCGTCTTCGTCTACTTCTTGTCAATGGATTCATATGTCAGGCTTTTGATTATGTGAGGTCCGAAAGATCCTCGGGAAATGAAGAATATCTATTGACATATATATTTTCGGCTTGTGCTGAAAAGGGGTGCCTTGACCTTGTTATGAAAAGACCCTTTTCCAAAGCTGAAGAAGCTGTATTTATAAAGTTTCTTCAATCTTGTCAAAATTCTAAGGCAATTGATTTGCTTTTAGCGTTTTATCTGCAGCGTGGTAGATTTTCGGATGCTCTATCTTTGCAGAAGCAGCTAAAGGAGCAAAAGTTATCAAATCCACTGAGAGATGGTATAGTTAATGCTTATTTTAAAGTGCTCCCTCCACTTACTGCAACTCTCACCAAAAATTGGGCAGCTGCAAAGACTCGTCCTCACGTTCAAAAGTCATACCCAAAACCTCTCTCTGCCATCGTAAAACCGGCCGTTCAGAACATTTCTACAAACTCTTCACGCTACTTAGCAGAGATGGTTGAAGGCACTCGTGTCGCTTTGGCCTTGACTCCTAGTAGAGAGCGTAAACGAAAAATTGATGACAGTGAAATTCCGTTTATAAAGAGCATTAGACTTAGTGATACGGTTGAACCGTCCCTCGTTGCTTCGGCCAAAAAAGCCCTCGTCAAAGAAGAGGTTATGCAACCTACATCTAAAAAGCTTAAGGTTTCTCAAGATAAAAGTATTATGGACGATACCTCTCCTTTTAGCCCTACGGTTAAGTCAGTGCTCCGCACTCCGACAGTCCATCGTATCCGGTCGCAAAAGCGAAGCAGCTTGTTTAACAATCCACCACTGTCGATTTTAAAGGCAAGAAATGACCAAGATGATACAAATGTTAGTAGGTCGAAGCATTTGAGATTCAGTACTCTACCTCCAGTTATTCTCAAGAGTCCTGACATTGTTGAGAAAAGTGCTACAGCTTCCCCCATGGAAATGACCTCTGTCCCTCCTATTAATATATTTGAATTAGACAGAAGCATAGCTACGCCAGTTAGAATGATTCCTCCTACCGACGAAGTAAGACAAGCTGTTGAAGAAACGAGAGAGTGGAACTTTAGGCAGAATGAAAAAGAAGGAAATGTTTCGACCTGTGATGAATCGGCAAAAGTCTCCTCTGTAGAACAGATCTCCCAACATAATGAACATGTAAGTGAAACCGAGTCTTTTCATAGCATGGAAGTTTCATCAGAGTCTACGTCCAGATTAGATTTTAGTAATGCCACTCGAAGGAACATAGAAGAAAGTATTACCAGCAATAAGGAAGAGACAAGCTTTATTATGAAGCTAAGGCAAGAACGTGAGGAGTTGGAAAAACGGCAGGGAAATATAGCTGCTTACTTTTCCCGGTCGAACAGTGATCGTAAAGAACAAGAACCTATAGAGACCAATGAATCGGACAAGTTTTTGAAAGAAATAGACACCTCAGGATTTGATGAGGCCATCGAAGAATTTAATCGGAAGGAAAGCACGGCCCGAGAACAAGATATGGAAGAAACAAACATTCAGCTGCCTTCCACAGTTCCCAAAACGTCTTTGGATTTGGCCTGGAAGTTTGGCTTGAGGTGGCCTGGATTTATAAGCAACGAAAGTAATCAGGAGGAAATGTCTGGTGTCAAGTTAGCAACTGGAGAAAGAACACAGTTTAATCAGTCAATGGAGGTTACTCTGCTAGGTTTGAAAGGCCCAGACACTATGGATACTGTTTACACCTCTTTCGCACCTGTTCAAATGGAGGAAGTAACACAGTTTGGTATTAAGAGTCCTGATGCTGTTGATGATGGTTTTACTTCTATTGCACCTGTCCACATGGAAGAAGCGACGCAGTTTGATATTAGAGGTCCTGATGATGTTAGAAGCAGCTTTATCTCAATGGTACCGCCCCAAATGGAAGAACATGTGCATCTTAGAGCCAACACTTTTGGCTCCAAGCCAAAACTTGGAGCCAAAAATATTGGGGACAATGTCACATCCTTTGCTCCTATTCAAATGAAGGAAACAAATTTCAATTTTCAGTTTAATCCAGCCACCCCTGTTATGCCCGAAGGAAAATTAGAAGATAAGCAAATGAAGGATATAAGCTTTACTTTTCTTGAAGCCGGTGATCCTTTTAAGCCGACTGAAGAAACTGCTGCTGCACCTACAACACCCCCTAAACCATTATTTTATCCAAGTGGAGAAGATTCACGTTCTGATACTAGTAGAGAAGTCAACAACGTTGCTTTTGCTAGTTTACAGTCTAAGCCTCGTCGACTGACGACCTTTGATAATACAGAAATGGAAGAAGCAAACGTTGATTTTAAGTTTAATCTTGCTGATTCATTCTTGAGTAAAGAAGATAATAAAGACGCCTCTCTCCCCATCAATGTTAGCTTTACTTTTGAAGAAGCTAATGTTTCAAATACCATGCCAGCAAATAGTGATTTCACCTCCGTCATGTTTGGTAAGATTGCAACGCTAGGCCGTCCGAGCCTAAGAGAAGCTTCTTCTGTGCTCGGCTCAGAATCATCTGTCAAAACTTTGACTGGATCTGATAGGCAATTACCTACAGATCGCCTTATTGCACAACCCAAATTAGATGAAATGAACATCTCTGCTATGGAAGAAGCTACTGCGTATCCTGGCTTAATAGAGAACATTTTTCCGTTATCGAGTCAACATACTGAAAAGGAAGCTGAGATCCAAGCCAAAGAAACCGAAAACATTTTCCAAGAAACTACGACGCAAGTGTCTGAGATACAAAGTAAGAGATTGACTGTGTACCATACCCAAACAATGGAAGAGACAGCTATATCAGGAGATGATATCAGGATATCAGGAGATGATTTTATAAGAGAAAGTACACCTGAATCAGCAGGTATTCTGTCTGAAAATGAAGTACAATTGCCTCCATATAAAAGTGAACTCGTTGAGCCAGTGATTATATCGAAAATGAATGTTTCAGAAATAGAAAAAGGACGCGAAAAAGAATTCAATTTTAGTAATTCAGTTGAGATAAGTAAGTACTCTGTTGAACTATCGTCTCAAGGATCATTGGATGACACTGTTATTGATGTTACAAGAGTGAGGGGAGTTGAGCTGCTTGATGAACAGGTTGGAGTTGTTCCTGTATCAGTTGATCAAGTATCTCCACCGGGACCGTCTTCTGTAGAATCAGATAACTTCGAGCTTGCAGTCAGTGATAATGAAGACCTCAACTTGAATGAAGAAACGGATGCGGTAAGTCATATTCTAAACATGCTATTAAATAAATAAATTGCATCCAGTGTTTATTATTATTAATAATAAAAAAGGGAAAAAGATACTAGCAATAAAATATCTTATGGTATTCAAGTTTATTTTTAAATCCGGGAATTCTTCTTCTTCTTTTTTATTTTATAGATCATGTTTTGCAGTTTTAGGTACATCATGATTGTTCTACACGGCGCTAACCATTTACTGAATTTAATTACTTCTATTTATGGGTTGCTTGAACCTTACTTTGAGGAATCAGGAAACGGCTTTGATGGAATACCCTTCCATTTAGAAAGAACGAAGAAAAAATTTAGGAAGTGATAGTATTTTTTTACAATTTCAGTTTGTATTTTATGCTGAGGGTGACCTTAGAGAGAAAGTAGAATATAATGGTTTTACGAAAAAAAATAATAAGTATAGAAATAGAAAATTATGTGAAAGAAAATGAATACTTATAATCCACTTAGTTTTTGTTAAATTTCTTCTTCTCTAAAATTTAGAAAAAAGTTGGATTTGTTGAATAGACTTTTCATGTCTGGTTTCTTTGAAATTGCAGTTATTCTATTGTCTTTGTAAACTTACCATATTCGGTGTTTACTTCTGTATCAACAGTGTTGCAACTGACCTGATCAACCAGAGAATATAAAAGCGACAGCTGGTTGGTCCTTTTGCCAAAAAAAAAAAAAAAAAAAAAAAAAAAAAAAAAAAAAAAAAAAAAAAAAAAAAAAAAAAATGGATCAAATATTTAGAAAGTAATCAACTGAAAAATTATATTTTCCTTTGAGGTGATTTCGAATGTTTTTTTTTCTTCTGGGAGTAAAAAGTACTTGCACACATACTTGAATATCCAGAAAAAGGAAAACAAGCAGGGAAAAGTTTTCGTTTTGCTAATAGCAAAAATAATTAGGAATAACTAGACAAGATTTCCACTAAACAGAAAAGGCTCACAATAACTGGTGATTGATCATAAGGGTAGTAATTCGACACTATGCTCTTTTTATAATTAATTAAAAAAAAAACTTTCTGAAAGAAGTTTTTCAAAGAAAAGTAAAGGCTATTTTAAACTTAAGATCAGCAGATACAAATACCTGTTAAAATTCAAATTCAAAATCGACTAGAAATTACTATTAAAGAATAAATGAAACCCAAAACGAACAGAAATTAAATAAATAATCATAGCAAAAAAACATACAACAAGTAATAATACAAATGAATAAATAAATCTTAAAGTGAGTGATGCTAAAATTTAACATGCAAATCAAGCTTAAAATGAAAAAAAAAAAAATTGGTATTGAAGTATAAATGAAACCCAAAACGAACAGAAATTAAATAAAGAATCAATGCAAACAAACATACAATAGGTACTAATGTAAATGAATAAATAATATCTTAAAACGAGTGAAACCTAAATTGAATATGCAAATCCAGCTTGAAACGAACAAATATCACTACAAACAAGAGTTAGGGTATCGTCTCCTTCTCTCACTGTAAAAGTCTAAAGCCTACTGCGTCATGGTGCTTTACTGAATTGTATTACAAATATTTTATTTTGTGCTTAATATTGAGAATAAACATTAAAATTACAGTAAAATTTTGAACTGATGAGCTTCAGAAATTAATATCATTATACGTCAAGTATTCAGTTTAATTTATTAGCTATTTCTAAAATTTGTGAAGACCCCTAAAATTGTCCCCTTCCTTAACTGTAAAAACTTAAAGCCTGCTGCGTCATTAGCGCTTCACTGTAAACGAATCATATTACAAATATTTTCTTTTCCAGTTCTTACAGCATTGAAAATGAAAATCAAATTGCAGTGAAATAAAATCTTGAACTGATGGATCTTTAAACAATTAACATCATTGTATATGAAATATTCAATTTGTTTTTGTTTATACTTTCCAAGACTGTTCAAGACACATATAGTTTTCAGTAAAGAGCCATGACGCAGTAGATTTTTTTTACAGTGAGAGATGGAGACGATACCCAAACTCTTGTTTGTAGTGAAATTGGTTCGTTTCAAGCTTGATTTGCATATTCAATTTAAATTTCACTCGTTTTAAGATTTATTTGTTCATTTACACTAGTATCTATTGTATGTTTGTTTGCATTGATTGTTTATTTAATTTCTGTTCGTTTTGGGTTTCATTTATACTTCAATACCAATTTTTTTTTTCGTTTTAAACTTGATTTGCATATTCAATTTAAGAATTACTCGCTTTAAGATTTATTGATTCATTTATATTATTACTTTTTGTATGTTTTTTTGCTATGATTGTTTATTTAGTTTCTGTTCGTTTTTGGTTTCATTTATTCTTCAATAGTAATTACTGGTCGTTTTGAGTTTGAATTTTAACAGGTATTTGTATTTGCTGATCTTAAGTTTAAATAGCCTTTACTTTTCTTTGAAAAACTTTTTTTTTCAGAGTTTTTTTTTTAATAGTTTTTTGTTCGTTTTTGATTGCAAAAAGTTTTAAGTTTTTAAAAATACCTTATTTCAAATCAAACTTTTTTTTAAATCAAATGTTCATCAAAGTATCAAAATTAGTATCAAAGTAAAAAATGGGTTGCGTCCACCTCGGAGTTTTTATTATCTGATGTTTGAGCTATTTTTAACAAAATGGCTATATAAAAAAAATTATCGGATGGGTTAGGGGAAAAAGGGTGTGGGGGGTGCTAATTGCCCTTCGATCTCTTTTGACTCTTTAAAATTGAACTAGAACTTTCCATTTTCAATCAAACGAACCCTTTCTGAAGTCTTTACGAGTATCCCTTCTATAAGAACCATATATGCACCCTGGGCATAACTTACAACGCCTGTCTCCGGGCCCTGGGGGGTTGTGTCGACCCCGAAGTTTTAATATCTGATGTTTGAAACTATTTTTAACAAAATGGCAGCCTCAAGATTTTTATCGGATGGGTTTGGAGAAGAAAAAGGCGTTGAGGGGGGAGCGACTAGTTGCCCTCCGATCTCTTTTGACTCTGAGAAAGTAAACTAGAACTTTCAATTTCAATTCAAATGAGCCCTCTCTGAAGTTTATGCGAGCATCCCTTTCATAAGAACCATATACGGCCCCAGGAAATAACTTACAACTCCTACCGCCCGGGTCCCTGGGGGTTGTGTCGAAACCGGAGTTTTTGTTATCTGACCTTTGAACTATTTTAAAAATGCCCATCTCAAAATTTGTATCGATGTGTTTGCGAAAAAAGGGTTTGGGGTGGGGCTAGTTTCCCTCCGATCTCTTTTGACTCTTAAAAATTGAACTAGAACTTTCCATTTTCAATCAAATGAGCCCTCTCGGAAGTTTATACGAGCATCCCTTCTATAAAAACGATATATGCCACCAGGGCATAACTTGCAGCGCCTGCCCCGGGGCCCTGGGGGTTGTGTCGACACCGGAGTTTTTGTTATCTGACCTTAGAACTATTTTTAACAAAATGGCTACAAAATTTTTATCGGATGCATTTGGGAGAAAAGAGGCGTGGGGGATAGTTGCCCTCTGATCTCTTTTGGCTCTTAAAAACCGAAATAGGACTGTCAATTTCCAATAAAATGAGCCCTCTCTGAAGTTTGTACGAGCATCTCTTCCGTAAAAGCTAGTTATGCCCGCCGGGCATAACTTACAACGCATACCCCGGGCCCTGAAGGATTGTGTCGGCCAGGAGTTTTCATTATATGATCTTTGAACAATTTTGAAAAAATGGCTCTCTCATAGTTCTTATCGGATGGGTTTGAGGAAAATAGGGCTTGGAGGGGGGGGGGCTAGTTGCCTCCGATCTTTTTGTACTCTAAAATAGTGAACGAAAACTTTCAATTTCCAATCAAATGAGCCCTCTCCGAAGTTAATACGAGCGTCTCTTCCATAAGAAACATAAATTTTTATCGGATGGGTTTCAAACTTTTTATCGGGTGGATTTGGATGAAAAAGGGTGTTTTGGGGGGAGGGGGCTAGTTGCCAGCGGATATCTTTTGACTCTTAAAAAGTGAACTAGGACTTTCAATTTCTCTGAAAAGATTCGGAGGGCAACAATCTCTTGAAACGTTTGTAGCGGATGGGTTTGGGGAAAAGGGAGTGGGGGGGGGGGGGGGGCTAGGTGCCCTTGAATCTCTTGACTCTTAAAAAGTGAACTAGAACTTTCAATTTCCAATCAAATTAGCCCTCAATGAAGTTTATACGAGCATCCCTTTCATAAGAACCATACATGCCGTCAGGGCATAACTTGGAACGCCTTCCCCCGGGCCTTGGGGGGGGGGAATGTATTGACACCGGTGTTTTTTTTATCTGACCTTTGAACTATTTTTTTTAAAAAAAATATCTATCTCAAAATTTTCATCAGATAGGTTTGGAAAAAGAAGGCGTGGGGGGGGGGGGGCTAGTCGCCCTCCGATCTTTTTGTTCTCTAAAATAGTGAACGAAAACTTTCAATTTACAATCAAATGAGAACTCTCCGAAGTTTATACGAGCATCCCTTCCATAAGAAGCATAAATTTTATCGAATGGGTTTCAAACTTTTTATCGGGTGGGTTTGGATGAAAAAGGGTGTGTTGGGGGGAGGGGGCTAGTTGCCATCGGATATCTTTTGACTCTTAAAAAGTGAACTAGAACTTTCAGTTTCCAATCAAATGAGCCCTCTCTGAAGTTTATACGAGCATTCCTTTCATAAGAACCATATACGCCCCCAGGACAACACTTACAACGCCTACCCCCGGGCCCTGGGGGGCTGTGTCGTCACCAAAGTTTTGTTATCTAACTTTTGAACAATTTAAAAAAAAAATGGCTATCTCAAAATTTGTATCGGATGGGTTTGGGGAAAAAGGGCGTGGGGGGGGGGGTGCTAGTTGCCCTTTAATCTCTTGAATCTTTAAAAGTGGACTAGAACTTTCAATTTCAAATCAAATGAGCCCTTTATGAAGTTTATACGAGTATCCCTTTTATAAGAACCATACATGCCTTCAGGGCATAACTTAGAACGCCGTCCCCCGGGCCCTGGGGGGTTGTATTGACACCGGAATTTTTCTTATCCAACCTTTGAACTATATTTATCAAAATATCTATCTCAAAATTTTTATCAGATGGGTTTGGAAAAACAAGGCGTCGGGGGGGGGGGGGGATAGTTACCCTCGGATCTCTTTTGACTCTTAAAAAGTGAACTCGAACTTTCAATGAGCCCTCACTGAAGTTTTTACGAGCATTGCTTTCATAAGAACCATATATTCCCCAGGCATAACTTACAGCGCCTGCCCCCGGGCCCTCGGGGGTTTTGTAGACACCTGAGTTTTTGTTATCTGACTTTTGAACAATTTTAACAAAACGGTTATCTTAAAATTTTTATCGGATGCATTTTGGGAACAAGAGGCGGGGGGGGGGGGGGCTAGTTGCCCTCCAATCTTTTTAGACTCTCAAGAACTGAACTAGAACTTTCAATTTCCAATCAAATGAGCCCTCTCTGAAGTTTTTACGAGCATCTCTTCCATAAGAACCATATATTCCCCGAGAACCATATATTCTCGAATTTTACGAGAACCATATATTCTCCCAGAGCATAACTTTCAACGCCTCTCCTCGGGCTCTGGGGGGGCTTTGTCGACCCCGGAGTTTTCGTTATATGGTCCTTGAACAATTGTTTTTAATGGCTCTCTCAAAGTTCTTATCGGATGGGTTTGAGGAAAAATTGGGCTTGGATGGGGGGGGCTAGGTGCCCTCCGATCTCTTTTGACTCTTAAAAGGTGAATTATAACTTTCAATTTCCAATCAAATGAGCCCTCTTTGAAGTTTATACGATCATCCCTTCCATAAGAACCATATATGCCCCCAGGGCATAATTTACACCGCCTGCCCCCGGGCCCAGGGGGGTTGTGTTGACACCGGAGTTTTTGTCATATGATCTTTGAACTATTTTTAACAAAATGGATATCTCAAAATTTTTATCACATGCATTTGGGAAAAACAGGGGGGGTGTGCTTGTTACCCTCCGATATCTTTTGACTCTTAATAAGGGCACTAGAACTCTCGATTTCAAATCGAATGAGCCCCCTTTGAAGTTTAAAACTAGAACTTTCAATTTCCAATCTAATGATTCCTCTGAAGTTTATACGAGCATCCCTTTCATAAGAACCATATATGCCCCCAGTACAACACTTAAAACGCCTACTCCCCCGGGCCCTGGGGGATTTCGTCGGCACTGGTTTTTTTTTATCTAATTTTTAAACAGTTTTTTTTTTAATGGCTATCTCAAAGTTTGTAGCAGGTGGGTTTGGGGAAAAAGGGAGGGGGGTTAGTTGCCCTTGAATCTCTTGACTCTTAAAAAGTGAACTAGAACTTTCAATTTCCAATGAAATTAGCCCTCTATGAAGTTTATACGAACATCCCTTTCATAAGAACCATACATGTCTCAGGGCATAACTTAGAACGCCTTCCCCCGGGCCTTGGGGGGGGGAATGTATTGACACCGGTGTTTTCCTTATCCGACCTTTGAACTATAAAAAAAAAATTCTATCTCACAATTTTCATCAGATAGGTTTGGAAAAAGAAGGCGTGGGAGGGGGTGGGGGGGGGGGGCTAGTTGCCCTCCGATCTTTTTGTACTCTAAAATAGTGAACGAAAACTTTCAATTTCCAATCAAATGAGCCCTCTCCGAAGTTTATACGAGCATCCCTTCCATAAGAAGCATAAATTTTTATCGGATGGATTTCAAACTTTTTCTCGGGTGGGTTTGGATGAAAAAAGGGTGTGTTGGGGGGAGGGAGCTAGTTGACATCGGATATCTTTTGACTCTTAAAAGTGAACTAGAACTCAATTTCCAATCAAATGAGCCCTCTCTGAAATCTATACGAGCATTCCTTTCATAAGAACCATATACGCCCCCAGGACAACACTTACAACGCCTACCCCTGGGCCCTGGGGGGCTGTGTCGTCACCAAAGTTTTTTTATCTAACTTTTGAACAATTTAAAAAAAACGGCTATCTCAAAATTTGTATCGGATGGGTTAGGGGAAAAAAGTGCGTGGGGGGGGGGGCTAGTTGTCCTTTAATCTCTTGAATCTTTTAAAGTGGACTATAACTTTCAATTTCAAATGAAATGAGCCCTCTATGAAGTTTTTACGAGCATCCCTTTTATAAGAACCATACATGCCTTCAGGGCATAACTTAGAACGCCTTCCCCCCGGCCTTGGGAGGTTGTATTGACACCGGAATTTTTCTTATCCAACCTTTGAACTATTTTTTATCAAAATGTCTATCTCAAAATTTTTATCAGATGAGTTTGGAAAAAGAAGGCGTGGGGGGGGGGGGGGGCGGGGGGGTTCTAGTTGCCCTCGGATCTCTTTTGACTCTTAAAAAGTTGACTCGAACTTTCAATGAGCCCTCTCTGAAGTTTATACGAGCATTGCTTTCATAAGAACCATATATTCCCCAGGGCATAACCTACAACGCCTGCCCCCGGGCCCTGGGGGGTTGTGTAGACACCTGAGTTTTTTGTTATCTGACTTTTGAACAATTTTAACAAAATGGCTATCTCAAAATTTTTATCGGATGCATTTGGGGAACAAGAGGCGGGTGGCTAGTTGCCCTCCTATCTTTTTAGACTCTCAAGAACTGAACTAGAACTTTCAATTTCCAATCAAATGAGCCCTTTCTGAAGTTTTTACGAGCATCTCTTCCATAAGAACCATATATTCCCCCAGGGCATAACTTTCAACGCCTGTCCTCGGGCTCTGGGGGCCTTTGTCGACCTCGGAGTTTTCGTTATATGGTCTTTGAACTACTTTTTTTTAAATGGCTCTCTCAAAGTTCTTATCGGATGGGTTTGAGGAAAAAGCGGGCTTGGATAGGGGGGGGGGGGGGCTAGGTGCCCTCCGATCTCTTTTGACTCTTAAAAAGTGAACTACAACTTACAAAACCTGTCCCCGGACCCTGGGGGGTTATATCAACACCGAAGTTTCTGTTATATGATCTCGGAACTATTTCTAACAAAGTGGCTATCTCAAAATTTTTATCTGATGCATTCGGAAAACTATAACTATAACTTTCAATTTCCAGTCAAACGAGCCCTCTCTGAAGTTTATACGAGCATTCCTTCCATAAGAACAATATATGCCCGCGGGGCATAACTTACAACATCTACCCCCGGGCCCTTGGGGGCTGTGTCGACCCCAGAGTTTTTGTTATGTGATCATTGAACTATTTTTAACTAAATGGCTATCTCAAAATTTTTATCGGATGTATTCGGGGAAAAAAGGGTGTGGGGGCGGGGCTAGTTCCCCTCTGATCACTTTTGATTCTTAAAAAGAGCATTAGAACTTTTGATTTCCAATCGAATGAGCCCCCTATGAAGTTTATACGACGACCCCTTACATATGAAGTGCCTCTGGGAAAAAAGATATTAATAAAACATTGGAGCCGTATGGCCTTTACTATAGGCAACGCAATAGCGTTGCCTCTGATTGGCCTTTGATTGACCTTGTTATTCGGTCCTTCTTTGAACCAAACCTTTTCTTGTGTTGTCCATCATGTTTTTAAAACCAAATTATATATATATATATATATATATATATATATATATATATATATATATATATATATATATATAATATATATATATATTATATATATATATATATATATATATATATATATATGTATATATATACATATATATATATATTATATATATATATATATATATATATTATATATATATATATATATATATATATATATATATATATATATATATATATATATATATATTATATATATATATATATATATATATATATATATATATATATATATATATATATATATCTTCGCTATCACGCTTTAGTTTGGCAAGTCTTTATTACTTACTTTATAAAAAAAGATTGTTGTAAAAATACTATTTGCAGACAAGATGGAATGATGGCAGTGACGTATACAGGGGGCTTGGGGCCTAGGCCTCCTCCACCCGAAATCCTAAATTATTTCGAATTTCTGGGCCCTTCGTATTCAAATTATTAAATAAAGTTTAGTTTTATTATTAGCCCCTCCGCCAAGAAGATATTGCTTACATGGCTGAATGATGTTACACGCAATAATTTATTGCGGGATGAGGTATAAACTGGTCAAAACCCAAGAAACCAATGAATTGTACGAAAAATGTATGAAAATGCGAGGGAAACCGTGAAGACTTGACATTTTGTTTGGGGGAGGTTGAGTTTCTCTCCTTCTGCCTGTGGGCCTGATGAGATTAGTAGTAAGATTTAAAAACTACATAATTTGGAGATGGGGAGGTCTTTGACATACAAATAATAAAATGTTTGAAGTAAAAAAAGGAAACGGAAGTAATAACGATAAAAAATAGCTGATTTAATGAGTTTTCTAATTTGTTACTAAAGAAAGCGATAACCAAAAATTACTATTCTTGTTTTTGTTACTTGCTGTGATAATTTTACAACTATATAAATATCACTACTGGGGTTGTTAATATTGAAAGAATTGTTTTATACTTTCATCGGTTACTTGTCAACACATTTATACTGCTGAGCTGAATACGCCACAAAGAAAAGTCCTGTGCCACATAGGCTTTCATTAACTAGAAAAAAAATATGGCTAAGTATGTATAGAAGTAGCCTTTTTTGTTATTCTGTCAGTAAACATCTTAATTGGATCAAGATAGACACGAAATAATCTAATAAATAAGAAAAGGTTTGGTTGAAAAAGTATCAGTTTAACTAAAAAAAGCTCTACCTCGTATTTACCTTCAGAATTTTCTTTTTACGCTAAATGAAAACTCTTGGTGATTTTTTTTCCTTTTTTAGACACTTTCGAAACCTGAAGTATTGGCTACCATTAAATTCACCTCAGAGGCTGCTGAGAAGGAAAAAAGTGTTGAGAAAACTTTAACGGCTGAGAAAGTTGCTGGGGTTTTGGATTCGTTTATGGAAATCGATAAATCAACACTCAGTAACGCTGAAACCTTTGCATCTATGGAAGATGAAAGTAGTCTGCCATCTGAGACTTTGCCAGAAGAACTAGTCAGAAAACAATACGATTCTGACGATAAGCATGAAGAATCGCCGCTACAAGACATGCAGGTCGAGGAAGAAACTGACCAATTTGTCACCTTCAATCCTCCAATAGTGATGGCAGAAGCCATCACTAAACCAGTAGACATGAATGCAAAACAGGATTCTACTTTACTGGAAGTGTCATCCCTAGAAACTTCAATAACAAAGGGTAATATTGTAGAAGTAGACGCAGACGTTTCAGTTCCAGATATCGCATTGAAAGAAGTTATTATGACATCAAAGCAAGATGTTCGTAAAAGAGAAGAACTTCATATGAGTCTCGAAGAGGCTGGAGCAACGGGAGAAGTAAATGTTTTGACTTTAGAAAGGAGATCTGAAAAAGAAGTAACTACAGTTAATGATCAAAAACCTTGCGAGATAAAAGAAATTAGTGGAGATGCTGAAATACTCGCAACAGCACTAGGAAAATCACCTGTCCTGGCGGCACAGTCTTTAAGAGAGACTAGCTCTATTTTAAGTGAAAACTCTGTGAAAATGGAAGAGATTGTCACCAGAACTGATGATCAAGTCGAGACTGAAATGGCTCCATCCTCCACTTTTGCAATAGGAACTCAAAAAGGGGTAGATACTGTTAGCAGGCAAGACTCTTGTATAGTCGGAGATGTTGCTGAAGCAGTTGATAAAGAACATACTGTAAATAAAACAAAAGTTTGCACGATCTCTGATGCGGATCTTACCAAACCGACGGCTGCTGCTACTTCTGAAGAGTCAACTTCCATTGATAAAGATGTTACATGCTCTTCTGATGCACAGCCAAAGAAAGTGATAGAAGAAGCTTTTAACGGTCAGGATTCATTAATAGCTGAAAAAATAAAGTTGAATGCGGAAGAATCTAATGTTTCAATTATTCAAGATCTATCAACCGAAGTATCCGATGAAACGTCTAAAGACGTGCTATTTGCTTCATCAACAGATTCAGAAAAATATATAACCCCACTTAAGCCTCGAAGACTAACTAAGTACAAACGTTTATCAGAGATAGATATATCAAACATAATAAGCCCACTTGTCATCCCCAGCTATCCCCCAACGCCAAAGCCAAGAAAAGCAACAAGTTTTGTCCCACCCCCAAATTTCGATTCTTCATCAGAGTCATCTGAAGATGAAGGTGGACCATTGGAGGGCGAGCAGGAACCGCAGCAGGAAATAAAAGAAGCTGCATCGCTCACAAGTGACATAGCTCCTAAGCATAACGAGAATGATACTATTGTTTTGTCAGAATCAGATGCTACACCGTCAAATAAAGGTGAAGAATTGTCTAGCATTATTAATGAAGTTATGGATGTAGCTGATAGCATTGACTCAATCTCTACGGAAAAAGTAAGATGTACTATAGTTGGTATTGATCCCACAACTTCAGAGCTAAAGTCAGTAGGTATGCAGTCTCAAATGAGTCTTCCTATTGATACAGAAGAAATGGGGGCTATCAGTGAAGGAAAAAGTGAGCAGAGTGATGAAGTTACAGAAAGCAATAAACAAATGTCAGCGGTTCAATCTGCGACTGAAGAACTGCCTCACTTGGAGCCAAATTCGATGGAAGTTGATTCGCTAGAAAACGTTTCTGTCCAGTTGGATATAGGCATTGACAAGGAAGCTAAAATACCTGGAGGCTCGCCTCTTCTGGAAACATTACCTGAAAGTAGTGCTTCAGTTCCTTCTGTAGAAGAAACTAGAGAATCTTTGGCTCTCAATAAGGAAGAAATGAAAATACCTGAAAAACTAGAGAAATCACCTGACAATACAGAGAACCGTAAATCCAAAACTGAGGTGAATCATGCTGATGAGCCACTACCTGCTACCGAGGAACCAGTGAATGAAGGCGAAAGGAGCATTTCAACAGCGGAAGTAAAAGAAACAGTAGAAGATATTCAGGTCGAGAACGTTTTGAAAGAAGCTGAAACGCTGAACGTAACTGCAGCTATCAATAGTCCTTTATCAGAAAAGCTTGTTGGTTCGACGTCATCAGCTGGCACTGAAGTTGGAACAATTGAAACAACTGATGCGTCTACTGCACATCCGTCAGAACAAGAAGAATTCGCTGATAAATTTGTTATCCAAACTCCAAAGATGAAAGTAGACAGGCCAAGGAAATCAAAAATTGCCTCAAAAAGAGTCTCCAAGGCAGATTTTACCGAGAAAACTTTTACCAGGCAAACAAGGAGTAGGTCCGAAGAAAAGGATCTAAGGTCGAAGGAACGCTCTTTATCACCGGCTATCTCTACGAAGTCTGGGCGTGAGACAGCAGAAATTACAACTACTTCATCAGATGAGTTGACTGCTAAACCTGTTTCAGAGAAAATGGCAAAACAAAAGCATAAGAATAAAAAAACCATTAAAAAGGTTCGCGAGGAGGCTAAAGAAGAGTTGGAAGCTGCAGAAAAAAATAAGCTTCCTCTGAAAGGAAGCTCTGAAAGTGATGGTGCCAGTCCCCTTGCCGCTTTGACAGAAGGCAAAAGTCAGAGAAAGCTTCTGTCTGAAGAACCTGACGAAAATTTCGGGCTTACACCAGGCAAAACAAGTCCAGTCAAAGCAGAAAAAGCGAAGAGAAAGAGGACGAGGCAATCACTTCAAAGTGAGCAAAGTCCCGATCTTTTTGCTACACACATAGAAAGAAGTCAGTCAACTGAACCTTCTCCCAAACGTCGTGGCAGACGAGCGTCTTCAGTTGAGGTTACATTGACCCCTACTCGAAGTTCTTCACGATTATCTGGCAGAAGAAGTGTTGATGTGATAGCTACCCCGATTAAAAGCTCTTCACGGCTCTCTGGAAGAAGAAGTGTCGATTTTGCTGGTACTCCGAGGAGAAGTTCCTCTCGACTCTCAGAAAAGATATCGACTGAAGAAGAAGGTTTTAATTTCTTTATTTTATTTTTTGGTGAAGAAGTCTACCAAGGCTTAGAAAAGCTTTAGTGATGTTTCACCTTTCTCTTTTTCTATGCTCAGAAAAAAAAGAGAAAGAGGAGAGGTGCAACGACTGAACAAGTCTTCGCTGCAATCCAATACAAACGATAATATTCATACGTACATATAGTGCGAGATAAAAAATAAAAAAGAGGCTTCCAAAAAGAATTTTTTTTTTCTGAATTAATAGATAAGTAAAGTAATCGATAAGAAAAGTAAAAAAAAAGAGGGCTTCTGGAACTACATGAATTCCAACTAGTTTAAGACAGTAGATTAACTTCCAAAAAGAATTTTATGACTGGAAACAATCGTTTTCAAGAGATTTAAAAAAAGAGGCTTCTGGAACTGTGCGAATTCCAGCTAGTTTAAGACAGTAAATTAACTTCCAAAAAGAATTTATTACTGGAAACAATCGTTTTCAAGAGATTTAAAAAAAGAGGCTTCTGGAACTGTATGAATTCCACCTAGTTTAAGACAGTAAATTAACTTCCAAATAGAATTTTATGACTGGAAACAATCGTTTTCAAGAGATTTAAAAAAGAGGCTTCTGGAACTGTATGAATTCCTCCTAGTTTAAGACAGTAGATTAACTTCCAATAAGAATTTATTACTGGAAACAATCGTTTTCAAGAGATTTAAAAAAAGAGGCTTCTGGAACTGTATGAATTCCACCTAGTTTAAGACAGTAAATTAACTTCCAAAAAGAATTTTATGACTGGAAACAATCGTTTTCAAGAGGCTTCAAAAACTGTATGAATTCCACCTAGTTTAAGGTAGTAAATTAACTTCCAAAAAGAATTTATGACTGGAAACAATCGTTTTCAAGAGATTAAAAAAAAAGAGGCTTCTGGAACTGTATGAATTCCACCTAGTTTAAGACAGTAAATTAACTTCCAATAAGAATTTATTACTGGAAACAATCGTTTTCAAGAGATTTAAAAAAAGAGGCTTCTGGAACTGTATGAATTCCACCTAGTTTAAGACAGTAAATTAACTTCCAAAAAGAACTTTATGACTGGAAACAATCGTTTTCAAGAGGCTTCAAAAACTGTATGAATTCCACCTAGTTTAAGATAGTAAATTAACTTCCAATAAGAATTTATTACTGGAAACAATCGTTTTCAAGAGATTTAAAAAAAGAGGCTTCTGGAACTGTATGAATTCCAGCTAGTTTAAGACAGTAAATTAACTTCCAAAAAGAATTTATTACTGGAAACAATCGTTTTCAAGAGATTTAAAAAAGAGGCTTCTGGAACTGTATGAATTCCACCTAGTTTAAGACAGTAGATTAACTTCCAATAAGAATTTATTACTGGAAACAATCGTTTTCAAGAGATTTAAAAAAAGAGGCTTCTGGAACTGTATGAATTCCACCTAGTTTAAGACAGTAAATTAACTTCCAATAAGAATTTATTACTGGAAACAATCGTTTTCAAGAGATTTAAAAAAAGAGGCTTCTGGAACTGTATGAATTCCACCTAGTTTAAGACAGTAAATTAACTTCCAATAAGAATTTATTACTGGAAACAATCGTTTTCAAGAGATTTAAAAAAAGAGGCTTCTGGAACTGTATGAATTCCACCTAGTTTAAGACAGTAAATTAACTTCCAATAAGAATTTATTACTGGAAACAATCGTTTTCAAGAGATTTAAAAAAAGAGGCTTCTGGAACTGTATGAATTCCACCTAGTTTAAGACAGTAAATTAACTTCCAATAAGAATTTATTACTGGAAACAATCGTTTTCAAGAGATTTAAAAAAAGAGGCTTCTGGAACTGTATGAATTCCACCTAGTTTAAGACAGTAAATTAACTTCCAATAAGAATTTATTACTGGAAACAATCGTTTTCAAGAGATTTAAAAAAAGAGGCTTCTGGAACTGTATGAATTCCACCTAGTTTAAGACAGTAAATTAACTTCCAAAAAGAATTTTATGACTGGAAACAATCGTTTTCAAGAGGCTTCAAAAACTGTATGAATTCCACCTAGTTTAAGATAGTAAATTAACTTCCAAAAAGAATTTATGACTGGAAACAATCGTTTTCAAGAGATTTAAAAAAAAGAGGCTTCTGGAACTGTATGAATTCCACCTAGTTTAAGACAGTAGATTAACTTCCAAAAAGAATTTTATGACTGGAAACAATCGTTTTCAAGAGATTTAAAAAAAAGAGGCTTCTGGAACTGTATGAATTCCACCTAGTTTAGGACAGTAAATTAACTTCAGGAACTGTAGAGGCTTCAGGAACTGTATGAATTCCACCTAGTTTAAGACTGTAAATTAACTTCCAAAAAGAATTTATGACTGGAAACAATTGATTCTAAGAGAAGTTAAAAAAAAGAGGCCCCTGGAACCGTATGAATTCCAGCTTGTTTAAGAGAGTAAAGTAGCTTCGAAAAAGAATTTTATGACTGGAAACAATCGATTTCAAGAAAAGTAAAAAATTTAAAATAGGCGTCTGGGACTGTATGAATTCCAACTAGTTTAAGAGAATAAATTAACTTCCAAAAAGGATTTCATAGCTGGGAACAATCGATTTCAGGCGAACTAAAGGCCTATATTTTCTTTTCAAATGCGAAATAAAGCAAAGATGATGGTTGCAGAAGAGATTACTGGTTTCAAAAAACTAGACCTTCGTTTTTAGATACTATTTTGCATTTGCATGATCACTATAGACCATTTCAAAAACATAACTTAAGATAATGGAGTAACTATGAAATAATCTCTAAATCATTCTGTTAGATTCGTGTAGGTACGCGTTAGATACGTTAGTTACGTGGCAGTACGCGGCAAAAAAAGTCCTCATTCAATAGTTTTACGGATTTTAAAAATCTGAACTATAGATCTCTAAATAACAAAATAACAAACAGTTTGCATTTTTGGTGGGATGTCCTAACAAAATTACTGAGATTCTAGGGAATTTTACTCCGTTTCTGTTTTTGATAAAAAAAAGACGTTCAGTTCTCTATTGTAGAGTAAATAATCGTACGTCACGCTCGACCATATTCTAGATGCGAGTGTGACCACTTCGGACTATGGCTAAAATCGATTTTAAGGTAGAATTGGTAGAAATGACGCGATCTCATTTTGGAGACACCATTGCTTGAACTGCAATAATACACTTATCTGTTGTAATTTATGTATATTCTGGTTGAACTTTATTGTTTTGTGTAATTTCTGTTTGTTTCGGTTTTATTTCTTTATTTACAGTGTTTTTGTTCGTTTTAACATTTATTTCTTTTGTTTCAATTAATTTTGCACGTTTTAAGTTCAATATCACTTTAGTTTTTGTTAAAGAATTCCTTTTTTTATTTAATCTAAAAAAATTAATGATATTTTTTACCATTGTATAAACAGGGAGCTTTATTTACAGGGATTGTTTGCCAAATATTGCCTAATTAAACAGCAGTTTAATTTTTGAGATCTCTAATTGTAAAAAATTATACCATTTTGGTAGATATCAGTTTATAGCAGTGCTTCCCAAACGATTTTGGGCCATGCCCCACCTAGACGCCCCCTGATGCCCCCTTGTGATATTCAAATTTGTTATTCAAAATTTCACTTTTAATCACTTTAAATGCATATAAATATGACGTCATTCGCATGAAAAATGTCTTTTTTTCAAAATGACTCCTCTCTAGTATAATCTGCCAAAGGGTGCACGTCTTCCCTATGACCCACCAAAATATTGCCACGCCCCACCGGTGGGGCCTGTGCTCCACGTTGGGAATCACGGATCTATTGAAGTGAGGTATATAAGTCTTTTTCTCATTCCTTTTCTATTGCATGCTGTGCGAGGTTGATTAAAAATTAACGAAAGTATTGTCCGAGGAGCGCTTATTCACTCTATGAACTTGCGGTTTAAAAAAAACTTTTTTATGTAACTTCTTTCTAATTCACTGTGCGATTTCTATTGCATTTTTTGTCTAGCTCCATTTGTTCATGGGATTTTTATCCAAATCAATTTCTTAATCTGTCCCGTTGAAACCCTCGTCCCCTGTGGGTGCCTTACTTTTTCTGTTAAATAAACAGTATCTGATAATATAGAATATCAACTGTTTTTTTATTTGTTTTTAATTCCCACCTCCACTCCTGTCAGTGACGACGACGTCGCAATATATATTTTATGCAACGATCGACATCGACTGCAATAATAACAGTAAATTTAGATTGGCATTGGAAATGATTATAGACTTTTATTCATAGTTGTAGTTTATTGTTAATACTAAGTACTAATAATTTTATTTGACGATGAGTCTTATCCTATTTATACATCACTCAATTTCCTTTTTAAAGCCTTGATATTTTCAGGCACTCCTAAAAAGCGCCGCTCTTTGAGAATTTCACTAAATTCTCCAGCACTCAAGTCTTATCCTATTTATACATCACTCAAGTTCCTTTTTTAAAGCCTAGACATTTTCAGGCACTCCTAAAAAGCGCTGCTCTTTGAGAATTTCACTCAATTCTCCAGCACTCAAGTCTCATCCTATTTATACACCACTCAAGTTCCTTTTTTAAAGCCTTTATATTTTAAGGCACTCCCAAAAAGCGCCGCTCTTTGAGAATTTTACTCAATTCTCCTGAACTCAAGAACTCAAGTCTTATCCTATTTATACATTGCTCAAATTCCTTTTTAAAGCCTTTATATTTTCGGCACTCCCAAAAAGCGCCGCTCTTTGATAATGTCACTTAATTCTCTAGCACTCAAGTCTTATCCTATTTATACATAACTCAAGTTCCTTTTTTAAAGCCTTTATATTTTCAGGCACTCCTAAAAAGCGCCGCGCTTTGATAATTTCACTCAATTCTCCAGCACTCAAGTCTCATCCTATTTATACATCACTCAAGTTCCTTTTTTAAAGCCTTTATATTTTCAGGCACTCCTAAAAAGCGCCGCTCTTTGAGAATTTCACTCAATTCTCCAGCAAAAGAAGAATTTCAAGCTGAACCTTCAGACATCCGGAGAGCTGAAGAGACTCAGAATTTGTAAGTAAACATTTATTTAAATGACCTGTTCTGGATTTAAACTGATTAAATTTAATCAGAAGCTACATTGCTAGTTTTCATGTAAACTTATAAACCATTTCCAAGCTGTGTTTTTGTTCTTAGGTATCACAGAGATATTGTGCGTATATTCGTGTATATTTTTAGACGTATTTTAGTGTTGAGACGAACTTGTTAAGAGTAAGTTCAAGGAGGCAATTATTATAGAAATATTAATAATATATTCAACAAATTAATAATTTTTAGCACAACATTCCCCTCGATATTCCCCAAAAGTATCAAGTTAATACCCGTAGCCGTTCCTGAGATATTGCAGATTCGTCTTTTTGACTACCTGGATGATGGTAACGTTCCCCTCAACATAGTTTTCCTATAAACTTACAAATCATCTCCGAGTTTTTTTGTAGGCATCGTGCCGTGTATTAGATGTATTGGGCGTGTAGTCTTGCGTATTCTAATGTATTTTAGTATCGTGAATGTAGGCTACTTAAGTGCATTTTAGTATGAGCTCGTCCCCTAACAATTTATTTAGTATTCGATATCCAAAACGTCTTTTAACGATTTTTGGTCTTAACCCTTATTTTTAAGACTTTGTGACCAAAACTTTGAC
Organism: Artemia sinica; assembly: GCA_027921565.1. NCBI lineage: Eukaryota > Metazoa > Arthropoda > Branchiopoda > Anostraca > Artemiidae > Artemia > Artemia sinica. The sequence goes on from CM051268.1 coordinate 58,806,729, forward strand.
TTCTTAAAGGTCTGTATATGTTTTGAATATATTAAAGTCTCTTTTTTAAATAGACGTGTTAAATATTTGGGTATTTGTCAGCACGTGGCTCACTAAACTGGTGAGGGGGTGGGGAAACACGACTTTCCTTGTATTTGATCTAGGAGGAAGGCTGATGCTATTCCCTGCTAGATATGGTAACTCCGTCGATTTGGGCTGCTCCACGGACATCCTGAAGAGTATTTTATAGCTGTCTTACAGTTTGGTTTAGTTAAGCAAGCTCCAAAGACATTTCGAAAGTCGTGATGCCCAATAAAAAGGTGCAGTTTTATGATTTTGAATCAGTAAAATTTAGCACAAGTCTTTCGCAAGCAACCGCGTGGCCGTTACAGCCCAAGGTAATCTTTTTATTCTTACAGCGCTGAAGTATGAACAGAAAATTTGACAATAATGGGGATTGGGACGGTCTTCCAAGTACGTTTACTGCCAAGAATCGGAAAGCCTTCATCAAAGAAGGTCCTGACAAGGCTGTTGAGACATATCAACAGGTCATATCAGATTCTATCGAAAATCATATACCATCTAAGATGGTACATATATCAAGCAAAGATAAACCCTGGCTTAACATCATAGGCAGTGCAACAGCGCTGCCTAAGTAAAGAGCGACGTGAGCACAATGTTTTTTTTTTTGTTTTTTTTTGGCGTGGTTTTTCTTAGACCAGGGCACTTCGTATCGAAGGAGTTGTCGTAGAAACTTCGAAAAGGGCTCATTCGATTGGAAATTGAAAGGGTTAGTGCCCTTTTTAATAGCCGAAAGTGATTGGAGGGCAACTCACCCCCCCCCCTCCCACGCCCATCATTTCCACAAATTTATCCAATCAAAATATTGAGATAGCCATTTTGTTCAGCGTCCAGAAATTATGTTATTGAGGATGACAATCCCCCACAGCCCTGAGGGCAAGGGTTTTAAGTTATGCCCTGGTCGCATATTTTTTGAAAGCGTGTTGAAAACGCTGTTCGTATGATTCGCTAATCCAATTTTAAATACAAGAAGAATTTTGCCACAAAACCTCAAAATTCTTGAGTAAAAGTTTTTTTTTAAATAATCATTCGTTGTGTACTTATGATCAAACGGACCTTAATTAAAAAACACGCCTCGTAAAAGATGAAAAGATAAAAGACAAAGGTAAATGATCAGCTGAAAGATAAGAGGAATATAAAAGATAAGAAGACAAAATGATTAGGGATAAAGGTAAATGATTAACTAAAAGATAAAAGTAAGGTAAAAGAAGTGTCAGTGTTAAAGGTAAGTGATTAACTAGTCCTAAATCAGGACCTAAGTTTTTAGCAGCCTGACGTCATGAAATTCTTCGTGGAAAAAAAATGTATTTTAAAGCTTAGGCTAATGAAAATGTTTCTAAGTTTTTCAGGGAAAGGATATGGCAAAATTAGATTATTGTGGTTTTGTAATCTGAGTACAGTTTTGCAGTGGTAATATTTTGTCATATACATTGCCACAGCATCATTAACAGTTAAAAATGTTAGTATAGTAATTTACCTTGAGGGCTCCCAGACAGCGGTGGGCCCTACGCCAATACCCTAAAGGTGAATGACGTTTTGTTTAATAAATTCAGCCATATCCTGTATTTAACCAATAGCTCAGATTTTTACCTATTAATTCCTTGATAAGAAATTGTATTAGTTTAGTTTTTTTATAATAAAAAAAACAAGTTGTTCCAAATATCCCTTGTTCAGTGAAGGGCAAATCACGTTAACCTTTTAGGGGTTTGAGGAAGCGGCAACACATTATATGGCAATATCCATACGTTTTATGTTTTATTTCTTCATTATTGGTAATTTCTGTTTGTTTCTGCCACACATGGGCTTATTTCTGCTCGTTTTCAGTTTGGAATTTGCTATTTACTTTTCATGGAAAAACTGATGATTTGATCTTCATAAAGAGGGTAAGCTTAACACTGTTAAACAGAGCTGCATTTTATTTTATTTTTCAGACCAAATTTTGCTAAAAGACTACGGAAGAAGAGTGGAGAAAAAGCTCAAGAGAAAGAAAAAGCTGAAAAGTCGGAAGATTTTAATTCCGATTCCATCCCAGAAATTGAGAGTGCATCTCAGAAAAAGCAGGTAAAGTATAAGGTTTTATAAATTAAATGCAATATAAACTAAATAATAACACTCAAACAACAGATAGGAAACTCAGCATATAAGAAAAACAATTCCACGCTGCCAACAGATGAACGAAGAGGCGCCGATAGAGGGGGGGGGGGGGAATTGCCGTGCTACATTTTGAAAAATATTTTTTTGGTATTTTATTTTAAAAGAATCGAAAGTAAAACAAAAAATGCCCTCCCTCTCTTGATTTTGAAAAGTGTGTTTTTCGTTATTTTAATTAAGTTATTTTAATTAACTTAAATTTGTTTATTAGTTACTTTAAGAAAAAACCGTTATTTTGTCTACTTTATCACTTTCTGACACTGTCTTAGAGTATTGTCAATTAAGATTTGTCAGTTGATATGAACGCTCGGTCTTTTTTTATGGACCTGGCAATCATCACTGAACTTTGCTGGAAGATTCTTAAGGTAAGTTGACATATGTGAGCTAGTTTGATTAAAGGTAGTCTTATGAAATCTTGCCCCATTTACTTGGTTTTACCCTTGATCTAAATTATTGGGTAGTGGCCTATGTAAGTTAAACAGAAATCATTGAAAAATTGAGACGTAACGGGACCTACTGTGTTGAATCTAAGATAATAAAACACCATTTGCAGAATATCAGAGACATAGAACATAACGAAGTCATGGCCAAGCCTTTGTCAATGGGACAAATTTTTTGCAATAAATGCTCATTTAATTCTCATGATTTAAAACATGGCTGCAAGTTTAGGGTGTCAAAGGCAACTTTCCCTGTGAATTGTGATTCTGTCTGATTGTGTTTCTCGTAGATACCAACAAATCTGTGTCTGGGCTCAGGTTTTCGAAACCAGGGCTTTAATACTGAAATATTTAAAAAGATCAACTCTGGTAACTAAAATTTTAGCTTATTCAACCCAACTCTCTTACTTGGTGAGTGTGTGGCTCCAAACTTTAATGTTTGATTGTAAGACTCTCTCTTTGATTTCTAAACATACATGTGGCTTCTGTTTTAACTTCGACAGTAGTAATAAAGCCGTTAGTAGTACCTTTGAATATACCAGAAACAGAAAATTGAACTCTATGGCCTTAAATAAGAAATTTGTGAGTCTTTAACATCTGTATTCCACAGCTCACAACCCTTTGTAAAACTTTGTATGACGGTCACTGTATATGTGACCGAAATATCTGGTATTTTTGTGAATTTCTATCACTATTATCATCATCACTGTCTATTAAAAGGATTTTATCCCTATTTGAACTTTTATTTATCGTCATGGAAAGGCAGTGTGGTCTCCGAAATTATAAACGTCCAAATGCCTTAAATAAGAAATTTATATTATTAGATTTATTTATATTTATTTATATTTATAAAATTTATTTATATTTATTTGTGAGTATTTAACATCTGTATTCCACAGCTCACAACCCTTTGTAAAATAAACGTCCAAATGTTAAACACAACTCCAGGAGTTTACAATATAGCAGTAAATAGTTTGCAATCAATAACATTTGATTAATAGCAAATGAATGTCTTACAGCACGTGTAAGACTTGTCCACTTGACAGTTCAAACCAGTTTCTTAAAGTTTGTCCTCGAGCTGCTTTCTCTCATTTTTTGCCCAGTTAAAAACAGGGGAGGAAGGTTCCTCCCTGTAACATTGTGTTAGATTTTGGCTTAAATAGATCGATGATCGAAATAAAGAAATGTGTTATTTAAATCCCAGTGAAAAAAAACGAAGTATATTCCTGAAATACCCCGTTTGCAAAAGGGCCTTTTTTCAAAACTGAGAATGTCAAGGCGAATTTTCTACACAGGTAGAGTACAACCTTGAAACATGTAAAATATGTTAATATATTATATTAATATATTTTAATATGTTATATTTTTTGTAATATGTATATTGTAATATGTGTGTAATATGTATTTATTGTAATATGTAAATATATTAAAGTTTGGACAGTTAAAAACAGGGGAGTAGGGTACCTCCCTGTAACATTGTGTTAGATTGTGGCTTAAATAGATCGATGATCAAAATAAAGAAATGTGTTATTTAAATCCCAGTGAAAAAAACGAAGTATATTCCTGAAATACCCCGTTTGCAAAAGGGCCTTTTTTCAAAACTGAGAATGTCAAGGCGAATTTTCTACACAGGTAGAGTACAACCTTGAAATATGTAAAATATATTAATATATTGTAATATGTTATATTTTTTGTAATATGTATATTGTAATATGTGTGTAATATGTATATATTGTAATATGTAAATATATTAAAGTTTGGACAGTTAAAAACAGGGGAGTAGGGTACCTCCCTGTAACATTGTGTTAGATTGTGGCTTAAATAGATCGATGATCAAAATAAAGAAATGTGTTATTTAAATCCCAGTGAAAAAAAACGAAGTATATTCCTGAAATACCCCGTTTGCAAAAGGGCCTTTTTTCAAAACTGAGAATGTCAAGGCGAATTTTCTACACAGGTAGAGTACAACCTTGAAATATGTAAAATATATTAATATATTATATTAGTATATTGTAATATGTTATATTTTTTGTAATATGTATATTGTAATATGTGTGTAATATGTATATATTGTAATATGTAAATATATTAAAGTTTGGACAGTTAAAAACAGGGGAGTAGGGTACCTCCCTGTAACATTGTGTTAGATTGTGGCTTAAATAGATCGATGATCAAAATAAAGAAATGTGTTATTTAAATCCCAGTGAAAAAAAAACGAAGTATATTCCTGAAATACCCCGTTTGCAAAAGGGCCTTTTTAAAGACATTCAACAAAAGTAATGATTTATCTAAAATCAACGGAAAACAGCAAAAGTTTTAAATAAAGCTATTTGAATCAGTAAACTTGTGAAGCTGAGAATCGTCAATGAACATTTATCGAAAAGAGGCCTATTTATGAATTTTTACGAACAGCCTTTTCTTCATTGGTAAGTTTTTCCCCGATCCAGCTGTTTGATGGTTATGAAGTAAACCGAAAAACTTGCTGACGTTCTTATTTTAATTTTTGGACCCGCCCCCTCCCTCCACTTAAACTTTCTCTAGGAAGATAAAAAAAAAGTTCTATTTACTAAGTAACCAAAATTTTAATCTGACAATATATTTCTTGTATTTTTGAAAAATAGTAAACACATTCTGAAACCCCCCTGATTTAGTTTCTTGCATGTTTTTTTTTTTCTTATTTTTGTCGTTTTTTTTGTAGAACCTTTAAAAATAGTTTTCTGTATTCTAGACCCGTCGCCGCCGTGTTTCCAGGTCAACAGTTGTGTTGCCACCTATATTGGAATCAACTTCAGAAGGTATGTATTTGAAAATTTGAAACATGCTTTTGCTTTTTCCTTTTGTTTCCTTTCTTTCTTTTTTTTTTCTTTTTTTTTCTTTTTTTTTTTTCTTTTTTTTTCTTTTTTTTGTGGCTGTCTAGTAGAAAAATGTTCCTTTTTCTGTGTAATTCAGTTTTGTGTCTGCTTTTTTTCATTTTTTTTTCCTTGCATTTAATTTATAACGTTCTAATTTTAAAAAACATACAGAGTAATCTGTCGATCAGGCTCACCTAACGTCTCGGAATGGGCATTGGCCTAAAAAATATCGTACAGGGTGATTTATCGATCAGGTTCACCTAAGGTCACGAAATTCGCGTTGGCCTAAAAAAAATCGTACAGGGTCACCAGGCTCGCCTAAGGTCACGGAACTGGCGTTGGCCTAAAAAAAAATCGTACAGGGTGATCTATCGATCAGGCTCACCTAAGGTCACGGAATTGACGCTGGCCTAAAAAAAACATACAGGGTGATCTATCGATTAGGCTTACCTAAGGTCACGGAATTGGCGTTGGCCTAAAAAAAATTATGCAGGGTGATCTATCGATCAGGCTCGCCTAAGGTCACGGAATTGGCGTTGGCCTAAAAAAAAATCGTATAGGGTGATCTATCGACCAGGCTCGCCTAAGGTCACGAAATTCGCGTTGGCCTAAAAAAATCGTACAGGGTGATCTATTGATCAGGCTCACCTAAGGTCACGGAATTGGCGTTGGCCTAAAAAATATCATACAGGGTGATCTGTCGATTAGGCTTACCTAAGGTCCCGGAATTAGCGTTGGCCTTTTTTCTTTTTTTTCCGAGAAGAAAAGTGTTTAATTTTGTTTTGTTTGCTTAAAAGAAGAATATAAGTTTATTTTGCTTGTAGTTTGTAACAGCGTTCCCAAAGTATCGGTTGTCACGTTGCACTGGGCCGTAGAAAATATTTTCCGGGTCACAAGAAAAGTTGTAAAAAATCTACTCTTTATTTAATTTTTTTATGCGTAATTTAAATAGTAAGTGACAATAGTTAGCAAAGTGTGTTTTTATGCTTTTTCATATAGCGTTATTGCGTACTAACGCTGCTAGGTGTTGAAATTCTTCCAGTGTGCTTCTTGTTCATTTCCCAGCTTATAGATTTTCTGACATATATACCCTTCCCGAACGGCATCTATAGCCCCGTTTTCAGGTTCAGCGGGTTCGAACACGGGTTGTTCTCGTCTAGTTTCAGCGGGTTCGAAGTTTCAACCCCGTGTTTTCCCCGAGAACCCGCTTTGTGAAAACGCTTTATGCACTAGATGAAAACAACCCGTGTTCGAACCCGCTGAGTCTGAAACGCAGCTTATATTTGCTCTTTGAAATAAACGAAGGAAAAAACGATGTTTTATTACGTTTACTGGTTTTGAAATTAATATAATTGTTATTTTTGATAAGCTGGTTTCTTTTTACAAAATAAAGTTTGTTTTGTAAATAATTTCTTTTTTACTAAGGTGGAACAATAAGTATTTTTAAAACACTGTACCATCCCACCGCTAAAAAAGTTCAGGGTGCGCCGGTTTATAGAATATTTCATGCTATTTTGAAACTACATTTTTTTTATTATCAGAAAAAGGCTAAAGCTACCCTCGGAGCATAGTAAGACGTAGATTCAAGCTCTAACGTCACATTTTATTAAAATAAAAATAAAATATGAAAACAACGTCAAGTTTTAAGAAAAGAATGAAATACCTAAAGCTGGAGCAACAAACCTTGACAAAAAACCCTCGAAAAGCTGAAGTCCGGACTGTGAGCCAGTGAATTTCATATAAGAATTTTGGCCTTTTTTTTACTCGGGAGATACGTATAAAATTACTTGGAAATTGAACAAAAGTAAATTTAGCCCAGAGCAAAAAATGGTTTCTCCCTCTGCCCCTCTCCCCTCCCAAACTGCTTGATTAACCTCGTCACTCCTTTAACTACTTATACTTTTCTGCCGGGCATTATAATTTTCATGTTCTTAAAGATAGTGGATTTAGCTGTGTAATGATTTACGCTGCGTGTCTTCAACACGAGGCTACATAACGTTATGTGACTATAACGTTACGTTTAATCTTCTAAAGAGTAAAGAAAACGAATGAAAGATCCGACGCCCAACTAAACAGCTATGACAAAACTCAAAAATGAAACCTCAAAAAGCTACGCCACTGACTCTAAGCCAGAGGATTTCATATATGGGACGCTGTGGATTATATAAACAAAAAACTGTCCTCGGTGTAAATTATCGGACTGGACAAGAAGAAAATCTAGAAGATGAACACAGTAGCAGCAAAGAAAAGCAAATAGTTTTCTTTATAAATATAATAATATAATATTATAAACATAATAATATAATATCATAAATATAATAATTTTCGAAATAAGTACTGAACAAGGGAAAAAAAATCAACAATTACAGACTTCGGACTTAATTACTTCACAAAATATACATTATGAAGGGACTCAGGACTTAACAAACATTCTATTCTAGATTCAGTCCTGAGCATTACATAACTTAGCTTAGAAAAACAATTTCAGTTAACAGCATTCTCAGTAACAACAAAACGAAAAAAACACGCAAGCTGAACTACTGGAGACTCCCCTGTTAAAAAAAAGTATATAATCGAGTTATTTTATTCATAGAATTCTACCTTCAATCTAAAAAAAAACAAAGGAAATCAATACGTTCGCAGGTTGTTTTTTTACTGAAATATTGCTATTAACACCTAAAAAAGCAGCACGTGAACAAAATAAATTTCTAATAGATTTTCTGCCTTTATTGCCAAGAGAGTTCTTAGTTCATAGAACTCCCGTGGCTAGACTTCAGTTCTATTGTTTTTTTTTGTTTTTTTTTTTTTTTTTTACTGCTTTTACAAGTTTTTTTTACTTTTCTGACATTTGGAAAAAAGAACTCCAGACATATTTGCTTGTTTTTGTACTTTTGACTCTAAAGTGCGGATTATGTCCTACTTGGGTTTGTGATAGACATTTTTCAAAAATAAAATCTTATCGCTGTAGTATATCCTTTTTTTCATTTAATTTTTGTCTTTTTTATATTTTGCGCTATTAATTTTCTTATTTCTGAGCGATTTCTTTTTTTTAATTCTAAGACCCTATTTGCTTTCCGTATGTAAAGTTTTTTCTTCTTTCTTAGCTGCATTTATATGAGTTACTGTTTATTTTGAATTTTGAAAATTTTGCTAGTGAACCACTTTTTCTTTATTTTCAGATTTGCAAACAGAGCTACAGAAGACCCGAGTTCTTCGATCCAAGTAAGTTTTTTGGTTAATTAAGAACACGTGCTTAACCAATTCAAATTAAAATGTGTTTGGAAAAGGAATTGCGTCCATTAAGAACCTTGCGATTTCTGGATATTCTCGTCTAATAGTGAAGGAAAAGGAGTGGGGAAACTAAGAATTAAAGATTTGTAAGAGCGGAACTAAAATAGTGAATATTCAAGGTTACTTAGGCGAGGTTTCGAGGCTTCTGTGCAGCTAGAGAACAGGGTATTCCAAATATCTCTTAAGATAGAGATCAACTACAATTTTTATCCAATTTATACTATACTGCATATAGTTGTGTATGTATCAACTTCAATATGTGTCTTCGTTTTGCACATACCAGTATTACTGATCAGTGCAAGAAGAAACAAGATAAAGGAAACACTTGAACTTTGCTCATATCCAGTCAGGGGCGGATCCAGGATGTTTTTTTTAGGGGGGGGGCAAAATAGGTTGATCCGATAAACTTGCGTTAGAAGCAAGTTTAATTAACGTAATATTGCGTTAATTAAGTAACTTACACTACTTTAAACTATGTTAGGGGGCGCAAGCTCCCCTCGCCTCCCCCCCTCCCCTCTGGATCTGCCACTGTATCCAGTTACGTTGCGTGGAAAAAAATCTTTAATTGTATAGCTATAAATAAAATTACTGTGACAAGTAAAAACGCGTTGCAATCAAGCCACCTAGGAAGGCACATTGGCCCACTTTATCCTCCTCTGTCTCATCCAGTTCAAGCTGAGCCACCTCAGTTCAAGCTAAGGTTTATAGATGTTTTTTTTAGGGGGGGGGGCAAAATAGGTTGATCCGATTAACTTGCGTTAGAAGCAAGTTTAATTAACGTAATATTGCGTTAATTAAGTAACTTACACTACTTTAAACTATGTTAGGGGCGCAAGCTCCCCTCGCCTCCCCCCCTCCCCTCTGGATCTGCCACTGTATCCAGTTACGTTGCGTGGAAAAAAATCTTTAATTGTATAGCTATAAATAAAATTACTGTGACAAGTAAAAACGCGTTGCAATCAAGCCACCTAGGAAGGCACATTGGCCCACTTTATCCTCCTCTGTCTCATCCAGTTCAAGCTGAGCCACCTCCCAGGAAGCCCAATAAGGTTTATTGTAATATTTTCCCCCTGTCCTAATGTAGAGCAGCCAGGCTCTCTTTTAACATCTTTCGGGCTATATTGTTAAGCTACTCCTTATGCTTAAGCCACTCTTCTATCATGTATTGCGCACAAATAAAGCAAAACAAGTGAAAAATATTGCCAAAATTTTGGCTACTTTAATCTAAGAACTGTTAAGGTTCCAGCTTTATAGGAGAGTAATTAAACTGAAAGATGGTTTTTTTTTAAGGCTTTGGAAGGCTTGTGCTCGGAAAGATTCATTTTCAAATCGTTTTTTTTAAGCTAGTTATCGGAAACTAACACATTTAAAAACCAAATGGTAAAAAAATGACTTCTAGAATATTTAAGAACTAAATAGGATACTGAGAAATAGATTAGGCTAACCGAAACAGCGTACTAAGCTTATGGGGTGGAATTTTTTCGTCAACTTGTTGGGAACTTTTACACTTTCTAGAAGTGATATATTTAAAATTGATATATTTTTTTTATGTGTCATAGAAATATATATTTGGAAATTAAGTCTTTTAAAGGTAATTTTGTTCTTAACAAAATTTTCACCAACAACTCCGAAGTTGTTGTTGTTGTTTGGGGTTTGACGCGTTCGACCAATAGGTCATATGCGTTCGTATCACTCGATTGTTCTGTGCATTCTGTAATCACTAGCTTGCTTGGGTGTCACATTGATCAATATTCACTGAACTTGATCATGTATCACTTATCTTGCTATTGGTAGGGAGTAATTCACCTGCAGCAGCTGCCTGCATTGAAAAACAGGAGTCAAAATAATGCAACTGTGCTTTGTCATACAGCAATTAAAATACATGTACAACCCAATTATAATAAATAGTACGTTTTTACATTATAACCTATTGCGTACCTCCATATATATAAATTTGATCAGATAAAATATGAAAATATAGATAAGAGTAATAAAACAAATAAAATAGAAAAAGGATAACTCCAAAATAAAATAATATGGGAGGGGCATCATGACCACCACAAATAAAATAATATGACCCATCTACCATTTATCTTACTTGTTATAGGGGTTAATCCCCATCAGCACCTGCCAACAAATATAAACAGGAACCAAAATGATACAAATACCATATCAAACAGCAAATACAATTTTTATACAAGTCAATTATAATAAATAATACATTTAACCTGTAACCTGTCACCTAGATCAAATTATAAACAAATAAAGCAACTCTAAAAAAAGGAAACATGCAGGAAAAAAAAATGAATTTAGGGAATGAACCAAACCAGTAGTCTTAACCAAATTACTTAATAAGCTTGTGCTTAGTCATACCTTCAAACAGGGCTATGTACCTCATGTTGAGATCCTCAGCTGGAGGTTGATTAGGAGTCACTGGAGGGAAAGAGTCTGTGTGTACTATGGGGATGTGTTCTGTATGTTTAGGAAGTCCTTTCTTCAAGACCTCAGCGGCAGTCCTCATGGGGACATTATTGGTGAAAGAGTAAGTTACAATTGCTTTCTTCTCCATGAATACTGGGCACTCCTAAGCATTAGAAGCATGGTTACCATTGCAGTTAGGGCACTTGAGTGCCTGGTCTTCCTTAACTGTTTTAGATTGGGGACATTCATCAAGGGTGTGTTGTCCACTACAAAGTAGACACGTCTTCCTCTGCGGGAATTTGAAGCCATGTGGCCAAAACCTTGGCAATTGAAACACTGTATTGCCCGGGGGATAAACTGCTTAACAGTATACCTTGCACTCCAAACAGAGATTTTCAGAGGAAACTGAACATCCTGATTAAAGGTGCAAACCAAAGGGATAATTGATGGGCTTGGGTTTTTAAAGGCCAATGTCACTTGTTGTATTCTGTCATCAACTTGGACCTCCTTGACAAAATCATCCAGATGGGTGACCTCCTCAGATGGGATAAATACAATGCCTTTTCTGTTTCTGATTAAAGCAGGGTTAGAAGTAGGACCAAGCACAAACTTTACCCTACATCCATTTACTGCTATATCTGAAATAGAAAGTATAGCAGCAGCTACTGACTGGTTCACAGCTATTATGATAATGGAGCCATCTGGTCCAAGTCTTTCTAACATTCAACCATAATGGCCCCTGCACTCATGATTTTGGAGATGTTGAAACAGTTTTTTGGCAATAACTGTTCTACAGCCCAATGTCAACAGCCTAGGCCTACTGGTCTCATTTGGACCTTCAACACCTAAAGCCAAAATCCTTACACTAGAGTTATTGGGGTCAGAGGTGACAGGACTACTAACCATCCTGTTAGTCATCACAAATAAAACCCCAAAGGGCTAAAACAGTTTTAAAAACAAAATTAAATCACAAAAAGGAAATAAAATGTCAAATAAAGAAAACAATTAGGCTACAAGCAGAGGGGGGCCCTCAGTCAATAATAAATTAAGCAAGCAATATAAGTCAGAAGCAGGCACAGCACTAAGTTTCAGAGCAGGGCATTAAACGATTTGATAAGCACTTTCAAGCAATTGGTAGTTGCAATATGCAGGAATCTGAGAGAGTTTGCAACAAGCACATTAACAGTCAAAGCAAGCCAAAGGCCAAAAAATGCACAACAAAGCGAGTGTAGAGGCGTCAGGGACCCCAAAGGGCAGAACCCCTTGTGTTTTAATCAACAAACCGTGGCACCGAGCTATCCCTACTAGAGAAATAGCAATTATGAATATATTTCGATCATTTCAATTTCAATTCGTCTTTTCTCAACTCCGAAGTTACCACTGTCAACTTTACAGGGAACGTTTTAGTCGCAAGGCCTTACCAGGTGGGGAAGTTTCGATTTAAACCTTTATAAATTATGAAAAGCCAAATGGAAATATGTTTGTTTTTTGGCTCTGTCATAACTAAATTGTAATTAAAAAACTGTTTCTGTTTCAAAAGACGCTGAATTTAGTATATATCATTGGATGTTAATTTCATTGTTTGATTTGGCTTTTGATACAGCGGATAGAAACGTGATCCTCAAAATCTTCTCTGTCTAGAATTTTAGGTTATTAATTTACAGAAAAAATTAAAGATAAAATACATAATAATAGAACGTTAATTATAAATGATGACGAGGACCACAGTCTTGCATGAGTCTTGGCTGAACCTCTGTATGGTGAGGAAGCCTAGGCTCTTAAAATAGAAAAAAACATGATACTAGTAAAAAAAAATATCAACGTGATATATTGAGTAACTTGGTTTTTCTTTTTACTTTTTTATATCGTGTTTCGCTGATGACGGCTGGTTGTGTAATAGAACATTGATAAATACATATAAATACATGCTCAGCTTGTGGCTTTATGTAGCATCTGGTTTTCTGATCTTACATAATCGTAGATTCTCTGCATTGTCAAAATTGGATTTCCTCTTTCTCACCGCAATCCTGCTACGCTAATTTCCTTTTCTCTGCTGGTTCGTATACAAAACGTAATCCATCAGGATAATGCAAATGAAACACGACTGTGTCTTCCTGTTTCATTTGCATTTTCCTGATTGATAATGTTTTGCGTACAACCTTAGAGGGAAAGGAAATTAGCGTAGCAGAATTACGATGAGAAAGAGGAATTCCAACTTTGGCTATACAGAGGATCTAGGATCACTTGAGAACAGCTTATTTGTCTCCATGAAAGTCTAAATAAACAGGGTGCGGAGCTAGAATTTAGACCACATATAAAGAGGACAAATAATTTTAGAATTTGGGGTTTTTATTTAAGGTACCATGAAGGAGGTTGAAGAATTAGGTACGGTTTCTCACGTAAAAACGTCTGCAACTAAAGATAGTGGTTAAAGGGAAGACAGAAAATTAGAATAGCAAAAGCACAAAAGGCATTTGCTCTGCTTAGAAGTACATAGGAGAGTATAAGGATCCGAGTACGGCTTAAACTCAAGGTCTTTGGGGCAATAGTCATGAATGTAGCAAAATGTTGAGAAGGATCAAAAGTACCAAAAATGGAAAGAATTATTAATCATTAATTTTAGAAATAAAGCTTGGAGGTGAGGTGTGAAGTATGACTCTTATGGACGAGATAGTTCTATGCCACTCAGTACACATATCACGAAGCAGTTGATAATTACCTAGCCCGTAAGGTAGGAAGAAAATTTCTGGACCCGTATGATTGAACTGAGATGATAAATGCCTTAAAATATTTGAGTATCTCTTATGAATTAGCCAAAGGAGAATCTAAAGTAACGCTGCCGTAATTATTAAGCCCGGGCAAGAACGCAAAGTTATCCCTCCCCAATCCCTAATCTGTCCCTCCCATAGATATCCCTCCCTAGTCTGACTCTTGTTACATTATTAGTTTTTGGGTGCTACCCTTGCTCTGGTTGCTGTTCACTGGCTGCTTTGCAGCAATAACTTAGCCATAATTAGTCTTAAAGTCATAGATTTTATTATTATTTTCACATTTTAGTTACCTATAGCAGCAATAGATACAACTCTTTTAAGCAGCAGATCTTCTCCTTATTTTGGGGGTATCTTCAGATTTGCGCCTACCTTGTTGCCTCTTTAAAATTATTGCGACAATCTTGGCCCTGTTCAGCAAAGTAAAATATATTCTTTCAGGAATAGCAGTTCATCAGATGATGTAAGTCAGCGTTCAACATCCAAGACCAAACGATCCTTAACAATGAAAGAAAAATTACAAGCTATAAGGTATTTTAATTGTATAACAATAACATATTTTGAGTCTTGATGAGGGAGTCAATTTAGATAGTATCTACCCAGTTCTGTAAGTTTTGATTTTTGCTTTTTATTCGGAGGAGTAATTTTTGCCTTTTTTTTCAAAATTCTCAATCTGATATTCATGTCTAGTAAAATTCAATGGATTTTGTTTGAATTCACTAACCCAGATAAAAATACTGTAAATCAATTAGTTGGCTTATTGAAAAATAGCTTACCAACAATACTAAGAAAATGTAGAGCAAAAAATTTAAAAGATTAAATTTCTAAAATATAGCAAGTGATATTTACAAGAAGACACGATTACTATCATTGAATCCTCAAGGCTGAATGTCAGTGACATGTCAGAGGACACATTATTGTGTTTCAAAGGATACATTATTGTGTTTCAAAGGACTCATTATTATGATTCTCCGTTGATCACTTTTCTAAATTAGGGATAGACAAAACTGGGTCATATATACTATCTTTTTCCAAAACTAATATGTTTCACAAATTCGATGGGATCCTAGGAAAATATTCAGGCATTTGGAAAAGACTGGACGAATTACAACATACTGTAGTCTCAAAAAGATTAAGCGGCTTTCACACTACGTACGTAGTTTCTGGGCTCAGATTTTAAGTTATGTTACGTAAAGTTTAGTGATTCACACATTAAGACGTCCTTTCACACTAGGTTAACGTAAGAATCCATGAAATCATCATTATCATCCTCTAAAACAATTGCAATCATCCTCATCAAACTAATGAAAAATTGAAAATATGGAAAGGAGATGGTTTCGATCAACAATAAAAGGCTTTCGATGAAAAGTTTTGGTTTAATTTCAAAACTTATTAACTACTTATCCAGAGAATGTTTTCTGTTACTTTTCTGACGCAATTTTTAACGATTGAAGAGAAATAAAAAAGTAATGCTACTCGCCGCCGCACATTAATGATAAATTGCAAGACTACAGTTTCAAATGAAAATATGACGTATATACGTCATCTACGTATATACGTCATATTGATTTGACGTAATATACGTATATACGAATGTTATAGATTTGAAAAGCCTAAGACGGCTGCTGGTTATGTTCAGTCGAGTTTTGACATCTCAGAGACTAATGTTCTTTTCTCGAATACACCCTATTTAAAACGGGATTACGCCAACGGATCGCTATTTCCCTATTTAAAACGGGATTAAGTCAACGGATCGCTATTTCCCTTTTTTCCTTCAACTTCATTCTTTAGGTTTTTCTAAGTTCTGTGATAGGAGTATTGCTTCAAACTAGTTCTTTATCCAACATGTTTTTATTCCAACTGCCAAGTATCTAACAGTAATTATATTTTGAAATGATCCTGGCCTTCCATTGCAGGGAAGATACAACTGATTCAGAAGATGAGGTCCCAACACCGGCAAGAAAAAGACCTGGACCTTTGCTTAAACGGGTTTTAAGAAGAGGGAGAAAATGAATTGGAATTTTGTGTTTAAATTTTCTTCTAAATATATTATTTTAGCCAAAATCATGTGGCTTCTTGAGTCTGCGCTCTTCCAATTCAGAGCTGGTTAAGCTAAGCGTAAAAATTAACTATGGCAAGGTTTTCTAAGGATGAAAGCGTTTTTTTTTTTTTTTTCTTCAAGTCCAAGAAGCCCAAATTTGGCTAAAGAAGATTAACAGTTTTCCTGAAAACTGTAGATAGATAGATAGATGTTTATTGCACCCAGGGGCATGGCAACAAACAACAATTCAACAGCGCCAACAAAAAAAAACTTACAAACATACCACAATGTTGTAAACACTCGCACCCCTCATTTTCCCTATAAAAAATCTATGTTTTATTCCCATTTGAATATATTTTGCAATGTTTTTAAGAGTCCCTAGATCATTTTTTTTCGCTTTTAGACCTGAATGACCTTTATCTAGCTGTGTTAGCTATAATGGGCTGTATTCCCATTGTAGTATAATGTTTAGTCATGAATAAGTAATGAGTCGGAGGTAGGCTAATAGGGTTGAGATTACTTATGTAGGTTATCAACCCTAGTTGATAGAAGAGCATGACCAGGTGCAAAAAACATGCTGTGACCAAGATGTGCCTAGCGTTGCACAAAGCCAGCATTCATCTGGACATCCCAGGGACTTATTGCTGTCCAGTTCTGTATCGATTTGAGAAGTATTAGTCCCTAACTTGCAATGGTGGGACCCATTACTTTTCTAGAGGGGATAACATTTTCAATGATTTAAAAAAGGATTGTAACATTGCAACATTAAAAACAACTATCACACGTATGTTTTGACTGATGAAATAAGACATTGTGAACTTGACTTCTTAGATGTTCCAGAAAATCATGTCTTATGGCTAGGAAATATGAAATTAGGTGACATAGAATGCATATATTCCGGTTGGAAGGATGGACACAGAGAGTAGGGCTCATGATGAACAAGGAAGCTTCAAGTCTTTCTTAAGTTGGGAAGGTATTGATAGTGGGATTCTAGTTGCTGATATTGCTGCTATTGATAATTATGATATTGCTGATATTGATAGTGGGATTCTTCTAGTTGCTCATGTTATGACCAAAAACTACAAAATATCAGTCACAGTGGTATATACCCCTGTAGTACTGACTGTTGGAGATAGTAGTGACTCAGACGAATTTTATGTACCAGTGCGATTACAGGAACAAATAGACAACATCCTAGGTAGAAATTTGATATTTTTATTAGGGATTTTAACACTCAAGTTGGTTAAAATAGGTATAAATAGTATCCTACCCTTGGTAAATTTGGTGTAGGAAAGGAAAATAGTCATGGTTATGGACTGCTGCAATTTTTTAGGTATAACGATCTAGTTATAGCCAATAAAGTGGCACTTAAGTTAATGGTGCCCTTGTGAAGGTAATACGAGCGACATGGTTGGTTGAATTATTGTGAATCAAAGACTGACTGGATTGATACAAGACATTAGGGTATGTAGGACTGCTGTTATTGATGTTAAAAGTAAAGATCACCATCTAGTAGTGTCAAGAATTAATCTAAAGCTGAAATTTAGGGAGGGTAAGTACTTCCTAGAAAGTTATGATGTTGGTAGACTTCAGAATGAGAATTTGAGATGAATTTTTCTGGAGAAGTTGAATATAAACTAGGAGAGTTTACAATTTGACAGGCAGAACATGGGCGCCCATAAGCTGAATATCAGGGGGGATTACCTGGTCTAATTGACACTTCCAATGCTGGATATCGACCCCGGCTCCGCGCTGGTGCATGCATCGACGCCGCCGACGAGAGGCCTGGTCAATTGCCGCCGAAGTGTCGTAACGTTCCGCTGACTTTGAATTAATTTGGGCCAATTCTTTATTGCGTCAACCGCAATATTGGAGCTTTTCTTTTCTCATGTGGTTAAGGATTTTGATTTTCCTGCTCAGAAATCAAGTACGATTTTCAAAATTAAACAAACAAGTGCGCCCACAAATAGTTTGCAAGAAACTCCTTGTGCTTCCAGGATGAGTTTTTATTCAGCACTAGTTCTTGTAACACATCCAGTGAACAGGCAATCGTCTTTCGAACATACACCAGATTAATATTCAGGTAGGAACTTGAGATTTAAGGACCTCTCTATTCAAAACGCCTTGGTATGACAAAGAATCAATATCAGTCGTTGCCATAGGTAGGAGCTTATAAATACTGAGGTTTTGATTCCGTGATATAGCAGCGTTACTTGAAACGGGAGGTTCTAAAAATTCTCAAGTTCCTAACTGTTAAATTTTGAATTCTACATCAAGGACAATTAATGTGTCTCGTTATTTGTCATAAAACCACTGGAGGTGTAATAACTAGGAGCAGACTAGGAGGTGTCTAATTACAGGACGGGGAACTATTTCAGACATCGACGGAAATGAATGGGAAGGAAACTACAAATGCGGGTCTCTCTAATCATCATCTAAATAATTATATCTATTATACCACCTGGAAAATTAGTTTATCTCCACTACATCTGTCTAAATTTTCTTAATAAGTATGTCATTAGTTTGAATATTTCACCCATATAAAATGGTAACTATTTTAAATTCACAGAAAGTTAATTGTAGAGACCTAATTGTAATTGCAAATTTTTAGCTTGACTCTAATCTTGGAAAATCTCTTCACGGCCTGCTTCTTTGTTTGTTTTTTTTTTTTGTTGTTGTTTTTTTTTGCTTTTGTTGCTTCAATTTTTCTTTTCCACCTCTTCTTTGCTTTTCTTGTAACAAAGGCAGCTTCAATCTTGGCTTTCACTGATGTATCAGTGAGCACTTTTGTTCTGTCCTCCTTTCTTCCTTGAACCATTTTGTTTTCTTGGTGGTGCTGGGATATGGTTGTACTTGTTCAAGTGTGACTATCCTATTTCACAGTGGCTGTAAAATCACAGGACTTATTGGGTGAGAGGATGGCAGTGCACGTAGGGATGGGGTTGGAGCTAGAACCTGTGATGAGGTTGGCAATTCGCCATCAGCTTCATGGGCTTAAAACATTTGGTTGGTCTGTATTTAAGAGCACAGATCTTCGATATAAAAAAAAAAATCTGGATTGAAAGCGGATATATCTTCCAAATTCCTTCTGGGTGTTTGATGGTATGAAAGCTAAGGGGAAAGATATTCCTACCAGCCCAGCTGTGATGTAGATGGTGACAGTTCTTCTTGATGTTGAAGGCTGTTCGATGAAAAAAATACTACTAATTTCGATAATTAATTCTTTCAGGAATAAGTAGCTGTTATTTATTTCAACTATTATGTAAGAGTTCTGAAATGCCACAGCTATTTCGTTTCTACCAGATTTCTACTTCTCTTCATGAATAACGAAGAAGACCAGCGTCCAGGCAATGACTCGCTAAGTTTCTAACTCGTGAATAGGCCCAAATCTGGTGTAAATTAAAGCTGGGATTTGAGAAAGACGGATCAAAACAAAATTGTTTGCGATCAACAATGATCGCGCCAGCGGTGCGCCGCTGCTGCTAATGTTTGCGCCCACTGCCGCCGACCTTCCCCTATCGCCACGGCACAGGGGTCTAGTTGTATAATAGAAATCTTAAAACAAAAATATAAGGCAGCGTCATTCAGCCAGGGCGGGCTAGCACCCCTCTGCTCCCCCCTTATGGGTGCCCATGGTGCAGAAGATGGATGATATAATTCTTGGAGAATAAATTGGAAATTATTAGGTGTGTCAGAGAGGAATTTAAATGAATGTGCATTGTCAGTTTAATATAAATATGCTGATATTTATTCCTTAAAATCTTAATTAATTTTTGTTTTTTTAAAGTTATAAAAGTGAAAACATTTAAAAGAATTTTGTTCAATGAATTGTAAATCATGTTCTGGCTTTTAGAAAGCATAGTGGTTTTGAACCCTACTCATGTTAATTTCTGCTCGTTTTGAGTTTGACTCTGTTATTTATTGTAATTAATTAAAAAAAGCTTTCCACAGAATAAGTTTTTTAAAGAAAAGTAAAGAACTCCATTAAACCAAAATGAGCAAAAATAAAATCAAATAATCTACCAAGCATGATACTACCACAAATCAGGATCGATAAATAAATGAAACCCAAAACGAACAGAAATTACAATAAATAACCGAGTCAAACTCAAAAACGAGCAGAAATTAACATGAGAAAACCCCTATGCCTTTCCAAGGCCAGAACATAATTTACACTTTACAGAAAAAATATAAATGTTTTTACTTTTATAACTTTAATAAATCAAATAATATTAACATTTTGATTACTAAATATCAGTATATGTATGTTAAACTGACAATGTACATTCATTTGTTTTTTTTGTACAATAATGGCAATAATGTATTATATTCTACTGTGTCTGCTTTTTATTATAAACCTGTCACTTGACAAGATCATTTTTCTTGACCAGCTAAAAGTTGCGAAAGTGATATCACTTCATAAAGGTGGCCCTAAAAAGGAAATTGAGAATTGGAGACCGATTTCGATCCTACCATTGTTTTTGAAATTATTAGAAAAGTTTGTTAATAAACGTCTATGTAGTTTCCTACAGGCTAATGGTTTGCTGAGTGAAACCCAATTCGGATTTCGCAAAGGGCACTCGACGACGAATGCTTTGCAACAGCTTATAGAATCAATTAACAGTGGTACGGACAGAGGTGAAACACCTTTGTCTATATTTATAGATATTAATTAAAAAAGCTTTCCGAAAAATAAGTTTTTCAAAGTAAAGTGAAGGCCATTTTAAACTTAAGCTCAGCAGATACAAATACTTGTTAAAATTCAAACTCAAACCAACCAGAAACTACTATTAAAGAATAAATGAAACCCAAAACGAACAGAAATTAAATAAATAATCATATTAAAAAACATACAACAAGTAATGATATAAATGAATAAATAGATCTTAAAGCAAGTAATGCTTAGATTGAAGATGAAAATTTAGTTTAAAACGAAAAAAAAATATTTTCCTATTGAAAATGAAACTTAAAACGAACAGAAATTAACTAAACAATCAATGCAAACAAACATACAATAGATATTAATGTAAATTAATAAATAAATCTTAAAACGAGTGTAACTTAAATTGAATATGCAAATCAAGTTTGAAACGAACAAAAATCACTACAGACAAGAGTTTGGGTATCACCTCCTTCTCTCACTGTAAAAGTCTAAAACCTACTGCGTCATTGGCGCTTTACTGAAAACCAATTTTATGACAAATATTTTCTTTTGTACTTAATATTGAATATAAACATTAAAATTATAGTAACATTTTGGACTGATGAGCTTTCAGCAATTAATATCATTATACATCAAATATTCATTTTAATTTATTAGCTCTTTTTAAAGTTGTTTAAGACGAATATAGTTTCACTACAAACAAGTGTTTGGATACTGCTTCCTTCCTTGACTGTAAATAAAAACCAAAATCCTATTGCGTCATTGGCGCTTCACTGAAAACGAATTATATTACAAATATTTTCTTTTCCAGTTCTTACAGCATTGAAAATAAAAATAAAATTACAGTGAAATAAATTCTTGAACTGAATGGATCTTTCAACAATTGATGTCATTATACATCAAATATTCAATTTGATGTTGTTTATACTTTCCAAGACTGTTCAAGACGCATAGTTTTTAGTAAAGCGCCAAAGACGCAGTGGGTTTCAGACTTCCGGTTTTAGGTTTTATACGCAGTAGGTTTAAACGTTAGTTCAACATCCCCCACAATAAACGTTGTAAGTTTTAATTTCACACACGAAACTGTTCCTAAGATATTGCTGATATGTCCTTTTGACGACCTGCATACAAATGGCAGGTTGTCATCCGTACAACAGAAATATTCTCTGAAAATTTTGCCTTCATATATTTATAGGTTGTGGATTTTGAGCTAGCCAGACGACACTGTGTGTATTCATTTAGTGCTGCTCCTACGGCTACTATAACTAACGATACAAATTACATTAAGTTGAAACTTTTAGGAAACGATATTTGATATTTTAGAGGAGCTAATTTGATTGAAATTTAAAAGTTAAAGTGCCCTGTTAAGAGTCAAAAATGATTGAAGGGCAATCAATCCTCCTCTTTAGCTCATAATTTTCTAGACACTTCCAATCAAAATTTTAAGACAGCCATTTTGTTCAGCATAGCTGAATGGTCTAGTAACTATATCTTTAGGGTTATCGGATAGGTCAACTCCCACAGTTATGTAATTTGCCCATTATGCTTAAAATATAAATGTTACTTTAGAATTAAATCAAAACTTACTGTTTGTATGCTGATTACCCCAACAATCAGCTTCGAGAACGCTTTCAGAAAATTTTACTGAAACCTTCTTCTAAAATGGTTTTAGCGGTTTGGGACTGCTATTTTATTAAGCTCAGAAAGCCTATAGAAGCATTCTTCATATTTCAAGCTATGAGGTTGGTACTATCTGAGTTGGGTTCAGTCCTTTAAGTTACTGGTTCCAGAGATCTAAGTTATATGCGAGGGCAGCCACTTCAAGAATGCTAGATGTTTTTCAGAGAAATTACCTACGGATTGTTCTGGGTACGCGACTGACTGACCGTATCTCAAAGAGTAAAAAAAAAAACTTTTTTGGATGCTGACCAATGATCCATGTAGTTCTAATTGATTTTCTGTCTTCGGTCGGAAGTGCAGTGTGTGTTGGGGGCAAATCATCCAGCGCTTCTTTTTGTTTTCCTCCAGATTTATCCAGGTACTAATTTAGAGCTGGGTTGGCTCTGGCTGAGCTTACAGAGACACCATTGACTTCAAACAGTAAGCTATATCGGAAATGTGGTGCGATCTTGTTTTCTAGGGCTTTAGTGAGAGAAAGGTTGAGATGGCTAGGACAAGTTCGGCAGATGAAGGTTGAGGAGCTGCCAAAGATCGTCCTTTGCGTCCAACCATCTAGAGTCAAACGAAAAGAAGGTCATCCTCGAACAGGATGGGAGGATGTCTTGAGAAGATTTTTAAGGGAAATTGGAAGTTCTTGGAAGGGTGTAAAGAGGGAGGCTTTGAATAGATTGAAATGGAATAGGAGCGTGTGTAGCTGTGTTGGCCTTAGGCGGCTTGGTGCTGCAGTGAGTTGTTAGTAGGTTGGTACTGTCTTGGGTTTGTTTTTACTACTCTGGCCCTAGAAGCAGTGATGCCAAACGTGGTACAATTGTACCATTTTGGTACGTTTCACCTCTACTGGTACAATTTAGTACAATCCCACAAAATGTGGTACATTTTACAAAATTATGGTACAATGTGGTACAATTCATTATGTTTGTATTATTTCATCTACAATTGTTTTATTTCACCCAGATCTGTTCAGCATAGTCAAGATAAGAGACAGAAAAGCAGTCGCCTATTTTCCTTTTTTCGTAAACACACTTCACTTCCGGCGTCCAAAGGTCGACAAAAACATCTTTCTGTGTAACAAGTCTTACAAGTAAGTAGAAATTAAAAATAAGGCGATTTAGCTCAACTACATATATATTATATATATATATATATATATATATATATATATATATATATATATATATATATAGATATATATATATATATATATATATATCTATATATATATATATATATATATATATATATATATATATATATATATATATATATATATTTATATATATATATATATATAATATATATATATATATATATATATATATATATATATATATATATATATATATATATATATATATATATATATATATATATATATATATATATATACCAAACGGTAAATGTAGTTACCAAACTTTGAAAGCAGTGAAAGTTTTCTTTTTTTTCAGAATCGCATAAAATGATTCATTTTACTTGTAGATAGATAATGTATCATCCTTTCATCTTAGGGTAGAACTAACTTAAATAGTAATATTTCTGGGTTGGGGCAATAGTGGGTGGGGCACTCGCAATAGAGTCAAGGTCTAAAGCTAGGGTATAGATTTGAAACATTAATAAACATATATTGTTGTCAGATATCAAATGATCGTCCCATTGTTTATATTTGAGTTTCTCAACTAAAATGGCTGCTGACCGCTGTGTTAGGTGAATGCTGTGAACTTGAGTGCCCCTTCTCTTCTGAATGAGATGACATATGGTTTCAGTCTGTATTTGATTACTCAGATTCTGCAACAGGAAAGGTGTCCTATTTTAGGCAAATTGCAGACTCATGTAAATATTTGGCTGTACCTGTATCAGTGATTAAATAAAAAAAAAAAAAAATTCAATTGAAAGTAAGGAGCAACATTAAAATTTAAAACGAACGGAAATTATCACAGACAGCAAAATCGCGCTGCCTAAGTAAAGAACGATGTTGGCACAATGTATTATTTTTTTTTCTTTAGATCAGGGCACTTCGTATCAAAGGAGTTGTCGTAGAAACTTGGAAAAGGGCTCATTCGATTGGAAATTGCAATGGCTAATGCCCTTTTTAATAGTGGAAAGTGATTGGAGGGCAACCAATCCCCCTCCCACGCCCAACATCCCATTTGCCCATTATATTTAAAAACTAAATTTTGCCTTAAGATTAAATCAGAATGATGTTGGCACAATGTATTATTTGTTTTTTTTTCCCTTTAGACCAGGGCACTTTGTATCGATGGAGTTGTCGTAGAAACTTGGAAAAGGGCTCATTCGATTGGAAATTGCAATGGCTTATGCCCTTTTTAATAGTGGAAAGTGATTGGAGGGCAACCCTCCCACGCCCACCCTCCCATTTGCCCATTATGTTCAAAAACTTTTTTGCCTTAAGATTAAATCAAAATGAACATGCTAATGTGCCGTGAGTAAAATGCAATTTATTTAAAATACCAAAGTTCCTTCTTTTTAAAGATAATTCTGACTTCCTCTAATTAAGTTAAATCTAGTTCCAAAAATGAAAAGTCCTTAATCAGCAAAGAGAAAAAGTGCAGTCATCCCCAGACGAAGAACGGCGCTATCCAAGCTTTAGATTTCGCTAAGAGAGTGAGTAATAAAAAAGATGCTACGTACAATCTTTCTAAGGAAGTTTAAACTATAAAAGCCGTGTGAACGTTTGAGTCATCAGAAATAATTAAAACAATTTATTGGACGAAGGGTTCACATCCTTGGTCCACTCGGGCTAATGGTGAGCCAGTTCTCACAGCGCAGGACAAGAAAACTATGTTTGGTAGTGGGGTAAAAGTGCTTTTTGAAAGTATTCGTAAAGGAGAAACAGGACCATTCAGATAGAAGTCTTAAATTCTTTCCTGTTGTATCTCGGTCACCGTTATTGTCATTTGGAGTGACCCACTGCTGTTCACCTACATATGTAAGTTTCAATAAATCTATTGCTTTTTATCTGTGTTTATTTCATTTTATATTTCCGTATCTAGCCTAATGATAGCTAATTAGTTCGCATGTCTTCAAGTTAGCGCTCCCAGAGGAATCTGATCTCCAGATAGCTCGAAGATAAGAGGTCACGTTTATATGGCTACACATTTTATTTTCTCTCATTAATTGAGGGTGGCGTAAGCCTTGTTGGCACGATCTTTAGCGCTATAAGCGGCGCTATCGGAGAACTTGTAAGGTGTAAGTTCACAGCTTTAAGGTATAATTTTAGACTTGATGCGATCAATCTTCATTACCGCTATTAGGATGACCAGAAAACTTTTATTGCTACAAAAAAATCTTTATTGCTACACTAATTCCCAAAAAGGCATCTCAGCGGTATTTTTCTTTTTCTCTGAAAAGACTGTGTCAATGTAAAACGAACAGAATTTAATTTAAAAAATTTTTCAACAAAATAAGTTTTTCAAAGAAAAGCAAAGAACTCCATTAAACCAACAATGAGCAAAATAAAATCGTGTAATCTACTAAGCGTGAAAATACCACAAATCAGCACCGATAAATGAATGAAACCCAAAAGGAACAGAAATTACAATAAATAACCGATTCAAACTCAAAACGAGCAAAAATTAACATTAGTAGGGCTCAAAACCCCTATGCCTTCCCAAGGCCAGAACATAATTTACACTTTACTGAAAAAAATACAAATGAATGTACATTTTCAGTTTAATATACATATACTGATATTTAGTAATCAAAATGTTAATATTATTTGATTTATTAAATTAAACATTCATATTTTTTCAGTAAAGTGCAAGTTATGTTCTGGCCTTGGGAAGGCATAGGGGTTTTGAGCCCAACTCATGTTAATTTCTGCTCGTTTTGAGTTTGAAAAAGTTTGATAAAGTTTGCCAAGTTTATAAATGGTCGTAAATGGCCGACAAACAACGAATTTTGTTGGCCTGTAGTAAATTTTTCTGTTGTAATATATGTTATTCCGAACAATTTCTTCAAGTACTTTCAGGAATAATGTACTGTATTAGAAGAAAAAGAAAACAAAGGAATGGAGAAAGAAAGCGAATGATGTCCCGCGGCCCCGATCATCACTAACTGGCGTACACTGGACTCGTCCATATCGCTAGCAAGTGCGATTTAAGGTAATTTAAGGTAAAATGTTTTATGTAAAATTTTCATTTTACATTAGTACTTTACGTCACCGACAATCCGTGTGTGGGATATGGTACATTTTTTTTGTCTTTGGTACATTTTTCATGCAATTCCTGGTACATTTTGCTTTGAGGTGTTGATAACACTGACTCTCATACTTTTCTAATCGAAGAAATAGAAGGTTTAAAATTCAAGGAAAAGATGACTGTTGAGCATAATTACATAAAGTTTCTTTTATTAGTTTACCTAGGTAAATCTATCTACAAATAACCTTTTTTAGATGGGTAACGTAAATAAATAAAATGACAAGTACTAGCATGGGCGAAGGGAGGGGGCAGCTGCCCCCCCTAGACCTTTAAATTTACATTAGCCTAGATAGGCCAGTCAATATATACCAAATCATATTACTGAGTTAGGACTAAAGTGAATACACCATTCGATGCCTTTTTTTATGCTGATTACGAATATAATAAGCATTTCTATTGGAAATGAATTTCAGCCCCCCCCCTATATAGGCCAATTTAGGGTTAGGTTAGGTATAGCCTATATAGGGGGGGGGGGGGGCTGAAATTCATTTCCGATAGAAATGCTTATTATATTCATAATCAGCATAAAAAAAGGCATCAAATGGTGTATTCACTTTAGTCCTAACTCAATAATATGATTTGGTATATATTGAACAATAGGCCTATGGCTGACAAAGCAGATGGTTTGGAAAAAGCAGTTTATAAAACTCCATCACACTATTAACTGCCCCCCCCCTAGACAAAATGCTGCCTACACCCATGAGTACTAGCACTGAATTAATCATGGGCTTAGTCTGTCTTGGCTATAATCTGGCCTAGACAAATCTATCTTGTATGGGGAAACCATATAGAAAAAACAACATGTACAGTTAGATTCTTGATCAGTTTTCTTTCCTAGTATAATGGCCACTGCTGTATTAATTTTGCCCCAGTCTCCCTATAGCCTAATGGGTTAGGCTATGTTTTATTATGGAGCAGAAATCAGATGTACTTGCAAAGGGAAGGTGCCCAATGGATATTCTTAAAAAAATTACATTCTATAGA
Organism: Artemia sinica; assembly: GCA_027921565.1. Lineage (NCBI taxonomy): Eukaryota > Metazoa > Arthropoda > Branchiopoda > Anostraca > Artemiidae > Artemia > Artemia sinica. The sequence continues at coordinate 58,834,291 of CM051268.1, forward strand.
GCATAAAAATAATATCCAACTACACTCAGTATCAAGATAAAATATCTTGCTAGACAGGTAATAACATTTCTAAGACTCTTACACCTTTACCTACCTACCTGAATATTTGACTGTCTATGCAATATACAGGATATCTACCTAGTTGGATAATAACATAGCTTAGTGTTTTGGATATATATCCAAATAGGCAGATAAGAAGATTCTCTAAGCAGTTTGGGGTTAATAATTAACTAGCCAGATAATTCATTTCTCTTAGGCACAGTATGAACATCTAACTAGGTGGATTGTACCAAGTCTTAACACTCCTGATATATATCCAACTAGGAGGCAAGTAAATTCCATTAGGCTTTGTAGTTTTGGGATAATATCCAACTAGCCAGATAAATTGTTTCTCTTAGGCACAGCAAGAACATCTAACTAGGTGGATAATGCTGAGTCTTAGATCTTCTGGTATATATTTAACTAAGCAGGAAGTTACTTAACTACCTGGTTGGATTAATATCAGAAGGTCTAGGACAAAGTGTTATCCACCAAGTTAGATGTTTATGCTATGTCTAAGAGAAAAAATTGTCTTACTAGTTGGATATTATCACTAGTTTGCATGAAGAATTTACTTATCTGTCTATTTAGATATATATCAAAAGCATTAAGTTAAAGTATTATCCACCTAGTTAGAGATAATAAGTTGGCTCTTATGCTTTATTGGATTTGGCTAGCAAGATAAAACTATTTTTCTTTTAAATTTTAATTAGTTTTCTAGTTGGATAATTTCTTATTTGCTTAAAAGGATTTTTCATATAGCTAACTAGTTGGATAATTTTGGCAATAACTAAGCATGATTGGATATTATTTTTACATTCTATAGAATATAAATTTTTAGATATTATTTATTGGGTATACTCCCACTTGAAAAAACTAAGGTTTCAGTGTAGTAGGCCTACTTCCAGTTTCCCAAGAGAAAAGTTATTAAATACTGGAAATGGCTTATAAATAATTCTAGAATACTTAGGCTATTGGTAAATTTTTCTGATTAGGCTAACAGAAAATTGAGATAGCTAAGAGATAGACATAGGCTTCAACAACCTTTAGAAATAGAGTTTCATTCTGAATCCAAATATTAAATATTCATTTGTATTGCAAATTTATTTCTCCACCCTAGCAGTCATGCATTGGCCTGTATCTTTTATATTCTTTACACTCTTTGAGATAGGTGGTAAATTTCTATGTGGCACTGGAATTTAGCTAGGATGAAAAGTGAAAACATCATTTGATGCCTTTTTTATGCTTTTTCATAATACAATAATTACTTCTGTTGCAAATTGCATCTTGAGCCCTTAAAGGGGCCCCAAAGGCATTTCATTTCTGGTCCTATTTTATCACACAAAGAAGTTATAACCTAACCAAAAAAATACTTGATTTTCAATTCAAACGATTTTCCTACTGTTTGAAGTTTGTTAAATGTCATCAACAAAAATAGCTCTGAATTTTGCAATTTGAAATTTTGCTGTTGACAATTCAGGGTATATATTTGCACATTAAGGGGGTGTGGGGGGGGGGAGTGTAAAGTTCATGGTAAATTTGCAGTGGGCCATATAATTTAGCTAGGGTGAAAGTGAAAAAATCATTTGATGCTCTTTTTATGCTCTATCATAATTTATATAAAATTCCTTCAGGGCTCAAGATTCAATTTGCAACAGAAGCAATTATGGTTATATCAAAGAGCATAAAAAAGGGCATCAAATGATGTTTTCACTTTCATCCTAGCTAAATTATAGTGCAACCTAGAAATTTACCAGATAGGCTAGAATCATCTTTCTGTTAATATGTGAATAAAACTGAAATACTGAAAAAATTTATACATCAAAATAGGATAATAAGTATTTCCAAAATGAGGCTCTTGTATGTAAGTCAATAATTTAATATTTCCAAGTGTTAGATCTTAAATAATTTTAATATGAAACATATTGATGCATAGCTTAGATTTTTAGCTATTCATTGATACATACAACTCTTCTCAATTCCTCTTTGGTAATAAGGTGTGAGGGTTTTTGTTTTACATAACTTTGCTCAATTAGATAGTGCTTTTTTTACCCTACCTAAGGTTTTATTTCAATATTTTGAGATAGGCTGGTATGGCTTAGAAATGAGCATAGACCAATTTTTGAATCAGAATTTCACCCCAAATCTAAATATAACATTCTTTTGCATTACAAATTTATTTCCATTGGTTTAATTTAGATCAAGGCACCTATAACAAAATCCTATATTGTATATAAGTACAAACAAGCAACATCAGCAAGAGCATGTGCAAGTAAGTATAATAGAAAATGCTATATCTACCTTCTTCACATTTAACAAAGTCTGTATATCAATTTATGCTACTGGCCTAATCACTCTGCCACTGTAGGTTCAGGGCAAGTTCACTGATGCAAAGGGAAATGATGTAACTTCTATATATGTATGGAGTTTAGGTAAGAAGGTCTGATTTTTGGTGGTGAAATTGGCAAATGTGGCATCTCTTCTTTGTCAGTTCTTAGGCTTCTTCTGTTGAATAAAAATCAATGTGAGGATTTCTGATACAGGATCTATCTGTGTAGGCCATATCCTTGTTTTTGTCTTGAGCTGCCAGGGTGCCAGTGACATAAGGGAAGGGAAATGACTTCAATAAGTATGGGTTCTGCTCATTTGCAGCCTGGATCCATCACCAGCTTCAACTACAAAGGATTTAGGATTTTTGCAGTGGGAAATGTTTTTGGGTCTTATCCAAGAGCTATTTGCCCTTTTCTGTACAAAAACATTGTCACCTAGCTAGAATTCTGGAAGTTTCTTTGCTGATTTGTTGTAAAAAGATTTCTACCTATTCTGTTCAATCAACCTGTATTGCATCCTGGCTATTCCTATATTCCAAAAGGGCAACATGAGGGTTGGCTCCACCTTCTTTTTCTTTAGTGAGTATTTTCTTGCAGGTTTGAACTGACTTTTCTACAAGCCTATTTGAATTCAGGTATTTAAGGCTAGATGTTTTCAGGCTGATTCCCCAGGACTGAGTAAAATTTTTGAATTCCTGGGAGAGCAGTTGTGGTCTGCTGTCTGAGGTTATGAAAGGAGTTTCAAAATGTAAAATAAAATGGGTTTTCATTTTTTCTATGATGAGTTTGGTTTGGCAGTTTTTCAACTTGAAAAAATCTGCAATAATATTTACTGATTATGTGATAGCATGCTGTATTCCATTCAAATAAGTCAATACAAAGCTGCTGCATTAAAGTAATGGTTTCTAGCTGCTTCTTAGTAATTCTTTCTGGTTGATGACTGTAAACTTTGAACATATTTTGCAGTTCTGGATGAACTTCACTTTCTACATTCATCTTTGGCCAGTATATGATCATTCTTGCATGCTGGTTAGTTTTGTCTATAGTTAGCATTGTAGAGTTGTATGATGATCTGCTAGCCTTTCAAGAGCACACTGTTGTGGATGCTCACTTTGTGCTAAATATTCCAGAAGGAATATTTTTATTTTTATTCCAACTTTTAGCATTGTACAGTTGTATGATGATCTGCTAGTCTTTCAAGAGCACACTGTTGTGGATGCTCACTTTGTGCTAAATATTTCAGAAGGCTGAAATTTCCACCAGGCATCACTGACACTTTGAAGTCCATCAATCACATATAAGAGATGTGAGTATTGCTTGTTGGGCATCTTTAAATGTCTCATGTTGGATTTCCTCATGTTTAGTGTCACTCACTGGTAAGGTTTTTATCACTGCTTGAACATAGACCCCCCTGGATATGGCCTTGTATATATATATATATATATATATATATATATATATATATATATATATATATATATATATATATATATATATATATATATATATATATATATATATATACATATATATATATATATATATATATATATATATATATATATATATATATATATATGTATATATATGTATATATATATATATATATATATATATATATATATATATATATATATATATATATATATATATATATATATATGTATATATATATATATATATATACAAATCAAATCAATCAAATCATTTTATTCTAAAACCACTTTATATATATATTATATATATATATATATATATATATATATATATATATATATATAATATATATATATATATATATATATATATATATATATATATATATATATATATATATATATATATATATATATATATATATATATATATATATATATATATATATATATATATATATATATATATATATATATATATATATATATATATATATATATATATATATATATATATATATATTAAATGTCACAAAACAGCATGCATGCCTGGTGGAAAATTGGTATATTACCTGTTTTATGGATATTTTTACATGTTTTTTTGGTGCTTTACATATTTCACAGGGCCTTGTAGTTATCATTGTGCAAAACTACCCAAAGGCTGGGAGAAACAGGGTTTGGATGTGATATTGTTTACTGGAGACACAGTAGGAAAATTTTTCTAGTTTTTGGTGCTGTTTTGCAAAAACAACACCAAATTTCATTGTGATCAGAGATGAGATGAGATATACATTTATTAAAAAAGAAAACAAACACTTTTCGCCTTTTGCCTGCCAAGAAAGGCAATAAGCTTGAAAGGGCAAGCAAGGTTATCACTCTCAGCTAATTAAAACAACATTCATACCTTGCTACTTAACACACAAGAAACTCATTTGATGAAGGAATAAAGGAAAAAAAAGAGAGAAAGAGGAAAAGACAAGAAGTAGATAGAAAAAACAAAAAAAAAAAAACAGCAAAGTAAATCAGGGAAATACCTTGAATAGAATGACCATGAGATGGGAGATTTGGGCCCCTGCCTCCCCCTTAATTACAAGATGTTTACTAGTTTTCTTATAATTTCTCACAATTTCTATGCAATTCAGGTATTATTGGTGTTTTCCTTTGAAATAGTGCCCACCTCCCTACCAAACAAATTTTCAAATATACGTTAACTTAAAAAGGGAACTAGAAATTCCCATTTACAATGGAATGAGCCACCTCCAAATTCTTTACACCCCTCCCTTCCAGAAGAACCTTATATGCCTCCGGAGCATAATTTACCTGTCCAACTCAAGCCCTCGGGACGTTCATTGCAGTGAAAATACATTTGATGCTTTTCTAAAGCAATATTCCAGTGAAAAAGAAAAAAAATGTGAAGAAGAAATTCAATGTTGGTGATACTGTTCGAATTAATAGAACCACCAATACAACCTGGAGTGGGCTTGACACCAAATTCACTCACGAGATAAAAGAAACTTCTTTGCCTGTGACTTGAAAGCCAGAAGACTAGGCACAGTTTTTCACACACTCCAACAATATATTCCAAACATGGGGACCATAATGGCAAATCACAAAAGATGCCCAAGTGGTGCTCCTAAACTCATGAGTTAAGTTATCAGCTTTTCTTGTATTATGATCATGATGGTCTCTATTAAAAGTAAAAAGATTTTCAAAAGCAGGGGTGAGCAGCTGATTCAAATATTTATACAAGAAAATCGTGACTTGGTAATCTCAAATTTGGGATACATCCATTAACTCATTCTTTTTAAAATGCTCATGAGCAGGAATCTCATCAGAATCATCAAATTCAGGTAATAATTTTACAGCTCTATTCTGAAATTTTTGTATTCTTTTGAAACATGTTACAAAATTACTTGCCCATATAGAGCATCCATAGCTAATATATGGGTAAAATATAGAAAAATAAATCCTTTTCAGGATCTTTTTTGGGACTAGATTTTTAATTCTTCGTATCACCCCAAGGCCTCTGCTTAATTTTTCAGCTATTGCACTTGAATGGTTTTTCCACGACAGGTTTTCATCAATTAAAAACCCCAAATACTTTGTTGTTGCTACTCTCTTTATCACATTTTCTTGAACCATGATATGGTCATTTCCAGCACTAGACGAAAGTCAAGAAAATATCATGAAAAAAGTTTTAGAAAAGTTTAGGGTTAACATATTTTGCTGGGAAAAAGTTAGAAATTCAGAAACTGCATTAGGATTTTTTTTATATAAAACATCAAGTGAAGGCACTGCCAGAAAGAGCAAACTGTCATCTGCAAACAGGATGACACCAGCCTCTGACAGGTAGTGTTTCACTTGATCAATGAAAATAATGAAAAGTAGAGGTCTCAGGATTGACCCTTGTGGGACCCTGCACTCTATTTTCTTTTTTGAAGATAAAAATGACCCATTCTGAACTATCTGGTACCAATTGTGTAGATACAATGAAAACCACTCCAGACTTGAACCCTTCACCCCAATCAAGTCAAGAGCTTGAATAAGCTCTAAGTGGTCCACTGTATCAAATGCTTTTTTCATATCCAAAAACACAGTTGCGGGTATGAGACCAGCTTCAAATGCATCACTAATCCAATCAACCAATTTCAGTACTGTTATATCTGTAGATAGCCCTTTTCTGAACCCAAATTGATTTTCCATTAGAATTTTATTCTTTTCAATATAATAACTTAACTGGGCATGTACCACTTTCTCATATAACTTAGAGAAAAATGGGAGATTAGATATAGGTCTTTGATTTGATGGGCCATCTTTTTTACCTCCTTTATGAAGAGGAACCACTCTTGCAATCTTTAGTGCTTCTGGGAAGACTCCAAGATCTAGAGAAAGGTTGATGAGGTGCATCAGGACAGGTAAGACACTCGTTTTTGTGGCTTTTATGAGTTTCAGGGAAAACTCATCCATCCTGCTAGAGCTTACCTTCATCGTAGCCAGGAATCGTGCCACTTTCCATTCAGAATATCTTGCAAACTCAAAGGAATTCTAACTTGCAGGTTGTCTTTCAACAACAGATCCAAAACTTGCAGATGTGTGTAGTTTAGCCCATGCTTGATCGTAAAGTCTTTTTCCTTCATTTGCAAAATAACCACACAGAAATTCAGATATGTCTTGAGAATCAGTAAGACGACCTCCTGTTGTCTCCATGACTCTCACCTCTCCTTACTATGAAATTTACCCAAAAGTTTATTTATTGTTTTCCATGTATTTTTCATATTCCCTTGATTTTCATGAAATTCATTTTGGAAATAAAGTTTCTGAGCATTCCGTTTTACTGAATTTAAAATATTCCGAAATCTTTTGAATTTTATAAAAATAGCATCTGAATGATCCTTTAAATAATTCACATAAAGTTTGTTTTTCTGCTTTATTGAAACTAGAATAGCTTTTGCTATCCATGGTTTCTTAGGAAAATTTCTATTAGGGTTTATTCTTTGCAAGGGACATTCATTACATTTGTCACTATCTCACTCAATAGGTCATATGCAGTATTTGGACACTTTTCCTTTATTACACGCGAGAAATTTGTTTCATCCATCATATTTGCAAAACTCTTTAGGTTTTTATTATTCATTTCACGGTAAAACGAAGCCCTTTCATTTCGTTTATTTTCCTTTGACTGATTCAGCTTTATTTTACTTATTAAAAGAAGGTGATCCGAGCCGTCGGACACAACCACATCTACTTGGGATCTTTCAAGCAATCCACCATTAACGGAAAAATTATCCATTAAAGATGCCGAGAGATGCGAAAACCGAGTTGGAATAGTCACAAGAGGAAAACTATCATGTGACACCATCATATTAACAAAATCTGAGCTATTCGCTCTTTTTAGTAAATCTATATTAAAATCTCCCATCATAAATTTGTTTTTATTTTTATTATTAATTTTATGTAACAATGGTTCAAATTCATCAAGAAAAAACTAATATCACGTGACGGATTTTTGTAAATCAATCCCAAAATCAAGTTCCTTTCCCCTTCATTTTTTATTTCAATGAAAAGTGTTTCGATCCTACCTTTAAGCCACAGGGAAAGGTCATCCCTAACCCAAAATTGGGTACCTTCATTAATCAAAAGGCTTAGATTGCCCTGCTCCATGGTTGTCCATTCTCTTTGCTCGCAAATACATCCTGGGAAAGAAAAATCCCATGGCAGTGACTTGCTAGAAACAAATGTCTCACAAAGGCCTACAATACACGGTTTCTTATCTAGCGAACTTAAAATCTCGCATAAAGAAGAATATGCCGTTCTTGGACCTTGACAATTCCAGAAAACGATCGTTCTTTCTGCACTCCCAGGATTTGAATACTCATAAAGATTATTCAGATTCACATAATTACTTGGGCGACAATTCAACGAAAAATTATCAATGCATTCATCATCCCCCGCAAGTGTGTCACCAGCTTGGCTTCCAGGAATAAACCGTTTTTTTTTCAAATTCATTCAAAGGGTCATCATATATAGTTGCACTCATTGAAGAGGGTGACTACCTTTACAACAAAAAAAAAAAACAAACAAAAAAAACATACTGATAGGCAGAAAGAAGAAGGAAAAAGAAAGAGAGAAGAAAAGAAAAAAAAAACGTGAAAGGAACTAAACCTTTGGCTATAAAATACAAAAGGGAAAACAAACATACAGGTAATTCAACAACACAATTTACACAACACAAAATTATATGGTCGGATTCGGCAAACGGACCACTTCAGCCATAGCTCGAATTTTACGGATCTCTCCCACTGAGTTTTTTTTTCCAAAAATCGTCCCTTTATTCGACCAAACATTTATGTTTCCAAGCTTACTCTTAGCCAAGTCAAGAATCTGCTTCTTTTTTGATGTTAGGTACTCGGTGACAAAAATTCCCAACCGAGCAAGCTTTGACTTACATGCAAACACTTTTCTTGCAATTTCAGCAGACTTGAACGCATCCAACACAGGGCCAGGACGCTTTTTTGTATTTACAATGGTGTCCGAATCAGTATAATTTGCTCGAAATTTAAATACAGAAACTATTGCGGTCGAAGAAAAATCAGAAATTTGCATTTTATCTGTAATCACATTCAATACACACTCAGAGATGGGAAGACCCCCACTATGGTTAACACCATGAAATACGAGCTGAGTCAGTCGTTTTTCCTGCTCTATATCATCAAGACGGGTTTCAAGCTGTTCAACCCTATTTTCCAGGGCTAGGTTCGCGTTTTGGAGAGCCCGTAGTTTGTTTTCAATCTCATTAAACTTAGTCAAATATTGAACGAGTATAGAGTCGTGAATCTGAGAAACGATAGAGTCAACCATATCCGCACTATTTGCATTAAATGCAGGAAAAAAGATGTCCTCTTGATATCCAACTGGTCCTCTAGCTACAGGGCAACTCTAAAACAGCAATTCTACCTTATATTTCCTAGGGAATACCTTATTTTTACCAATTTTTTGACTGGGTTTCTATTTTATGGTAATTTTGCAACAGTAGCTGTTGGGACATTATATCCCTGGAGGCATAGTTACTAAAGCTTTTGACTGTTGTGAATATAATCACTTTCCCAGAATTTTGATCAGTGATGAGGGAAGTGAGTATCTAAATGGGCAAGGGGCTTGTTGCCCTTTGATTGCTTTTGACTCTTAAAATAGGAATTAGAACTTGGTTTCAAATTGAATGAGCCTCCTCTGAAGTTTATACAACCGCTTCTTCCATAACAACCTTATATTTTAACAATGGGCAACTTGTATAACTTATAGCCCTTGCCCTGGGGGCTCGGAGGGGGGGGGCTTCCAAACCTGGAACCAAAATTGTTTGACCTTTCACTATTTCAAACAATAGAAATTCTGATTTATCTTCAGTGTTAACAATGAACAACTTGCATAACTCACAGTCCTTGCTCATGGGGCTAATGGGGGGGGGGTTGTCATACCTGGAAGCATAGTTATTTGACCTTTGGACTATTTTCAACAAAATGGACTATTTAAAAATTTTGATCACATGAATTTGGCAAAAGAGCATGTGATTATGTTTGTCAAACCCAGTTGCCCTCTGATCACTTTTGACTCTTAAACAGGGTGTTAGGACTTCTGATTTCTAATTGAAAAAAATGAGCCCCATCCAAAGGTCATGCATTCATAGTTCATAGTTTATAAGAGGCAAACACTAAGTGTTGCTTCTTATAAAGCCTGTATGTAACCTGTGGACAAATTGTGTGACTTGCAATCATTTCCCCAGGGGCTATTAGGAGCACATCATCCCTGGAACCGTAGTTGTTAGAGCTTTTGACTATTTTCAGCAATATGGTGATTTCAGAACTTTGATCAGTTTTGAGGGGTAGGGCATCTAAGAAGGACAAGGATCCTTTGCCCTTCAAGCGCTTTTCAGCATACCCTGAAAGTTTCAACTAAATACCATCAGCTGCTCCTGAAATTTTCACAGATATGCCAATTTGACAACCAGAATGGATCTGATGTCTTTTGATATACTTCAACATCCCATCCAATATTTTCTGAAATTTTCAACTGAATATCATACCTGTTCCTGACAGATTGCAGCTTAGCCCAGCAATAAATGGGTTGTACAAGTTCAATATCCCCCCCCTCAATAATATCTAAAAGTTTGACCTTCCATCATCAGTTTTGACATCCATCTCCAAAGTTGCAGGGGACCAATCCATCCTGATAGTCATGCTTATTTGAGCTTTATACTATTTTGAGCCAGATGTCTATTTCAAAATTTTGATCAAATGTATTTGGAGGAAGGGTGGCTAAAAATGGCATGGGAGGGGGCTGGCAGCCCTTCAAGCACTTTTCAACACCCCTTTAACATGTCCTGAAAGTTTCAACTTAATACCCTCAGTTTTTATTAAAATATTGCAGATCCTTATGTTTGATAAAGGGTTGCACATAGTGTCTTTTGATTTCGAATAACATACTCTTCAACATTCTCCAAAGTTTTGAATTAATACCCTTAATCTTAGGGCTATAAGGGGCATTGGCATCCCTGGAGGCATAGCTTTTAAACTTTTCAACTAGTTTGAGCAAAATGATGATACAAGATTTCAATCATTGTAGATGAGAGGGGTAACTAAAAAGTTTAAGGAGAGGAAGGGGCTACTGGCTGCTTTCCAATCCCTCTTCAACATCCCCTCAATGTAGCCTAAATTGAAAGTAACAATCTAATACCGTAAGCTGTTCCTTACTACTACTAACAACTCACCACAGCTCCAAGCCGCCTGAGGCCAACACAGCTACGTACGCTCCTCCTTCATCCCAATCTATTTAAAGCCTCCCCTTTTACACCTGCTCACAAAGCTCCCATTTCCTTTAAATCTTTCTTTATGACGTCCTCCCACCCCAGAGGAGGACGACCTGCTTTCCGTTAAGCCCTAGATGGTTGGCCAAAAAGAACAATCTTTGGCAATCTGTCATCCTTCATCTGCACAATGTGCCCTAGCCACCTTAACCTTTCTTTCATTATAGCCCTAGAGAGCAGTATTGAACCACATTTTTTTTACAGCCTATTGTTTGAAATACAGTCAATCAGCCAGGTACCCAGAACAATCCTTAAGCAATTTCTCTGGAAAAGATCTAGCAAATCTTCATCCGCTTTTTGAAGCGCCCATGCTTCAGAGTCATATTTGACTACTGTCATCACTGTATCTTCTAATATTCTAATCTTGCTGATATTCGTTTTTTACAACCAGCAAGCACATAGTTTACTTTGATTGTGTTTGGCATCTTTCAAAACATTTCCTTAGGCCCAGGATCAAGCAGCCCTCTTTTCTTAATAAAAAACTGTTTGTTAACAATGGGTAACTCGCATAACTAACAGGCCTTGTCCTTCGAGCTGTGGGGTGTTTTGTCATCTCTTAAGTTATAGTTATTCGACCTTTGGACTATTTTGAACAAAATGGCTCTATCGAAATTTTGATTGGATACATTTGAGGAAAGAAGAGCATGGGCTGGTTGCCATGTAATTACTTGACTTTTAAAAAGGGCACTAGAAATTTCGATCTCCAATTCGATTTCAATCAACTTTTGATAGTTTTTGTAACTGACCCTAAGTCAAACAACAAGCTGTACAATCCAATACGGTTCTATCCCCTTTTCTAGGGCTATAATGAAAGAAAGTTTGAGAAGACTAGGACAAATTCAATGGATAAAAGATGCCAAAGATACTTTGTTTTGGCCATCTGTTTGTGGCGAAATGAAAAGCAGGTTGTCCCCAAACGAGGTGGGAAGAGATGATAAGGAAGGAAATCTATAGGGAATTGGAAGTTTATGGGAGGGGGTGAAGTGTGAAGCTGCTTTGAATAGATTGCAGTGGAAGAGAAGCATACGCAACTGTGTTGGTCTCAGGTGGCTTGATGCTGCAGTGAGACTTAGCAGTGATATTTTGTTTTTGCATATCTTAAAATAATTTAATAAAATCATTTTCAGGTCTTTAAAAATAGGATATCTCTGATAGGGTTGAGTTCATACATACAATGCAAGCCATATTATCTATATATTTTTTTTTCTGTAAATAGATGAGTAAGAATACTGGTTCTAACTGGCTATGCATAAGGTTTTGATATCTCAAATTCTGGTCCAAATAAAGAAGAAATTCTTGACTCTTAAAGAAACTGAAGGCCACTAAAGTAAGTCAGGGTAGCAATATACATGGGTTTGCTGTGTCCTAAACAGTAATCAGATTTTTTTTTTTACCTTTGAAAGGAAAGATAGAGGGAAAAATGTATCTTCTGATTATTTTTGTTTGTTTGATTGTTTTAGTTTCATTTTCTCTATTGCCTTATTTAAAACATTTTAAGTTGGGTTGTAGTTTCTTGCTACCTCCAGGTGTTCCTCATATCCATATCTGGAGCTGCAGTATAGTTAAACTGGTCTATTTAAGAAATTTGTATCCACATTTACGTCTATGGTATGTATACTGATCTAGGTAAAATGTTGTCTTCCACTATCACTGTGATAAAGCTTGCAATTGGTCAGATAATCTGTCTCAATGCCCTCATCTGTCCTTTCTGACTAATTAATTTTAAAAACTTTTTCCACAAAACAAGTTTTTCAAAGAAAAGTAAAGAGCTCTATTTAGCCAAAAATGAGCAGAAATTAACTTGAGTAGGGCTTATAACCCCCATGCCTTCTCCAGACCAGAGCATAATTTGTGCTTTACTGAAAAAAAAAAAAATAACAAATGACCATGGATTGTCAGTTTAATTGACATATGCTGATATTTATTCCTTAAAGTTTTGATAATTTTTTATTTATGAAAGTAAAAAAGTGAAAACAATTAAAATGTATTCTGTTTTCAGTAAAGCACAAATTATGTTCTGGTCTTGAGAAGACATGGGGGTTATCGATTCGCAAGAATGTGAATTCAAAAGCATGTGCGTTCCACGAACTCCCTTACCTCTCCTTCCCCTCCTTTCTGTAAGTTTCAAGTAGATTCCCAGCTTTGAGACAAAATGTGGTATACTTACGGAAGCATCATATAAAATTCGTCAACTATTAACGAGCTTACTGCTGTATATGTAATCTCTAAAATGAGACATACTTGCTTGCCTTTAGTCTTTCAGAAGAAAAGAGCGCCTGCTCTCTTGCAAGCATCTACAATCCTAATGACTGTGAAAGCCCCCCGGATATATATTTGGTCCAGTTACCTGTTTAACATCACGTGATAATTTTGAGACTAGGGAATGGCAAAGTGTTACGGACATTTACGTAATATATAAAATAAGATGCGCAAAAAATTATGAAGTGGTTGGAAATGAAACACAATGAAAACAATAAAAAAGAGGAGACAAAACCAAGTATTTGTGGTCTGTCAGATAATCTGTCTCCATGCCCTTATCTCTCCTTTTTGACTAATTAATTAAAAAAAACTTTTTTCCACTTTTAAAAAACTTTAATCTCCAAGCCCTCGTCTGTCTTTTTTGAGTAATAATGTAAGGAAATGTCCGCACAATAGGGTAGGGATCTCAAGATAAATCCAGCCAAAGGTTTCCAGGAAAATCTAAATAATTTGAACCTTTCAATACATTTTTTAATTTTTTCCCTCCTCCCAATGACAAAAATTATTTTAAAGTCCTCCAAAGCATAGAGATAGAGTCAAAATTTTAAGAAGGAGGGGCGTCACAGTGTTTTATACTTCTTATTTCTAGTTTACCTTGGAAGGGGAGAGAGTACTTTGGACCCATCTTTAAGGGGGCATTCCCACATCATCCGATTTATCAGCAATACTGTTGCTGATCTAGAATGTTGTTTCTATAATGCCAGTGTCCCTAGACAAGAATTTCCTTCTGAGACCCTCCTTCCTCCCAAAAAACCCTCCTTCCTCCCAAAAACCCTCCTTCCTCCCAATGATCCTCCTTCCTCCCAAAAATCCTCCTACCTACCAAAAACTGAATACTTTGCCATAGAAACACACTCCTTTTGCACTTCGACCCCTTTCCCCCTTCAGGAATAATCATAACCCTTTTCAAATATTCCTCTTTTCATTCAAATTTCAGATGCTTTTTTTGCAAGGTAGGTTTGAAGTGAACCAGCCTAGATTGACCAATTTCTTTTGGATTCATTTACACAGCTCTGCATGAAATTGTTTGATCTAAATGAGCCTGCTTGACTCTATTTATTTTTTTAAATCAAGCATTCTTTCCTTCAGGTTGTGCATTTGCAAGGGACTGTAATATACCTCTTACTCTACGAGGGACATGGTTTTATCGTGAAAACAGAGTGTATCACACAACTGAGATCAATGCTGACTCGATGAGTGGAAGAGGCTATTGTGTGGCTTCAAATAGTTCTGCTGCAGAATACAACATGGTTTTTAAAGAGGACACATCAAGTTGTTATCACTGTGTGAAGTTTTATGTCAGGACTGTAAATATTTTGGAGAAAGTGGAATGTAAGTTCTGTTTTTTGTTTGTTTAATTTCTTTTAATTTGTCGTTTATTAAAAATAAAATGGTATAGTTGTTTGAAGACATGAAATGTAATGCTATGCACAGAGCCGTTCCTAGGGTTGGTGGTACCTGCGGAAAAATTGATCACAGTCCTCCCTCCCAACTCAAATATAAGCAAAAAAGCCGAATCAAAGTGAAAAATTTGATCAAAGTGGGCAACCCCCCAGCCGTGCCGCCCTCCAGCTGTGGCATCCGGTTGCAGCTGACCCTGCCCCCTTCCTTTGAATGGCTGTGGCTATGCATGTTTTTGGTTGTATACGACTAAAGCTTAATAATTGGTTTCACCCCCTGGTTTTGCTCCTTAATTCTTAATTTGAGAATAACAGTTATAAAAAATTATTTCATTTATTCTAATCAGTTTATTTATTTTTTTTTCTACCCTTGTCCTTCTTAAAAGCATACCCTTTCAACCTTAGCTTTTGGTGTGCTGTTGATTTGTTATTTTGGGATTTTGGTTTATTATAAGCTATTATACTACCATTCAGTGTTACCAGATGTCTGGTTTAAAGTTGTGCTGCCATAAAAGTGGAAATGTGCGAAAACTGCCATTTTTCTTGTAAAAAGGTGCCGAACAAACGATTTTCCATAAAAAAAGTCCGCGCAATACGCCAATTTGAAAAAATCAATGTACAACCGCCTCAAAAAAGCGCCCGAATCGCATAAATGTGTCCCATCCTGTGTTGCCATGGTCACAGGTTTCATGTGAAACTTCACAGGTTTTTTTTATGGTCACAGGTTCACAGGTTCTTGCCACCGAATGGTAGAAGTCACAGATTTTTGTGCTAAAGATTCCTAATATGACCTAATTTTCTGCTAAAAGTTGAATTTTGTTGAGCTCACATTTTCGGATTATTTTTAGTGATTTTGAAACGACATCTATTAATCATAAATCTAAACCTTCATTGTATTTTTCAGGCTCTTTTTGTGAAATTTGGAAGATTTGTTTTTGTGACAAAGAAAATGTTATGTTAAATCTGAATAGTCACCATTCCTGAATCAGTGTAATCTGAATATTTTTCACACCAATTTTTTTTTCTAAAGCATGTTATTCAACTTTTGGTTCACTGAATTTGACTTCACTGGTCTATGCCAGAGATAATTCCGTTAGAAGATAATATTACACTCCCATATAGTCCATTGGCACACAAAATTACAGCCATTTCTGGCTTGGATATTTATCACTTACTAAGATTCGTTCAAACTATCCATACTTTATCTATAAAGTATGGATAAAGACAACAGCCATCTGTTATTGAAATCTTCGTCACTTACTACAATTTGGTCGTACTTCCCATAGTTTAGCCATAGAACGTGCCATAGATTAATGGTTTGCTACACCATCTATTGATTGGATGTTTTGAGTTCTGGACGCTTTCCAGAGCCATCCAAAATCGTCAGTGTAATATCTTCCCGTTAAATTATCTTTGATCTGTGCTACTAATCCGTAAATAGGCCGTGTTTAGACGGACTGATTATTCGTCAATAATTGACTATTTGGCGATAAAAACGACCGTTTTTACAAAAAATCGGCCGACTTTCTTCTAAAGAAAGTTCCTAGTCGCTCGTTGATTTTAAGAAATCGGCCGATTGGAGGGTAAAAATTTTAAATGTCAGATTACGTAAACAATATTACTGACTTGATCACCCTTGTTCAAGGGTACAAGCTTTTCTATAACCCAGTAGATATTCATTACGAAAAGAAAAAAAGAAGGATAAAGTTTTGAAACATTTTGCTGTGAATTTCTCACTGCCACTTTCGAATATTTCATGTTCTCTACCAAAAATCGGCCAATTTCTTATGGTCACGTTCGAAAGCGATGGCGATAGAAAACGGTCGATTTTTCATGCAAAATCGGTTCGTCTAAACACGTTATTACTTCCGTTGATTAGCTTTTTTTCTCAATATATCTCTGACTTGCAAGCTACGATCTTGGCACTTTGAAAGCAGAATAACATTGGCAATGGAATACGTTATCCTTCGCGTGACACATAAATATTCTTTCGGCCTTCCCTTAAACAGATACTAAAAGGATAATATTAGAGTTTGTGCGTAGTACATCTGGGGACCCCCAATCCTAGTACGTTGATAATTTTGTTCAGACGTGGCTAGACCTTTGGGTGCTCGGGCACCCCACAACCTATTTTAGTCCCTGTTCCTTTGAAGATTCAACATTATGACTTAGCCTCTCTAACTATTAAAGAAAACTTTAACATTTAAAGTTTTTACTGATATTGAAAAAATCCATCACAATCGCTAACCATCACTTCATCGACAAAACCGTCATTTCATCGACAAAAACCGTCATTTTATCGACTAAAAGCGTCATTTCATTCACAAAATCCATCACAATCGCTAACCGTCACTTCATCGACAAAATGCGTCATTTCATCGACAAATTTCGTCATTTCCTCGACACAAATCAGTCACAACGTCGACAGTCATAACATCAACACGTCAACTCATCGACAGTCACAATCAATACCCATCACAACGTCGACAGCCATAACATCGACACGTCATTCCATCTAAAAAAAAACTGTCGATGAAATGACGTGTCGATATTTTGGTTGTCGACGTTGAGACGGGTGTGTCGATGTTTCGATGTATGGCTGTCGAAGAGTTGACGTGTCGACGAAATGACGGATTTTCTTTGTCGACGAAATGACTTTTAGTGCTTGTGACTGTTATAGTAAATGGTAACACCCCCATTTGATTCAGGGATGCCTAGTAGTAAATTTGTTTGATAAGCTATGTCGTTCTTGCTAAAAAAAGGAAGGTTTTCAGGTTATATTGAATTGAAATTATAATCAAAATTCAAACAAAAATTCAACTAAAATTACGAAGTTGAAATTAGAATTAAAAAAATTAGACTAAAAATTAAGCAAATTGAAATTTGAATTAAAAAATTTCAGATAAACTTAAAAGAAACGGAGCTTAATATGGTAATTTAGGATTTTGATTCGATAATTTTGAAGGAAAATCCTATGCGTCTGAACTTAAGGTGTAATTGCACAATGCGGAAAACCGTGCGGAGGTGATCACACGTTTTCTATGTGGATTGAACAATATTATTTTCAACTTTAAAACCATGTAGGTCATTGTAGGTAAAAATAGACATTTCGTTGCTACAGCCGTTCAGACCTTGTCGCACCCAAAGATCCTTAATAGCTACCGAAGATCAACAACTCCCATCTTTTTTGCATAACTAATGCAATTGTCGAAGTGAAAATGACTCTCAATGATTGGTTCTTTACTTTTCGACTAAGATAGGTAGCGGTATCGATATAAAATTTTGCTCTGTTGACATTCTTGATGACGATATCTTTCTCCCATCTATTAAAATTGAACAAGCACTACATTTAATTTATCGGTAGCGTTAATGTCAAAGCTGGAAAAACCTGCAGAAGGCATGCAGGGAACAGACCACTAGGTAGCATGCCTCTCAATTTTCCATGACGTGTTTTCGGGCCAGATGTGATCTTCCCAGGTTTAAATATATTTGCTAGTAACGTCCTAGCGTTGCTACTTCGGAGTACCAAAAGTAAACTGTGGTAAGAAGGCCTGAAAACGCTTTGAAAGTTGTCACAGGTTTTTTGACGAATCTCACAGGTTTTTTGGCACTTTTTTCACAGGTTTCGAAAATTCGTAGTGGCAACACTGGTCCCATCTGGTAACTCTGCCACCACTGCTAAAATGAAACTGGTAAAACAATAGCAATTATACCAATATATTTTAGCTCAAGAGAATTTCATTGTTTGTTTAATGCCTGTTGTTACACTGATTATCTAGGAAAAATTACAGTATAATCTTGGATAAAACAGCAACATTTGTTACTAAATTTTTATTATCTGGCCATCACTGCATTCAATATAGGCTGCTGCAATTGATTTTTATCCCTGTCAGCCAATGAATACCATTCTCTTTGAAAGGAAGTGGTTTTCATTGGCTTTCATGTGACGAGAATCAATTTCAGTTGATAGTAAGAAGCTATGTTGAATGCCGGGTAAATAAGAGTGAAGACTAGATTGATTGTTTAACATATAATGATGTATTTCTGCAAGTTTTAGCAATATTAAATCTTTCAATGCTTAAATGACAAGGTAGCAACTGTTTAAAATAAATCTTGCTTTCAGCAAAGGACAAATCTTTCAGTAAAGGATACTCTGGCCTTTAAAGTGCTTAAGGGATGTTAGACTAGATGTGGCAATTTCTGTTTGTTTTAAGGTCTAAATATTATATAACTTTATTTCTGCTCAAATTGAGTTTTAATGTCTCTTTAATTTTCTTTGAAAAACTTATTTATTCGAAAGTTTTCTTAAAATTAATAGCAAAAAAAACAATTTAGTTGAAGTTCAAATGACCACTAACTACCGCTAACCAGTTTTGTGCTCTGATTTACTCTAAATTCAGCCTAGCTTATTGCAATCGATAGTAATTGATTTTGTTACTGACAGCTAATGAAAACCAGATTTATCTACTCTCTTCAAATGAGCAATAATTGTATGTATATATATTTTTTTCCTGAAAATTGCTCCATGTTTTTTTTTGAAAATTGGCATCCTGGGATTTTCTGGCCTGAAAAAACGATTTAGATAGTTTAGATAGTTGGAGAAAATGTGTTTAAATCCTTAATTTTGGAGATACACTTTTTATTTTGAAAAAGGCTGTATACATATTACAGCCATAAATGACGTCAGATGACTAAAAATAAAACTCATTCTAAATGGCAATTACAAAAATTTTCCTTAAAACCCTTAAAATATTCGAACAGTTTATCAGTCTAGCACATTAACTTTAATCAAATTAAACATAGCTAAGGACAAAATACCAAGTGTAATGAGTGTATTTACAGACAGCGTTTTAAGCAGTTTCATTTTAAGCATTTTGTGCCTAGAGGACAAAAGTATAAATCAGCAATTGCTCGAAATGAAAAACATGGACCTCAAACGAGACAAAATAAAGAGGAAGACCCCAAAAATGTGAATTCATAATCGGTGAAAATGAACAACCTAGACAATCCAATGTGACAAGATGAGCAGCTAAGGTAAGGGGCATTGATAAACGAAAATGAAGAACAAAGAAATATGTAATTAGTATACTTGCGAGAATGACAATTACAGCAAGTCAACAACGAAAGTGAAGAACAAAGAAATATGCGGTTAGATGATAAGCGACAGCGAGAACTACAATGAGTTAAAAATAAAAGTAAAGAACAAAGAAATTTGTGGTTAGAAGACTTGCGACAGCAAGGATTACAATGAATAAAAAATGAAAGTAAAGAACAAAGAATTATGCGGCTAAGCGCCAGCGAGAATCAGAACGAATTAAAAACGAAAGCGAAGAACAAAGACATATATGGCTAAAAGACTTGTGACAACGAGGGTCGAAACGAATCAAAAACGAAAGGGAAGAACAAAGAAATCTGCAGTTAGAAGACAAGCGACAATAAGAATCAATATATACACGTGTGCCGATTGCCAGGGTCCGTTACTGATTATATTATATGTGATATTATATATCACAATGTATTATATTTTGCCTGCAGTTCTGGATAAGGGATCTTTAATATCCTTATTTAAAAAAAAGAAAAAAAAACCGGAATTCACTCCAAAACAACTCAGGTGCATTCCACAAATTAAGAACTTTGCTTTATTCAGAAAATTATTAACTTTTAAATAAAAAAGAAAGTAACCAATTATCAAACTACAGGATTTTCTTTTGAAGATATTCATGCAACTTGTATGAAAACACTGTTTTTGGAATTTGTTAACTATTCACTGTTTATTTTTTTCTTTTTTATCAAAAATAAGGTTTCCCCCTGCCCCCTTTTTATTGTCTAGGTGAAGACCTGGAAAAATATCTGAAGTAAAAAAAAAACTGTTGTCCTGTAAAATTATAAAATCTTAAAGTAAAGATAGAACTCATTCAAAAATTATTTTTTAAAAGCTACAAAAGCTGAAGTATGTGCTTGAGGTAAAAAGAAAAGCAGACATGTCAATAAAACTTAAATATCTTGCCCCAAAAAATTGATTATTCGTTGTTCAGTTTTTTCACTATTCAAAATGTTTGCCAAAATCTCAGTTAATTTGACAATCTGATTGCCAAAGACCAGATACTCAGCAATAACCCAGCCTATCAAGATTTACTTTCCTTTTGATTGATTTACTTTCCTTTTCCATTAATTACCATCCGAATTGGAGAGTGGGTTTGTGCTAGTTTGACTGGCCTGTCCTCAAAACCTTCAAAATGTACAGGTTTTGTTTCAACTTTTGATTACCGATTACGTTTCACTGCTGCTAGTTTTAGAAGTTAGGGTGTAAATATTTAACGTATCCTATATTTAGCAGAGGCTTTCAATTTCCTTTTTCTATGTGTAGCTGGATGTATAAATCTACGCCAGAATGAATTGCCAACTTTGGAGAATGTATGTAGATCAGTTACAGCCGACATGCAGCTGATAACTCTATTCTTGGAGAATTTTGTTCCTGTCAATTGTCGTTCAGGATTAGAAGGTGTTTGGCAATTCGCTTACCAAGACAGGTCTTTATTTTCTTTTCCTAACAACGTGTTCACCCCTTGTTTTATTATTCTTAGTTTTAAGTTGTAACCGAAAGAGTATGGGCAACTGATAAGAGTGGAAACTTGCCTTAGTCCAAAAAAAAACCCTATCACCCATGCCATCTGGTGTCTGGTGAAATTTTAAGGCTGGGCCTATTGTATGTCTTTTAAACAGTATATTAGCCTACCCTAAACATCCTAATCCTTGCCTTTTTAGGCAGTTTGAAATGCAGGTTAGGACAAAGAGCCCAAAACTATTTAACTAGTAGGCCTATCAGTTTAAATCTAGACCTACTTTGTGCAGCCTGGATAGGCATATTGAGTTAAATTAGTTCTTGAAACAATACCGGTACAGGTTATTTATTACTCGCATAGAAACTTCACCCTTAAATGCTATAAATATACAGATTAGGCTAGGCCTATATCATTATCATATCAGTTATCCAGTTCTGTTTGAAATTTTCTACTTATTTAGAGACTCTTTTAATGTGTTCGCCAGCCACTACGCTGTGTTTGGCGCTAGTAGTTTCTCCAGGGGTGATCTAGTGCATGATGCGCTGGGGAACTTCCTTAAAAAAGATAGACATGCTACCCCTTAATGAAATCAGAACAATTTAAGGATTTATGGAAGGCCTCGGAGTGAGTCTGAAGAGTGCAATGACTGATGATGGTGTCTGTTGAGGGTTTTGTCCAGACTTGAACCATCTGGACTTTTTTTTACACACATATACATCCGTTTTCTGCCTGATCTTTCAATGCAGAGTTACATGGACTGTGATCTGTGTTAAAGTTGTGCTCAGTTGTTAAAATGCCCCAGATATAAGTCCTACCCTTATAACTCTTAACCAAAGGCAGATTGAAGTTGTCAATAATTTCAAGTATCTCGGATCGTACATCAACATCAGCGGCGGATGCAGCGAAGAAATCCAATGTCGCATTGCATCAGTTTCCGCTGTCTTCGCACAGCTGTGGAAGCCGCTATGGAAAAGGAAGGAAATCAAACAAAATCCGTAATTACGATGCCCTAATCCGATTGGTCTTACTGTATGGCTGCGAGACATGTCCCTTAAAAGTCACCGAGGCACACACCCTCAACACTTTTGAGCACAGATGCCTGAGGAGCATACTGGGGTTTCGTCTCAGTGACTCAATCCCAAATACGATAATCCGCCAACTATGTGATCAGAAGTACTGCATCAAAACTATCATTCGACGCCGCCGCTTGTCCTGGTTCGGCCATGTTTGTCAAAGGCTGGCCGAGACTGTTACAAATCAAAGCCTACGCTGGAAACCAGCACCTGATTGGAGGAACGACACGGAGGACAAGCCAAAACTTGGCTCAACACTGTCAAATCTGACCTTGAGCCGATCGGCTGATTCCGGAGACATGGTTGCAGAAGGGACCCTTCATGGCTCTAAATTATCACCCCACTAACGCAAGACCTGACTTGACTTATATCCCATCCGACCTTTGTGGCTGTATTGGGGCTTCTTCACTTCTAACTAGTCGTTGAATATGGCGACGGTATTCGGTTCTATCTGGTGCAAGACGCAGGAGTTGGGTGAGGTTCTGGTCATTGAAGTTGACGTACCATCTCTTGCGAGGTCAGCCACGAGGTCGTGTGCCATGTACCCGTCCTTCAAACATGATTCTGGGGAGTTGATTTGATGACATTCGTTGGATATGACCAAGCCAGTGGAGTTGCTGACTTCTAATTCGGTCCATGATAGTGTATGAGCAGTGGAGGAGTTTACGGAGGTCTTCATTGGATACTCGGTCGATGTAGGTGATCCCTGCTATGCGACGGAGAGATTTTGTTTCAAATGCGGAGATTCGCCTTTCGTCTTCAGCTTTAATTGACCATGTTTCACTTGCATACATAGCAATGGGGATTATGAGAGAGTTATGAGAGACCGTCAATGATTTTGATAGTAGTTTACTTTTCCAAATTGATGATAGGCTCTTGAAGTTGCTGGTTGCAAGGCCCAGTCTACACCTAATCGATTTTGCGCAATCGTTGTTAGAGGTTAAAAGGCTGCCGAGGTAGACAAAAGATTCTAGATTTTCAATTTGCTCTCCTTTTATGGTTAGGTGTATGGCTCTGGGTGCAGAGTCTCTGGATACCCGCATGACTTTTGTTTTTGTTGTGTTGACAACCATCCCAAGGGCTTCGGTTGCTGACATTATCTCGTTTGTGTCTGTTTGGAGGAGATGTTCATGACTGTTAATTTTCACGATATCGTTTGCGTACGCTAATTTGTCGACAAGTTTCCCTCCAATGGATGCACAGTCTGTTGTTTTAGCAAGTGATAAAGCTGCATTTAGAAACAGATTAAATAGATCAGGTGATAGGAGGCAACCCTGTAGAACACCTGTTGACGTCTGGAACTCTTCTGTAAATCCCTCAGGCGCCTGAACCTGGCTACAGGAGTCCAAATACATATCTTTAATCAACTTTAATATGTTTTTGGGGACTCCATAATGCAGAAGTATGTGCCAAAGCCCGTTGCGCCATATTAAATCGAAGGCCTGTTCAAAGTCAATAAAAAGTAAGAGCAATTCTTTCGCAATTTCTATATTTTTCAACCTGTGATATTCAACAGTCTGCCAGATCCTATCATCAGGGAGAGCTATGTAGCTTGTGTCCTGATCTAAGTACTTGTACAAGTAAGTAGGCCTATAGATGTTGAAAATCTAGATTGGTGATATGTTGTAATTTTTTTTCATAGAGTATCGAACTTTTAAAAGCAAATTATCTGCAACGACTTTAACCAATGTTGATAAAACCAATTTATGAAAAACAGAAGACATTTAAATACAAACAGAGCAAACAAAACTGTTTTGAAACCTATTAGAAAACTAGAACTTCTACTATGGATATTTTCTCCTTGTTTATGAACTTCTGCAAATGACTTCTATTGAACTAATTGAAAATTGATGAAAAAAATCATGAAAATTAATCATCTTCACTGTATTTTTTTTTTCTTGGCTTTGTTTCTGGACTGTATTTACAACATGACAAATGTTGCTTTTTAACTATATCAACATATCTGCCCACAGGATGACGAATAGGACAGGGGAATCCCCTAAATTAACAGCTGTTGCACCTCACCCCTAGAATAACTGAACCCTCCACATCGCCTCCGTTCTTTCTCTCTTAAGGGACGGTCCTGTCTCTACCTGTGAACCAATATGATTGTGTGTACGTATGCTGAAAAAAATTATCTTTAAAGTACTTTGGATTCCCATAACAGTTTTTTTTTTTTTTTTTTTAGATACCGTAACACTGGAGAATGTGACCATCCAAATGCTATGATTGAATCTTGTCAAACTGCAGGCTCTCAGTTCTTAATTTCCAATCAAAAATTCACAATTAACTACAGAAAATGTGAAACTATTAAGGAGTCTTTTGATGGAAGTAAGTTTTTTTTATAGTTTATTTAGTTGGAGAGACAAAGAAAGCGGGGGGTCCTCAAGATCTTGTTAGGACAGGAGAATTTCCTCTCCCCCTTGTAGAGAAATTTGGACAATGCAGTAATTGCGAAAAAAGTAGCCTATATGAACGATAGGCTGCTGATTTTCTGTGAATGAAGGCACATCTAGAAAATCCAGGAACTGTGATTCAGATTGTCTTACCTTCTTCTTGATCTTGCAGGAGGATGCGGTCTTTTCCGCCTAACAAGACCTCTTAAGTTCATATGTTACTTGGAAACCGTCCTGTACCAAGCTAACTGTAACTTGGCTAACTGACACAGCTTTGGACTGGTGTCTTAGCCTCAAGTGGCTTTGCTCTGCAATGAGTTGTTAGTAGTAGCAGTAAATGGTTCTTATAAAAACAGACAGGCTAAGTTGTTAGGTAGGCTTAAAAAAAGAAAAAAAATGTGATCTTACTTCCGCTCTCAAATTTTTCGCCTGTTGAGTCCTTATTACAATGTTAAAGATACGTGCATCGGTTTAGTAGGAAATTTGACTAACTGTGAAAACAAATTGTAAAAGTCTAAGCTATCGGAGATCAATATTATCAAGGATTTTTGATAATATAAT
This sequence comes from Artemia sinica, assembly GCA_027921565.1. NCBI lineage: Eukaryota > Metazoa > Arthropoda > Branchiopoda > Anostraca > Artemiidae > Artemia > Artemia sinica. The sequence continues at coordinate 58,859,705 of CM051268.1, forward strand.
AGCCCTTATTTTTAATAATAATAATAGCCCTTATTTTTGATTTATAGTTTGTTTTATAGTATAGTATAGTTATATATATAGCATAGTTTTATATATAGTATATAGTATATATATGTTTTATATATAGTATAGTTTGTTTGTTTTTAGTATGGTTTTTTAATGTGGCTTTTGGCTACAGCTGAAATGGAATAGAATCCTGATAGATTCGTAGAATTCAATAATTCCTTTCAAATATTTCCTTATCTTTCTTATTTGTTATCCTCTCTATATCCTTCAAGCTGCCCTAAACTGGCATTTGTATCACTCACAGGATATATTAGATGGCGTTGTGATATTCACAGTAAAAATGTTCTAGCTTCTGATTTTTGGAATTGCTGCCTTCTATCAAACCTAGACGGAACAGAAGTATTTGACCTGTTATTTTAAATTTTTAATTAAAATTAGTAACCTTTGTCGGTCATTTCGTGATAATATTTATTCGTTTTTTTTTTCGTTTAAAGGTGCCGGTTTTCGAGTATAACCCACTTTGTAGGCACGCTCTGTAAATGTTTTCCTTTTTGTTGTATCATGTATTATAGTGTCAATTTGTCATGTAGTGAAATTAGGGTGAAAATTAAAAGAACATAAGCAATGTGTTTCGGGCCAAAATAAGAATGTAAAAAAAAAAAAAAAAAAACAGCGAACGAATTTGTTTCTGTTCAGAACCGGTAAAAACTTCCAAATAAGAACAAGGAAGAAAACATGAGGAGCAAAATATGCGTTATAGAAGCGGCCCAGTATTTTCTTTTTAAAGTGTCTTCACCATGGAGAGAAGCCCATAGGACTCTCTTACTATCTTCTCTAATGCATTAATAGTGACCAATTGCGTTCCAGGAATTGATATACTGTATTGGGGCCCAAGCTACCTAAGCGAGGTAGAGGCATAAATAGGGGGCAGAGCCAACTTGGATCTTTTAGTCTGGAGGCTGACAATGTATAATAACAAGAATTCAGTCTTCGAAGAAGACACTGATAAACCGATATCAAGTAAGCCACCATAAAAGCGAGATACCGATACCGATCATCAGACAGGAGGATAATATCATCCCCGTATGAGAGACAACTTGCATCGAGAGACGGTCCGCTTTTGGTCGTGTCGTATTTTATTGATGGGTCGGCAAAACGGATGATATTGTTGAAAATTGCAGGCTCTAAAAAAGAACATTGTTTAACTCTGTGGTTTAAGAAGTGCTTTCCACGAAGACTTTCCATTCACACATGAGCAGATGTCTTCTGGCAACGAAGAAGGGCCTCTGAAGTCTTCCTGTTTTCATTGAAGGAAGCTAAAGAATCATCGATTATATCATTAAAATCTTAAAAGTAAAATTTATACATGAACATAACTTATTCTTTTACTTTTTATAGATTAAAAATAATTTAACTATTATATAGAAAGTATCCTTGATTCTTTCTATACAATGAAACATGATTATCTAGTTCCGCCTACCCCAACTGGTGCTCTTATTGACAGGCATTGCTGAGACAGGCCTAATGCAACCACAGTCTGTTGCACTAATGCAACCTTTCTAGCTGTTGCACTTAAAAGATAGTAAATATTATTTCGAAAGTTTCCATTGCGAAATACCGTCTCAGAGGGAAAAATGGTGGTAATTTCTAGGCTTGTATATATTAATACAGTAAGTGGGTAGTATTAAGTTCACACGGTATAATTTAACATTTTGAAGAGGAAAATTTATCTTATTGGTTGCGCCGGTTTTATGAAATGTATGGCGGAGCATAAAGATTTGATTAAAGTCATTATTTTGAATGTTTGTGGCAATAGCCATGAGTGCAGAGAAGTATGGCACAGAACAATGTTTTTTTGCCGAACAATGGGTAATAAAAAGGCTGGGCATCTGGGACACTCCAGGGGTTCCTGATGACGAAATTCTGATGACGAAGATGACGAAAAGTGGAGGATGAAATCTTACAAAATACTTCATGTCTGTTTATATTTTTTTGTTCGGTAGGTGAAGCAAAAACTTTTCGGAGGAGGAGTTCTGTCTAGAGTTTTGGCATCAGGTGGTCGAGACACTGCCGACGGACTTATTTAATTAATAATAAAAACATAACTTTTTACACATATGTACCTGAAAGCAAAAATTAATCTACACGGGAAAAGCAAAAAGAAAAAAAACAATACTAGGTTCTATGTTTAAGTCCAAAATAGAATAGAAAGAAGTATATAATTCACTGAAATAATAATTGAACGATATTATCAATCAAAATTTGAAATAGAACAAATTAAAACTTATAAGTATTTCCATCAATCAGTTAGAAAATTAAAAATCTCAACAAGGTAAAACCCTACAAAAAGCACTCCTGGAAAATTTACTAACTTTTTTTTTATATCTTTTTATTTGTATTTTATGAACTATTTATTATAAATATGTTTGTTTATTAAATTTATGTGTTTATTATTGTATATATATACATTTATTTATTGCATGATATGTAAATAAATGTACAGTTATTTTTTACTTATATTTTGCATCTTCTTTTTTTGGTAACACAAGTAAAAGAAGACTCATGTTTCTACCAATTAGAAATAAATATTGAATCGCTGTGAAATTTTAAAAAGATTCCAAACAAAGAAATAGGCCTATGTAAGCTTCCTTGATTCACACTGTTCGAAAATTGCGCTTAAATAAGGGCGTACCCTAACATGACTTCGTAATGTCAGCTTTGCTTATACTATCATTAAACCCTGTCACTCTTATACCTATTGCTTCCACGTTGAACAGCATACGTTAAGCTCTGATTCCCTATCTCTGTTCCCAGTCTTCGAACATCTTAAGGATCACCCGTTGCCAACAAGATTCATCTTAGCCGTTTCTTGCTTGCTTCTCATCTCCTCCAACCCCTATAAGCCTTTCAACCTCTACCGCCCTTCATTTTACCACTACCCTTCATCATCTCACTCGCTCTGTCTCCCTTTTGGAAAATCTTCACGACATTGGAAAAGAAATTCGGACGAAGCCCTTTCTACGAATATGCCGAGTTTCTTTAGCGTCTCCCCCTTTGGCACGGAAATATTGAAGAAGTAAGGTATTACGAACCCTTTCTCGGCTATTTAGAGAAGGTTTGCTAAATTTAAACCGATTTAGTCAATTGTAATCCCTCATAGACTAGTGTGGTTTTACAGTGTTTCGTTGAAGTGTAAATTTTTTTTGTCTTTTTTATCTTTTTTTCTATACTTCATCTTTACAGTTTTATATTTTGACGGATAATGAATTAATAATAATGATAATTTTTCAATATTAAGACTAAATAGCCAAAAACAACACAATCATGAAGAAAGTGACTGAAGGTCGAAGAGACAGATCAAAGAATACAGGCCAGATTTTTGTAAAATTTTTAATCGGATTCCACAGATGACCCTGAGCCACGCTATTTAGAATAGAATATAATATAATCAGGAAGATACAAATGCAATGTTTAAAAATAAAATAGAAAAATAGGAAAATAAAATAGAATATAATAATATACTAGGAATAATAGAATACATAGACACCAATCAGCGATAGCCTCGCCTCTTTTTCTGTTTATATCTCCGTGTAACCGGAACAGGTTCGTTCATCGAACTAAGAAGCATCTTTGGATTTTTTTTTAATTAGATATATAGATAGGTGTTCAGTCGTACATAGTCAACAAACAATAGTTAACAATAACAGTACATTCAACATCATATACATTTCCCCTAACTAGGAATGCAAGGAGAAAGGAAAAACAAAAGAAACAAAAACAAAAAAGGAGAAAAACAAAATAAAAGACACGCACATGACAATTAGCCGCCTTTGGTGACTACCCACTGAAAACCAAGCCAGGGCAAAGTGCCTTGCCCAATAACAACAACACACAACTACACAATTGGCCAGAGATGTGGGAGAAGTGGTTTACATGATAATAAAAACAGTTTTTTTTTTATAATCACTAAAGATTTTCTATCCAATTATTTTTTTTGAAGAATAAATAAAATTTATTTGCATCTTTAATTGACTTTAAATTGGATTTTAATTAACTAATCTTGATTTATGGCTGTTATGAATTTTTATCGTTTAACCCGGAATTCTCTGTTGTATGTGACGTTAGTATTTTTTTTTTTTTCAGACCCTTGATAAAATACCAAAGATTTAATACTCTTTAATTTCCAAAACAACGACTTGTCTATCTCCTCCTAATATGCAAATGTACAAGGAGAGTACAAACTTTAAAATTATACAACATAACCAATTTCTAATACACCAAACTGGATTGTAGATGAAAGGGGCCAAAGATCTAACAATACTTCGGAGAGGGCCCTGTCAAAACTTTCAAATTTTTGCAAAATATTAATTGCACCTTCTTTTCTTTAACAACTTTTTTTTGCGAACTTAAGAGATTCTTACAATATATGAAATTAACGTAAATCGTATGGCCTTCAAATTTGCATTACGTATAAAAACGGGGTAAATGGAAATTAGTGTGATCTGAAAATTGGCATATAACTTTGCTACTACATAACAGTTATAACGATCTCTGCTGACGACTATTTTTGCATAGCTCTTTGTTTTGTCGTTGACCTCTTTGGCTAAACGACAATGTAACTTGGCATTACTACTGGGCAAATGTATTATAATCCTATAAATATAAATCCATAAATGTAACAAAATTATAAATTGTGAATATAAAATTATAAGTTAAAATAATACAAATAAAAATATAAAATTACAAACGTAAATCCTATAAAATTATAATCCAATAAATGTTAGTGTATTATAATAAGTTTTTATAATCCGTTATCGCGATGACAGTATGTTTTTATGTCATTTATTATTTTTTTGAAAGCTGCCACGCGTAATTTATCGAACTTTCATCTGACTCACGGAAAAGAAAGTTTGTCCTTCTGAAGGAAAATATTTAACTGCTTTGTCCTTTTTGAAAAGTTAATGGCAAAATTTTGTTCCATGACATGGTTTATTTCTGAAGTGTGTCTCTATTTTATTTACAGTGTAAACTTTTGTTAATTATAAATATTTACTCTTATGAAAAAGAATGGCCAGTTGAATTTGTTGTTTACTTTCAGGCGTGGAGTATAGTTGCCTTGGTGATTGGTTCGTTGGTAAGAATCATTTTTTCGCCGTTGCAAATACCAAAGAATCTCGTAAGGACGAAAAATACAGATGCTTCTTGAAAAACAGAGATGATGATTTGTATATGGGGCAGTCGGACACACCAGAATGCAACAAATTAAAATCTGTGGAACAAAGTCCCGTTCGATTTCGATTGACACCAGGTGACCTTTTGAACTTTTACGACATATTTAAATAAATTTTAAAGCATCTTATTAAGAAGATTGCTTGAACCAATCGCTGGTTGTCCTTTTTATGTATTAAATGCATATATTTATTTCTCTACAACATAAAAAATATACTGCGCAGGAAGACGACTGAAAGCTGTTGAGCATCAGCTGATGAGCTGATGAAAACTGAGAGCTGATGAGAACTGAGAGCTGATGAGCATATTTCGCGATGCCGGGCGCATCAATTTAGTCCGATAGATAACTATTCCTTTACCAGCTTTTACCACTTGGTTGTTTGAGTCTTTTGAACCCTTGGTTAGACAGATGAATAGGCGGTTTTGATGAAATAACTATCAAAGGGAAATGCAATGCACAGCTTCATATTGATGTGCAGCGTGTAACAAAGCAATCTTAAAATTATTGTTTCTAAACGTTTGAACCTTCCAGTAATGAGTCCGAGCTGTGTTTTAGTCTCGTCGCTTTTAACAATGTCAAAAGAAGAAAAAACTCCTCATGAGAAGGTGAGTGGTTTCAGAGGCAACGCTATAGCGTTGCCTATAGTAAAGGCCATACGGCTCCAATTTTTTTATTATTATTAGTTTTTTTCCCCCAGAGGCACTTCATATGGAAGGGGTCGTCGTAGAAACTTTAAACGGGGCTCATTCGAATGGAATTCGAGAGTTAAAGTGCCCTTTTTAATGGTCAAAAGTGATTGGAGGGCAACTAGCCCCCCCCCCCCCACGTCCATCATTCCCCCAAACACTTCCAATCAAAATTTTGAGATAGCCATTTTGTTGAGCGTAGTTGATTTCCAGATAGAAAATATATATTTAAGGAGGACACTCCCCCACAACCCTCAGGGCAAGGGTTTTAAGTTATGCCCTGGGGGCATATAAGGTTTTTATAGAAGGCGTTGTCATAGAAATTTCAAAACAGGCTCATTCGATTAGAAATTGAAAGGGCTAGTGCCCTTTTCAATAGTCGAAAGTGATTGGAGGGCAAATAGCCCCCCCCCCCACGCCCATCATTTCCCCAAACACATCCAATCGAAATTTTGAGATAGCCATTTTGTTCAGCGTAGTTGATTTCCAGATAGAAAATATGTTTTTGAGGAGGAAACTCCCCCACAACCCTCAAGGCAAGGGTTTTAAGTTATACCCTGGGGGCATATAAGGTTTTTTATAGAAGGCGTTGTCGTAGAAACTTCAAAAAAGGCTCATTCGATTGGAAATTCAAAGGACTAGTGCCCTTTTCAATAGTCAAAAGTGATTTAAGGGTGACTAACCCCCCTCTCACGCCCACCTTTTCCCCAAACACATCCAATCAGAATTTTGAGACAGTCATTTTATTAAACGTAGTTTTAAGTTCTGGAAATTACGTCTTTGAGGATGACAACTCCCCCACAGCCCTCAGGACAAGGGTTGTAAGTTATGCCCTGGGGGCATATAAGGTTTTGTATAGACAACGGTGTCGTAGAAACTTCAGAAAGGGCTCATTCGATTGGAAATTTAAATGGCTAGTTCCCTTTTTAATAGTCGAAAGTGATTCTAAGGCAACTGACACCCCTTCCACGACCACCATTTCCCCAAACACAACCAATCAAAATTTTCATATAGCCATTTTGTTCAACGTAGGTAGAAGTTTTGGAAATTATATTTTTGAGCAGGACACTCCCCCCACAGTCTTCAGGGGCAAGGGTTATAAGTTATGCACTGGGGGCATGTATGGTTTTTATGGAAGGAATGCTCGTATAAACTTCAGAGAGGGCTCAATTGATTGGAATTTGAAAGTTCTAGTTCACTTTTTAAGCGTCAAAGATTATTGGAGGGCAATCACCTCCCCCCCCCAACCCTTTTTTCCCAAATGCATTTAATAAAAATTTTAAGATAGTTACTTTGTCAAAAATAGTTCAAAGATCATATAAAAAAAAATTCTGGTGCTGACATAACCCACCAGGGCCCGGGGGCAGGCGTTGTAGGTTATGCCCTGGGGGCATATATGGATCTTATGGAAGGGATGCTCGTATTAACTTCAAAGAGGGATCATTTGATTGGAAATTGAAAGTTCTAGTTCACTTTTTAAGCGTCAAGAGGGATTGGAGGGCACCTATCCCCCCCCCCTCCACGCCCTTTTTTCCTCAAACCCGTCCGATAAGAACTTTGAGATAGCTTTTTTTAAAATAGTTCAATGACCATATGACGAAAACTCAGGGGTCAACACAGCCCCCCAAGGCCCGAGGGCAGATGTTGTAAGTTATGCCCGGGGGGAATATATGGTTCTTATTGAAGGGATGCTCCTAAAAATTCAGAAATGGCTGATTTGATTGGAAATTGAAAGTTCTAGTTAAGTTTTTTAGAGGAAAAAGAGATTGGAGGGCAACTAGTTCCCCCCACGCCCTTTTTTCCCCAAATGCATCCAATAAAAATTTTGTGATAGCCATTAAGTTAAAAATTTCTCAAAAGTCAGATAACAAAAACTCAGGTGTCGTCACAACCCCCCAGGGCCCGGGGGCAGGCGTTGTAAGTTATGCCCTGGGGCATATATTGTTCGTATGAAAGGGATGCTCGTATAAACTTCAGAGAGGGCTCATTTTATGGGATATTGAAAGTTCGAGCTCACTTTTTAATAGTCAAAAGAGATCTGAGGGCAGCTAGCCCCCTCACGCCTCCTTTTTCAAAAGCCATCTGATGAAAATTTTGAGATAGACATCTTGTTAAAAATAGTTCAAAGGTCGGATAAGAAAAAATCCGGTGTCAATAGAACCCCCCAGGGCACAGGGGAAGGCGTTCTAAGTTATGCCCTAAGGGCATGTATGGTTCTTATGAAAGGGATGCTCGTATAAACTTCATAGAGGGCTCATTGATTGGAAATTGAAAGTTCTAGTTCACTTTTTAAGAATTAAGAGAGTTAAACTAGCCCCCTCCCCAACGATTTTTTCCCCGAACCCGTCCGCTACAAATTTTGAGATAGCCAGTGTTTTAGAAATTGTTCAAAGATTAGATAACAAAAACGCCCCCTAGAGCCCGGGGGATAGGCGTTGTAAGCGTTGTCCTGGGGGCATATATGGTTCTTATGAAAGGGATGCTCGTATAAACTTCAGAGGGGGCTCATTTGATTGGAAATTGAAAGCTGTAGTTCAATTTTTAAGAGTCAAAAGATATCCGAGGGCAACTAGCCCCCCCCCCCACGCTCTTGTTTCCCGAAACCCGTCCGCTACAAATTTTGAGATAGCCAGTGTTTTGGAAATTGTTCAAAAATTAGATAACAAAAACGTAACGTCCCCCAGAGCCCGAGGATAGGCGTTGTAAGTGTTGTCCTGGGGGAGTATATGGTTCTTATGAAAGGGATGCTCGTATAATCTTCAGAGGGGGTTCATTTGATTGGAAATTGAAAGTTCTAGTTCGATTTTTAACAGTCAAGATAACCGAGTGCAACTAGCCCCCCCCCCCCACACACCCTTTTTTTCCCAAGCCCATCCGATAAAATTTTATAATAGCCATTTCATTAAAAATAGTTCAGAGGTCAGCTAAGAAAAATTCCTGTGTCGACGGAACCCGCCAGGGCCCGGAGGCAGACTTTATGAGTAATGCTCTAGGGGCATATATGGTTTTTATGGAAGGGATGCTCGTATAAACTTCGGAGAGGGCTCATTTGATTTGAAATTGAAAGTTCTTGTTCACTTTTTAAGAGTCAAAAGAGATCGGAGGGCAACTAGCCCCCCCCCCTTCCTCCACGCCCTAAATGCATGAGATAAAAATTTTGAGATCGACATTTTGTTAAAAATAGTTCAAAGTTCTGATAACAAAAAACTCCGATGTCGACCCCCCCCCCCCCAGGGCCCGGGGTTAGGCTTTGTAAGTTATGCCCTGGGGGCATATATGGTTGTTATGGAAGGGATGCTCGTATAAAATTCCTAGAGTGCTCATTTGATTGGACATTGAAAGTTGTAATTCACTTTTTAAGAGTCAAAAGTGATTGAAGGGCAGCCAGCCTCCCCCCACACTCCATTTATTTTTTCCCAGAGGCACTTCATATAGAAGGGGTCGTATAAACTTCAAAGGGTGCTCATTCGATTGGAAATCGAGAGTTCTAGTGCCCTTTTTAAGAGTCAAAAGTGATCAGAGGGCAACTGGCCCCCAAAGCCCTTTTTCCCCAAATACATCTGATAAAAAATTTGAGGTAGCTATTTTGTTAAAAATAGTTCAAAGATCATATAACAAAAACTCCTGTGTCGACACAACCCCCCCCCCCCCAGGACCGGGGCAGGCGTTGTAAGTATTGCTCTGGGGGCATATGTGGTTCTTATGGAAGGTATGCTCGTATAAACTTCAGAGAGAGTTCATTTGAATGGAAATTAAAAGTTGTAGTTCATTTTCTCAGAGTGAAAAAAGATCAGAGGGCAACTAGCCCCTCCCGCCCTCCACGCCCTTTGGGTGTATCGGATGGATAAACCCATCCGATAAAAATTTCAGGTGACCATTTTGTTAAAAATAGTTCAACCATCAGATACTAAAACTCCAGGGTCGACACACCCCCCTAGGGCCCAGGTATAGGCGTTGTAAGTTATACTCTGGAGATATATATGGTTCTTATAGAAGGGATACTCGTATAAACTTCAGAGAGGGCTCATTTGATTGAAAATAGAAAGTTCTAGTTCACAAAATTTTGAGATAGCAATTTTGTTAAAAATAGTTCAAACATCAGATAATAAAAACTCTGAGGTTGACACAAACCCATTTTTTCACTTTGATATTGTTACTTTGATATCAGTTTTGATACTTCGATAAATATTTGATTTTTTTTTTAAGTTTGATTTTGAAATAAGGAATTTTTAAAAACTTGAAATTTTTTGCAATCAAAAACGAACGAAAATAACTCCATAATAACTCCATGCGGAAGTCTTTCATAAAAATTAGACTCTCGACTTTTCCAAATTCCTTAAGAATATCTTCTTAGATTTTGTAATTCTAATTTTCCTATGCGACATGGTTGTGTAGGTTACCCCTTAACCAATCAGATTTCATTTTCACTGTTCTTGGTTCTTTAAGATCAGAACGAAGTGCTTTCCTACTTTATGTCCTATGCTGCAGCCCTAGATCCTGTAAAAGATCTCTCGAATCATGGTGAAAAAATATGTTGTCGTCAGTAAATAAATTCGACATTTAAAATTAAAACGTTATTATTCGCTGTATTTTACTGGACGACCGACCATGGAACAATTGACGTCGCGGATTGGTGGAATTCGGAAAGTTTTACAACCTGTTCTTTTGTATCTAGTAAAACTGATGGTTGGGGAAATTTAAAGGTATACGAGAAATTTCTACTTTTTCCTCACTCAAGTCATGTTTTTTCCACCCGCTTATTTTTATTTGAAATGGAACCAGAGGCAATCTGTTCTGCCTGCAGCTTAGCAGAACTAGGTGGCCAACTTGGTCTGCTCTTCTCGAAGCCACCCCCTCCCCCAAAACCAATATTTTCCCTAGTTTCTGGGCACTCCATGTAGAAAATTAGCAGTTTTTTTCGTCATATTGCCATCCCATTTGATGAAAAATAGTACCTGTCTACGCGCCTGCTTGGGAGTATCAATAGATCTGATTTTAAGCATCGGATTGTACGTTAAGTGGAAACGAAATTTACTTGCAGAATTTGGTTATTATTTATTCTGCTCATACTTCGGAGTTAATTGCGCTAATTATTCTGGTCTGTCAACCATATATGAACTGGCACTCTTAGCCATGGTTTAACTTCCCAATGACCTTGTCTCGGAAGTCTCTCTTCAGCTATTCCCGGAATTTCTGTTGTATGTTTTTCTTCTATTCTCCCATTTTTGTCTTGTTTTTAATATACCTTAAGCTAAGAATGTTGGGACGTATCGTATCTACGGGATGACGAAAAGTCTTATCAACTGGTGAAGTCTTTACCCTATGTATATATATATATATATTTATATATATATATCTATATATATATATATATATATATATATATATATAGATATATATATATAGATATATATATATATATATATATATATATATATATATATATACATATATATATATACATATATATATATATATATATATATATATATATATATATAATATATATATATATATATATATATATATATATATATATATATATATATATATATATATATATATATACATATATATACATATGATATATATATATATATATATATATATATATATATATATATATATATATATATATATATATATATATATATATATATATTATATATATATATATATACCCTATATAGGGTTAAGTCTTTAGATAATCGTTATTTTGTGCCACATCATTTTTGATCATAATGGCATTCCTACTTCAGAATTCGATATTTTGACCGTGTGTCATCGCGGAGAACATGGCGAAGTGATGATGGAAGAGCACATCAAACTAATCTCAAACATTAGTGTTTTAAACGGAGAGCATTCAAAGACTTGTAAAATTATCTGACCAGAAAACACCCTTCTTCCTTTTAAGACTTTTCCTAATTTAGGAACATTGTTATGAACATTCATCAAGGAAAACTGAAATGGGCAATTAATTATTTAATTTGCTTAATTAATTTATGTACTAGCTAATTTATGTATTATCAATTATTATTTTATAATTGATTAATTTATTAAATATATATTATATTTTTACGTTACTTTATCTCTTGATAAATTAATCAATTATATTCAATGATTAATTTAGTCAGAAGTATTCTTATTAATTATTAATTTATTTTTTTACATAAATAAATATATTTATATAAATATTTTTTTCTATATAAATATTTAATTTACTATTAAGTTGTGGCAATTAATAATCTGTTTTTTTCGTCTACTATGGCAGTTTAGTAGTATTGTCAGTTCAGTCTAAGATCACTAGATGATGTCAAAATTCTTGGTATCATCATGATAGATAGGTGATGGCTCTCTTATTAATTACATTGATCTATAGTTTTGGGTTTTTTTCTATATCCGTCTTATTTAAATGATTTTTTTTCACTTTACTGTTTTAACTGTAATCTTGTTTTCATGAACGAAATTGAGTCCTTTTCAGCTCTCGTTCAAATGAATTCTCTCATGCCATTCCTTCATAACATTAATGCCGCTATGAAACGATTTATAAAATTTCCTTTTAATTTCGCGCACTTATTATGACGAAAAATCATGAAATCTATCTATCCGTCATACTTTTTCTCTGACTTTTTTAGCTACTTTATTGTAGCTCAGTGTTACTGAAATGATTTATCTATATTTCAATAAAATTTTTTGGATTTATTTCGAGAGAAAAACGAAATTTTTGCTCTCGGTTATAAATGGCCACAGTATTTAACTGATGATTACCTCAGACGCGGACTGTCAAAATTTTGGTGACGACTGCTAGTGAAAATCGGCAGCGGCGGATCCAGGGGGGGCCGGGGGGGGCCCTGGGCCCCCCCCCCCCCAAGATTTTCTGGCGCCCTCTCATCCATCGTGCAAACGACCCTTTTTTGTGAATGATTCAACTAAGGCCGACGCTAAAAAAAAAAAATCGGATACGCCGTCATTTTTTACTTTCTTTTTATCACATTATCTAAAGTTCAAATCCGACACTGCACGAATCATGATTATTGGGTTTATTTTTGGGACGTGCTAAACGAGCAAAACATTTTGTGAATGCTTACGAGAAACGCATGTCTTTGGGGAGTTGCGTGGGTGGTTAGATCCAACCGGCGGGAGGCTAGGCGCGAGCGACCCTGCCACTGCCTTCGGAGTATTTTTGCTCCGTGTGTTAGACCAGTTAGACGGAAACGCATTTAAAATGGATCGGAAAAAAAAATCAGGGCATGAATATAGAACAGAGAAGAAACAAAGAATGATGGCGGAAAGCCGTAAAGGATCGAGGGACATCTCTGATTATTTTGCCAAGAAAGATCAGATTAAAGGTAAGCTTTTAAAGATAGAACAATAAGGAAGGAGTGTCGTTTAAAGTGGGTATCAACACTTCTAATTTCTAGCTTTAGCCCATTGTCGGATAGCTTTCCTGATAAGGCTCATTCGTCAAGCTTCATCGCGTACCAGCTGCTTTTGTTGTTATATATTGCATACGGTCCCTCTTGTACAGTGTTCTTCGTATGCAATTTGTCCGAAGCGTTTGACCTGATTTTTACCAGCCCACTCGTCTCGCCTGACGGTTATGATATTGGCTTAAAGCAGTATTTTTACCGACACACTGTGTCAGCTCTGAAATTATCTTTCAAATTCTTGCAGTTAAAGCTCTCTCTTTAGCCTTGTAAACTTCGGTGATAATTGTTTCGGGTTTCAGCTCTTGAAAAATATTTGTTAGCATATGTCGGGGATCGGTTCTTGGGGTTGCAAATTAAATTAGTGATGTTTAGGGTGGTATTTTATTTTAAAGTCCGGGTTTCCTAGAAATAGTTTTGGGGTATGAAAGTTCAAGATTGTTGGGGGAGTTTAAAGTTAATGTTGCTGATTCAGTTTATTTTCAAATTTAGTTCCAATTCTGCCTTCACCATGTTGAGAGTTAAATCTACTAAAGCAAGCCATTATACAAAGTGTATATACGTTTACAATAAATGTCTTGTGCAAACTTTAAAAGAGAAACTTTTTTTGTTAGATGTTGAGACGACGGCAACTTCTGATGCCCACTCTGAGTCGACGGTCGGAATGCACAAAAACGCATTCAGCCAGGAGAACGAACTGTCACCAACAACTCCGTCCACTTCACAGACGGCCTTCATAACAAACTTCGGCGAAACGACACACACTGATCAGCTGACTGAAGGATCAAGAAGCAGTACTCAAACCTTGGTGGTACATAGCCCAACACTGATTTCACAGTCCCCGCACCCGCAGCAGAATCAAAGCGCTATTTTTTCGCCTGAAACTGACTTCACGCCGTCGAATGACTTTGGTATTGCAGTAGCGCTGAAAGAGCGAAATCAGTTGTCTTCTGGCGAAATTATGTTTTTTATGAACGAAAGGTGGAAGCCGAAGAACCAATCTGATCTTCCAGTCTCGACACAAAAGAGAAAAGGTGGCGAAGTCAAGCGTCGCTTGAATACCGAACATCTTGCCCGGTATCCTTGGCTCGCAGTGAGTCGTCATCCAGACCACGAAGGCCTTTGGTGCAGTGTTTGTGTTTTGATGAGGACCAACGAAAGCGGAGGAGGATGGTCGGCTTTATCTGGAGGCGGCGGAGGGCAAAAAATGGGAAAGTTGGTCTTGAAACCGCTAAAAGACTATTCGAAACTTACCGGGAAAGATGGTGCGCTGACAAACCATGCTGAAGCACAGTTTCACAAACACTGCCAGGAAAAAGCTGCCGCGCTGCTAACAACGTTTCAGCGCGGTAGTCAAGATCAAGATATCAGGAATGCTCTGGACTGTGAAAGGGTCAAGCAAATACAGCAGAACCGTGCACTCTTGAGAAGCGTTGTTGAAACTGTCAAGCTTTGCGGGGCACAGAATATCCCCCTTCGTGGCCACCGTGATGATGGCAAACTTGATATCCAAGACTCTGATGTCATTACAGCAGTAAACGACGGGAATTTCCGCCACCTACTTCGGTATCGGATTCAGAGTGGAGACTCGCAACTTAAAAATTTACTTGAAAATGCACCGAGCAACGCCAAATATACGAGTAAACAGATCCAGAATGAACTGATTGGAACAATTGGGGAAATGATAAAAACCGAAGTAGTGAGAAAAGCAAACAAAGCAACGGTTTGGTGTCTTCTTGCGGACGAGTCAACAGACAGGCAGACCAGGGAGCTGATGGTCATTGTTTGTCGTTATGTGTGTAAAACCGAGCAGGGATACGTGATTCGAGAAGATCCTTTTGCAGTTGTCGATGCCTTTCAAACCCTGTCAAGACTCGCTGGAGATGAGGAAAGTGACGACGGTAGAAGCATCGAAGAGAAGCTAGACGGCAAGAGCCTCGGGAAGCTGCTGTTGAGTGAGGTCAGGAAGTCAAATCTGGATTTGTCAAAGTGCGTTGGTCAAGGATACGACAAAGCTGCTAGCATGGCAAGCTTGACAAATGGTGCTGCTGCTGAAGTTAAACGCCAGTGTGAACTGGCAGATTACTTCCACTGTGTGAGCCATGCCACAAATCTCTCATGTTCAAAGATAGTTTCAGTTCCCATTCTGCGCAATGCCCAAGACGTTGTTCGAGACACAATTTCTCACTTCAGCTCAAGTGCCAAGAGAACAAGACTTCTAAAAAAGCATCTTATCGCGGACAAAGCTAAAACAGAGACACTCGTCAGTCTTTGTACCACGAGATTTGTAGAGAGACACGAAGCAATCAGCAGGTTTTGGGACTCCCTTCCGTCGATCGTTTCTGCTCTGCAGGAGATGGAAGGATGGCACGATCGAGAGGCAAGTAGCAGAGCTTATGCATTACGATCCTGCATTGAAAAATCAGATACACTCGTAGGACTGGTTTGCCTGAATTCGTTTTCGTCGATCATGAAACCTTTGGCCGAGTCACTACAACAGAAGGATGGTGACCTCGTGAGAGCCTTGTCCCTCATTAGCAGCGTGAAGGCAATGCTGGAAGATATGCGATCACATGCCGAAACCAAATTCAGACTGCTTTACGAAGATCTTCTGAAAATGGCCGAAAAGATTGATGCTACCATCAAGGTAACGCAGCCACGCATAGCTTCACGTTCTACATACCGGGCAGGGGTACCCAAGATGGA
Source organism: Artemia sinica (assembly GCA_027921565.1). Lineage (NCBI taxonomy): Eukaryota > Metazoa > Arthropoda > Branchiopoda > Anostraca > Artemiidae > Artemia > Artemia sinica. Next base: position 58,875,760 of record CM051268.1, read on the forward strand.
TCCAGAAAGTCATTATAGGATGGCGGCATTTATTCCAGCCCTGGACGCCATGCTGCTTGATTTTACGGAGCGGTTCAGCTGCCATTTTACGAATGCTGCAAAACTTTCAGCTTTGATCCCGGCTGTGGTTAATGGCAAACGCTGGGAGGACGTTCAGCCAGGGTACGAAAAGTACAAGGAGCTGCTCGTGGGTACGGAGATAGACGTTAAAACCGAGTTCGAGATTTGGAACAAGTATTGGTCTAAGGAAACCGTGCAAAAACCGAAAACAGCTATTTCAGCGCTGAACAGTTGTCAGGAAAATGTATTTCCCAACATCTTCGCATTGTTGACAATTCTCGCGACGCTTCCTGTGTCAACCTGTGAAGCAGAACGAATGTTTTCAAAGGTTGACAGGACATGTTCATCAATACGAAGCACGATGACTGAAGAGAGGTTGGAGGCTCTACTACTCATGCAGACTTACAGAGACGAACTGCCGAAAACAGACGATGCTATCGATATGTTCGCTCTCAGAAAAGCTCGCCGATTGAGTTTAGTTGTGTAGTGTGGTACTGTTTTTATTTTCTTTTGCTACGTTTTACCTTTATGAGCATATTTGGCAGTGTTTTCATATAAATAAAGAGCTATCAAATTAGTCCTGTATAATCAGTTTTTGGCGCCCTGTGTCCGGCGCGGCCCCCCCCCCAAGATTTTCCTCTAGATCCGCCGGTGAAATTGGTGAAGCATCTACAACTCTCCGTGCGTCCACGGATATCTGTCCTCGGTCTTTCTCTTATCGAGCTGTTGGAGCTGTTTTCCAGTCAATCAATAAGATTTATTGAATTTGTAACCCTTTCTCTCTATTTATTCTTCTCGGCATCCTTATGATCGTTTTTTGATGACCAATTTTTTTGAATATTTTCTTTTTATTTTTGTCTTTTTTTTTTGTTTTATTTTTGAATATTTATGCGCGCATGAAACATTTTAACCATAAGAAGCTTGAAAATGTAACATTACGAATAATTGTTTTAAAGTAAGAATTACACGTACATTATATCACTAAAAGTAAGTTTCTTTTATAACGTGATATATATGACTCATTGTTTATCCAGCTGTCACATTTTTGTCTCTTTTCTTTCCATTTTTCTTTTTTATTCTTTTTTTCTTCTTCTTATTTCTTTTATTTTTCATTAGGGGAAGTGACAAGATGAGAAAAAAATCGAAAAGGAGAAAAAACGGGGATATTTACAGCCAGTGAAAATGAGAATGCAATGCAAATATTCCAGCCGAAATCTCTGCTCGGCCGTCCTCAGCGCAAAATAGGATAATAAAAAAAGCCCGCAAAAAACAACTACTAAAATAAATTAAACAAACCATAAAAAACGCCATTAAAATCAAAGCAAAACTCTTCCTAAGTAACCGTGAACGATTCACAGTATATGCTACTACTATATGCTGATATACACCACTACTCTTACACAGGATAATAACATCAACACAAAATCATTTATTCAAGTTGTGGTATATTTTCACTAATTTTATTTCAGTGAAAAATGAAATTGTTGTTCCTCATTGTAACTTAACTCAAAAGTGTTCACCGTAAGAGCAATATATAGCGAAGAGATTAAATTTCTTTAAAATGGGATCTGAGACTCATTGTCTATCTACCTGTCGATAAATAAAAGTTCAAATAGGGATAAAATCCTTTTAATAGACAGTGATAGACTTATCGTGATAGACTTATAGACTTACAGTGATAGTGATAGACAGTGATCAGTTTTACTACTGATGACGGTCACTGTATATGTGACCGAAATATCTGGTATTTTTGTGAATTTCTATCACTGTCTATTAAAAGGATTTATCCGTATTTGAACTTTTATTTATCGTCATGGAAAGGCAGTGTGGTCTCCGAAATTATCTACTATCTACCTGTCAGATTTTTTGTCTCCTTTCTTTCCTTTTTTCTTTCTTATTCATTCTTTTTTCCTTATAGTTTTATTTTTTTTCTAATTTTTCAAAAGGGAAAGTCCTGTTTGCCTCCTTTATTGTTAAGATTTTAGCTTACTCTTACGAATGGTAATAACATCAACATAAAATAATTTATTTAAATTGTAGTATATTTTCGCTAATTTTATTTCAGTGAAAAATGAAATTGTTGTTCCTGGTTGTAACTTGCCTCAAAATTTCACTGGCGACTGGATCAATACGGCTAATATTGATGCCGATGTTGTCATAAATCAGACGCACATAATTGAAACCTGGCACCCCGATGTTGGCAGATACAGACAGACTATTTATGTCTGTAGGGAGCAGAGAGGCACCCGGTTCTTGATGACGAGACAGAACGTCGACGGCTGGTTAGTTATATTTTTCTTCTAATCTTGGGTGCATAAATCGTGCTGTAATCGAACTTTAATAAATCGAGCATAAATCGAACTTTGTAACTTGTAAATTGTAACTTTGTAAATTGTAACTTTGTAATCAAAGTTGATTCGAATCAAATTTATTGAAGCGTCCTTAGGAAAACGTTGTATCTTCTAATATTTAGGCAAGGTGCTTGCCAAAATGTCCAGGAGCTGGCAATTTCGGGGAAGCACCGTGCCTAAATAGGAAGGGCTGATTCCTCCAAAAATGTCAAATTACCATGGAAACAAGGGGTATCTGATAGAAGAATATCCAGCCAGTAAAATATATCAGCTAAAGATTTTCTATGTATTGAATGTTAAGTTGGAGGTCATTCTGGGGAATGGAAGAGTCTGGCAGCTGTCAGATTACATGGCAAGGATAGGGGGGGGGGGGTGGTGGTCAAATTTATTAGTGATCCCTCCAGCCAATATTTTTTGGGGGGAGGGGAGGAGGGGTGTGAGATTTTTTTGGTGACAAGAGGAAAATTTAACTGCTATCACAAAGATGTTCTGCTAATTATGGCAAATTTTCTTATAGAAATAAAAGAATCTGTTAGAAATAGAAATAATAACATATCTTAGAATTGGTCTAACGAGTTTACTTGAAAATTTGCCCGAGCGTACCCTAACACAGTTCTATTTTGGAGCTAAAATCTAGCTGCATTGGCATTATGTGCATTTTTGGATTGTAAAATTTAACTGCAATCATTTTTCAAGACTTTGTTTCTTATCGAAAAAAAAAAGAGTTAGTAAAACTAAATTATTGAGTGTACCAAGGACATCAAAATAAGAGCGTTTTTTGTCCCCTGGACCTATCTTAGGCTTATCCATGGCTGAAAACTGCGGTTTTCTAAGATTTTTCTTATAGTCGTTTCACAAAATTAGGAAGTGTCTAGGGCATTACCACATATTTGTCGATGACAATAAATCAGTAAATAAGTAAAAAAAATACAAGTAATATATAAAATAATAACAAGTAAAATAATAAGTAAAAAATAATAAGTAAAAATAAATAAATAAGGGAAAATAAATAAGTAAAAATAATTAGTTAAATTGCCAACTTTCTTTGTCCATAAAAAGTCAAATATTAGCAATCTGCTGATTCCCAAAGACAGCTGCAAGGAAAGCTGCAGATATTTAGTTTCTTTTAGCTTGTTTTTTGCTGATTTTCCATCACGGTCCTTTTTTTTCTGCCTGCTGCTACTAAATGCTGCATAACTACATATGGAGGTCTTTTGCATTGAAAATGAATTCCCTGGTTTGCATAACTTTTAAGATATGGTGGTACTTTAAGTTTCCACTTTAAGTACTTTTTAAGTACTTTAAGTACTTTAGGTACCACTTTAAGTACTTTAAGTACCACTTTAAGTACTTAAGTACTTTAAGTTCAAACTAATATATTTTATATAAATAACTTTTTAAGGTAATTAACGGCATTTCAGTTATTCAGCAATATTTTTTTATTATTTATTAAGTAATATGCATCTAGTTTTTTTTTTTTTTTTTTTTTTTTTTTCCATTTCCAAACTCACGTCAATTAGTTAATGCTTTTTTAGTTTTAGGCTGCCTTTTATTTCTCTGCAGAGTACCCCTCCCCCACCATATGTGTGTATATATTCCACCCAGGGGGGAGGGAGGGTGAATGGATTGATATATTCTATAGAAATTGTTAAATGGAAACAGATCTGAGACTAAGGCCCTATCCGGGGGTGGGGTTTAGGGAGTTTGACCCCCCCCCCCCCTTCCCCCGGAGATGTTTTTGACTCGTAAAAACGTAACAAAAGTGAATATTAACAAATTTTTAATGCGCTTTTTAAAGCTTTTTTGTTAACCCCCCCCCCCCCCCCGAAAAAAAGCCTGGATACGGCCCTGTCTGAGACTTCTTTGGTGTCTGCTTTTCGATATTAGTAGCTTTACTATCATTAGTGCCAATAAATCTTAAGCAAATGATAAGTATTAGGATCGCGAAATAGTGTGAAGAATAGTGCGAAGAAATGAAGCAATAGTGTTGAAAAGAGAAAATCTTTAGGCCGTCCAGGGAATGTTGGGCAAAAGTGTGAAATACAGAAATTCGTTGTCTATTTAGACGCCCTGGAAAATAAATTACACTAAAAAATGTGCACAAACGCTCACGACTTGCTGCTCTCAAAATTGTGCTCACCTCTGCTATATTGTAGGAACTATATGACAGATGAAGTTGTTTGAATTTCTTTAGCGAAGTCCTGACTGAAAATACTAAATTTTGTACAGCGAAAACGACCAGGTGACCTCATTTCTTGAATTCCGGCTCATATGTTCTATTAAAAGAAAATTCTTTGAAGTCTTCCTAGTAAGCTCCTAAAGAAAAGATCCCTTTAAATACCCTTCTGCTAAAGAATATCGATAGTATGTTTCTTACTACTGCTTCAGATTTTGTTTGTTTTTATGAAATTTTGCCGGCCGGAGAAACAGGTTTCACAACTTCAGTTCAAAACAGAGACGAACCGAATATTCTATTCACCTGTTTCTATTCACCAGTTTAGGGACTGGATCTACTCACCAGTTTAAAGCCGTGAAAGGATCTTAATTTTTGTTCATATTTCTCCCTGCATAAGAAGAAGAAAAATAACCATGTTTAGCGGAATCTTGTATATTCAGTTCAGTAGATTTTACAAAAACAATTCGTCGAGTTTGAGCTGAAGTTCATGAGTCTTTTTCTATTCAAATCATGTCCAGGTCTTCCTGCCTACGGAGAAGCAAATACACCCTTGTACTTGTAGATAGAAATTCACTAGATGGATTTTATCACTTTCTAATTTACTTTTAAGAAAGTTTCAAATACGCCCTTTGGTTTTGGCCGCATTCTCTCGTTTCTTTTTCGAAAACTGTTGTCTCCTATTAATAAGGAAAAAAGTGCAGAATGAAATTTCCTATCCAGTTGATTTTAATAGTACATACGCATTATAAAACAGTCTAATATCATTCTTTAATTTTCGAAAACTCTGTTTTTTCTTTAAATAAAAAAAAGTGCAGGATGACATTTCCTTTTCAGTTACCTTCGCATTGTAATGTAGTCTATAATCCTCTATTTATTTTTGAAAAAGCTGCACTTTAATAATACAAACAGAAGAAAAAACACTGCCGAATGAACTTTCTTGTTTGATGTTCTGCAATATATTAATTTTACGCAATTCGGACAGTATTTGCTCGTTATAGTGGATGTTCTATATGGTACAGCAATCTTTTTATTAGTAAGAAGATACTGCTTTGCATTTTTAATGGGATTGATGAATACAAAAGCTTATGATTACTAGTGCAATATGTCTGTTCTGGTGGATTAACTATGGCAAAAATATGTTTGACCCTTCTCAATGTAAGTTAATAAAAAATATTTGGTTGGCTCTGCAATTCCCTACACCTAGATCCTACACCCTCTACACTAGACAGTTACTTTGATCTAAGGTCATATCCCCCCCCCCGAAAAAATCTTTTATAAGGCCCTGCTTTGATCACCTTTGTTCATTCACATTAATTCTTGTCAACAGAAATAGTCATGTTGCGTACTAAACCAAGGTTTGACTGAAGGCGGAGAATTACTACTGCCTGTGCTACTACTAACAACTCAGTGTAGCACCAAGCCGCCTGAGGCCAACACAGCTGTTCACGCCCTCCTCCACCCCACTCTATTCAAAGCTTCACTCTTTACCCCCTTCCAAAAGTTACATTTCCTTTCAATAATTCCTCGCGATGTTTTCCCACCCCATTTGGAGAAGACCTACTTTTTGTTTTGCCCTAGATGAATGATCGAAAAGAACGATCTTTGGCAATCCGTCATCCGTCAACCTCTATAACCTGTAACATCCATAATCGCTATATTAAACAGATCACCTTTGTATATTCACTTTAGTTCTTGTTTAAAGTAAGTAGTCTTAGCACGTATTAAACTAGGTTTCTTTAGATTTTCAGTCAGTATAGTTGGAGAAGTGAAGTGGGCCCATGGCCCTCGTAACTGCCTCCCATCAATTCTTCAGTATAGCAATTGTATGTTGATGTGAATGTCCACTGAAAGTGGAGTTCTTAAATAGTAAATTTCAAAATGTGAATAGTAAATTTCGGTACTTGTTTAGAATCCGGTAAGCACGCGAGATGTGAAGTTTCGTTAATGCTAATGAAATAGAACAAAATAGGATGAAAATTTAATAGTTTATGAACAAATTTGGGCTATGTATTTGCACATTAGGGGTGTGTGTGTGTAAAACATAACATATATTAAATACGTAACCTAACCTAACCTAGGTACCTATTTTTGCCCCTTCAATCCCAACAAACTAAAGTTTAAGTCTTCGTCACGGAGTGAGCAATATCTCACTAACCGAAAACCTGTTTTTCATACAGCATCTTTGAGATTTCGATGCGGTCTTTCTCGCGTGCTTACCGGATTCTAAACTAGTAACTAATTTTCTACAGCGAACAAGACAGGAAATTGCCCACATGAATAATTTGTTTTCGTCGGTTGAATTCTGACTAGCGATGCGAAATTCGACTCCTTTCTGAACCTAATTTCATGTTCTTGCATTATTTTCAATTTTTAAGCTTTAGAATATATTTTCTTGTACTTTGAACATAAATTCTGTGCTGTTCATTTCGATGAAATACTAGACGAAGAATGAGAAGAATACTTCTCTCCATTTAATGTTTTGTACTTCACATTCCAAATAGACAATATATTGCATATTATACTTGCAGAGATAAATCCACTGCATTTCCAAAATAGAAAATAAAGAAGTCTTGTGACGCAGCTGGAAACAATTTGGCAAGAGTCACTTTGATACACTCCTACTCTATCCAAATGATTTTTCAATTTATAAATTTGCATTTAAATAAAAAAAGGTGCAGGTGTCAAAAAGTGTCTATTCTGAGGGTTGAATTGATTGAAAATATGTTTGACCCTTCCTGGTACATGTTAAAGAAAGGAAAAGAAATTGAAAGTAGTAAGGGGTGAGACTGTATATTGAAACTTAGGAAAAACCTGCAATCATTTTAACAAGTAAGGAAAAAATGCTGGAAATTTCTTGTACTTTCGTTTTAGAATAGGTCCAACTACACAATGCCCGAAACAATTATAAATTATATATAAAACAATATGTATATATTATTAGTATTATTACTAATAGTGGTGGATAAGTGAAGATTCTCTGACGATAGAGGCTTAACACAATGGGCTACAAAAGCCATTGAAATAAAAAAAACAACATTTTTTTCCCTAATCTTTCTGTAAACAGAGACACGGGAAATTTAAATATTGACTCAATTTGTGATATTATTCTTTTAACGAACACACAATTAATAATTGTAAGAAGGTCTGACAAAACCACCAGGGGACTAAATTAAATACTAGACCAAGAAGAATAGCAGCATTTGATGCCAGCAGAAAGATTATTTCACTGCAAAATAATTAATTTCAAATTCGTTTTCTTATTTTTGTTCAGTTGCTTGTATGTGTTCACGAGAGTTACTCGTAATTGTGCATATAAATACCCTGTGCTCTTCATCACAACAATATTAATTGTATATATAGATATTGGTTTGTTCTTATATTTTTTATTGTTTTTAGTTTTAGGTTTTATCTTTACTCTTTTAATTAGTTTCTTCTGTATTTAGCACTGAAGACGCCTATTTTTATAGAGGTGAAATATTTGTTGTTTAGTTCGTCTTTTCTTTCCTTCTACTGGCCGTAGACCCTTTGTTTCTTCTTTATTTTGAGATTTTTCTCTCTTTATTTTGACATATGTTTAAATACATTGAAACATTGCATATAAATAGAGGGAAAATATTAAAATTAAAATTGCTTAGAAAACTCCTGGTAGCACCCCCCCCCCCCCAAATAAATGTTGAGAGGTTCAAGATGCCCTGCCTCGCCTTTTCCACCTTTGTGCCGGTAGGCAGGTAAATGTAATATTTAATGCTACGTAGAAAAAGATTGTCACAATGGAAGGGGCACTATTACCCCCTCCCCTCCTAGCAGGAATGATAAAAGCATAGACCAAAAATGTTCCCGGGAATCAAGGGGAATTACATATCAATTTCTGCCACCCCTTCCTCCTTAAAACTAATTTTATATTTATCCAAAAGCTCAATGGGAGTTACGATATTTAGGCATTAAAATGCGCTCTTTGTGACATCTCCACGCCTCCCCCGCCTACAAAACCCATTGGCCCTCCTTCATAATAGCTGATGTGCAATTATACATCACTAAACATAATTTCATGAAAAATTAAGTGAATCAACATAGTTAAATCAAGCGTTAAGATAAATGTCTATATTAACCATTTATCTTGTAGAGACCACATGACTTTTCAAGAACAATTGCGCCACCATGTGGCATTACCTCCTTTGCAACTGGGAGGCTTAGTGTATAGTTTTTGATACTATAAATCGATTATCTATTTCAGAATTTTCAATCGGTAGCAACTTTGTCCGCTTTTGGGCAAATTCGTAGTTTCGTGCGGTGAGATGGTGGAAAATGCCACTTTCCCGTGGCACAATCTTTTTATTCACTTTAAAAGGGCACTAGATCTTTTAGTTTTTGTTCAAATGAGCCTCTAGTTTAATACGATCACCCCTGGAGAAAAAAAAATAATAAGCACGTATCCACGATCGTTCTTCTGGGGAAAGAAAAGGGAAAATTTCTCATTTTTGCAGATAGGAGCTTTCAGTGGTGAATTGAAAAATCTTAGTTGACTATTGAACTTTTGCATAAATCGTTAGGAAAATTTTCAGTTTAGCCTCTGATAATACATTTTGTTAGACCTGGTTTGTGGTATAAAGGGGGGGGGAGGGGTAAGAGGGCTGAAGCTCCCCTATCAAGGGGCTATCGTGCTACAGAATAATATTGGTGCACACAGTTTCAATCTATAGAAGAAGGCAGGCCTAAAAAAAGCTTTCACAGGGGTCTTGAAAACATAAAAAAATACATTTTTAGCCACGAGTATTTATAGTCATCCATCCGACCAATATCAGGGAGGGATTTGTCAAATGAATTTGACAAAGAAAGGAAGTGTGCATCTTGAAAATATGTATTTGTGCAAGTTTTCTAGCCTTCTTGTGTTTTTGCTCAGTGAATTCGTGAAAGGTGAGTGAAAACTAAACAAAGTTAACTGCCAACCTTCCACTCCCGGAACAAAATTCTAGGTTTTTGCCTAAGGTTAAGTTGCTATGCACTGTTTTGGGTGGTCATGGCTTGCCTTACCCGAGGAAGCTCAAATCCTTCTGATAAAAAGAGAAAAAAAAATTATTTGTTTCCTGACACTCCAATTGCTAACCTTCATTAAAGCCAGCAACCGAAGCAATTTGAACATCTTGGCACCAGTTTCAAATGTTTAACTTACTTAAAGTAAACAGACATATAAATCATGGTCAGGCTTTTCGGACACCTCATTTAAGGTTTCTTAGTCAGGAAAAATACCCATAGTTTGTTCTGATTTTAGATAGCGGATTTTTCCCAACTTTCCCTTTTCATTGATTGAGCCACTCAGAAACCAAATCGATATGATCTTCTTTTTGGATTGATTTCTTTTTTTAGATTGCACTACGTTTTAGATTGTAGAATCAAAGCACTTGATAGCTGTCAATGTGTACGTTCGTATAAAATTTTCCGAAAAATAAGACTCAACATTCTAGTTTAACTAAAAGTGTTTTGGCCATGGATTTTTCCCCATATTTTCCCATGTCAAGTGGCCAGAATAAAAAACGATAGTAATACCTGGAAGAAACATGGCTCTTTACTTAGACAGTGCAACAGCATTGCCTTTGGTTAGTTAATTTTCGTCTCTGACGCGCTCAATTGTTTATCAAATTGCAATTGAAGTTTAAGCTTTAGAGTTATCCCTCTAGTAATCAGATAATCTTGTTTGCTTTTAGCCAAAAGGACTTCATTTGCTTTGATTTTGTACCGCGTCATCACAACATTATTAGATACAGAAAGAGCGTTGCCCTGAGCATAGATGACTTCTCGACTGTTTGTTCTTGGGCGAGATTTCCTGGTAGGGCGGAATGGAGATACGACCTTTTGTTAAGTATGTTTCTTTTCTTGTATATATTTCTGAATTAGTTTTATTTAGTTTATAGGATAAAACATGGTCATTGAGATTAGTTAAGGTCGATTTAAAGATTTTGGTTTGCAGCTAAATATAGTTAAAGAAACGCCAAATGTATGTTTACTGCCAAAAAAGGAAATAAAAAGTATTTAAGTATTCAGTGTAAAAAAAATAGAGGTGAAAGTCAATTTAGAATAAAGAAAGACGAAAAAAACCTACAACCCTTACTTCTATGACTAACAGAGTTTGCTGTGCTTGGTTTCGTAATACTTTGCATTGTCCTGAGTGCATACGACTTCACGATTGTTTGTTCTTGGGCGAGATTTCCTGGTAGGGCTGAATTTAGATGTGACCTTCTGTTGGGTATGTTTCTTTTCTCATATATATTTGTAAATTGGTTTTATTCAGTTTATAGGATAAAGCCTACGCAGTAAGATTAGCTAAGATTCGTTTTATAGACCTTGGTCACAACTGAATATAAATTGATAGACGCTGAATATTTATTTCTTGCAAAAAAAATACCCCTGGTAAAAAAAAATAAGGAAACTTAAAGGGAAATTTGAAATAAAATAAAAAAAGAAGACAAACAAGACCACAAACCTTGCATTTACGCCCCTTTATCAGTGTGTGCTATGATTTGTTGTCTGATACTTTGCGTTGCCCTGAGCACAGACGACTTCTCAACTGTTTGTTCTTGGATAAGATTTCTCGGTGTCGCTGAATGAAGATGTGACCTTCTGTGAAGTATTTTTTAGATTTATTCCTGAATGGGTTTTCTTTACTTTATATGATTAACCCTACTCAGCAAAATTAGTTAAGATTACTTTTAAAGACCTTGGTTCGCAACTAAATTTAATTAAAGGAACGTCAAGTAAGTGTCTCCTTATTAAAAGGAAAACAGATGTAAAACATCAGAGTAAAGATAAGGAAATTTAAGGGCAAATGCAAAATGAAATATAAAACAAGACGAAGCAAGATTGAAAACTTTACTTCTATGCCCCTGTATCAGAGTGTGTTTGTGACTCTTTGTGTGATATTTCATGTTGGCCTGAGTACAGATCACTCCTCTACTGTTTGTTTTTGGGCTATCTTCCTAGGTATCGCTAATTTTTTCATATTTATTTTTGAATTCGTTTGGTTTATGTATTCGATAAACACTACTCAGTAAGATAAGTTAAGATTTAATATAGAGACCTTGGTGGAAAATAAATATCATAAAAGGAACGTTAGACCTATGTTTTTTGCAACAAAAAAGCAAACAATGTATGCAAGGAAGATGTTCGAAATAGAATAAAAAATGAAGATGAAGTTTCATGAAGTTTTTCAACTTGAAAATAAATTTCGGCTCTGGTGAAATTGGAAATGAGTTTTTTATTTCCTCATGGATCTACAGATCACGATAGAGCGTTTCCCTGAGCGTGGATATCTTCTCAACTGTTTATTCTTGGGCAAGATTTTCTACCGGGCCAAGTAGAGATATGACCTTCTATTAAGTGTGCTTTTGACCACACTCCAAGTGGAGATGTAGGCGTAACTTACATGTATCAATACATGTATCGAGAGGTTCTTTTAGTAGAGCTAAAGATCGTTGTGTTCGATTTTTAGGCATCTGGCTTGACCAAAATCTCCCAATTAAATATCTAACTGACTTGATCAAGATGAAAGTCTCCAGGAGTCTCGGAATCCTTAGAAAGCTGAAACGCATATTTCCAGGGTCAGACCTTAGAATCTTTTCCTACTGCTTAGATCAGTATTTTGCTTCATATTGCCCCGTTATTTGAACAATTGCCACTTCCGTCGATATCCTGATATTGCCCCTTCCGTCGTCGCTGATGCCACTTTTCTAAACTTAAAGCAAGGACGATTATTCACGCAACTAACCCTTCTACAAACCCTCGCTTTTTTTGTATTTCCCTATTTTCTGCCGTGTCGTTCTTTCACTCTTCTACAATTGCATGGCCATGTTCCTGATGCCCTATGTAATAACATATCCTTTATTTTTGACGAGCTGTCTTATCATCTCCACACTTCCAACAACTTCTTTCACTCTTCTACAATTTATGGTCATGATCCTGATGCCCTGTGTAATAACATATCCTTTATATTTGATGAGCCGTCTTATCATCTCCACACTTCCAACAACTTCCTTCACTCTTCTACAATTGCATGGCCATGTTCCTGATACCCTATGTAATAACATATCCTTTATTTTTGATGAGCTGTCGTATCATCTCCACACTTCCAACAACTTCTTTCGCTCTTCTACAATTTATGGTCATATTCCTGATGCCCTATGTAATAACATATCCTTTATTTTTGATGAGCTGTCTTATTATCTCCACACTTCCAACAACTTCTTTCACTCTTCTGCAATTGCATGGCCATGTTCCTGATGCTGTCTGTTATAACATGTCCTTTATTTTCGATGAGCCGTCTTATCATCTCCACACTTCCAACAACTTCTTTCACTCTTCTACAATTGCATGGCCATGTTCCTGATGCCCTATGTAATAACATATCCTTTATATTTGATGACCCGTCTTATCATCTCCACACTTCCAACAACTTCTTTCACTCTTCTACAACTGCATGGCCATGTTCCTGATGCCCTATGTAATAACATATCCTTTATTTTTGATGAGCCGTCTTATCATCTCCACACTTCCAACAACTTCTTTCACTCTTCTACAATTTATGGTCATATTCCTGATGCCCTATGTAATAACATATCCTTTATTTTTGATGAGCTGTCGTATCATCTCCACACTTCCAACAACTTCTTTCACTCTTCTAAATTTATGGTCATATTCCTGATGCCCTATGTAATAACATATCCTTTATTTTTGATGAGCTGTCTTATCATCTCCACACTTCCAACAACTTCTTTCACTCTTCTGCAATTGCATGGCCATGTTCCTGATGCTGTCTGCTATAACATATCCTTTTATTTTCGATGAGCCCCCTTATCATCTCCACACTTCCAACAACTTCTTTCACTCTTCTACAATTGCATGGCCATGTTCCTGATGCCCTATGTAATAACATATCCTTTATATTTGATGAGCCGTCTTATCATCTCCACACTTCCAACAACTTCTTTCACTCTTCTACAATTTATGGTCATATTCCTGATGCCCTATGTAATAACATATCCTTTATTTTTGATGAGCTGTGTTATCATCTCCACACTTCCAACAACTTCTTTCACTCTTCTGCAATTGCATGGCCATGTTCCTGATGCTGTCTGCTATAACATATCCTTTTATTTTCGATGAGCCGTCTTATCATCTCCACACTTCCAACAACTTCTTTCACTCTTCTACAATTGCATGGCCATGTTCCTGATGCCCTATGTAATAACATATCCTTTATATTTGATGAGCCGTCTTATCATCTCCACACTTCCAACAACTTCTTTCACTCTTCTACAATTGCATGGCCATGTTCCTGATACCCTATGTAATAACATATCCTTTATTTTTGATGAGCTGTCGTATCATCTCCACACTTCCAACAACTTCTTTCACTCTTCTACAATTTATGGTCATATTCCTGATGCCCTATGTAATAACATATCCTTTATTTTTGATGAGCTGTCGTATCATCTCCACACTTCCAACAACTTCTCTCACTCTTCTACAATTTATGGTCATGTTCCTGATGCCCTATGTAATAACATATCCTTTATTTTTGATGAGCCGTCTTATCATTCCAACAACTTATTCCTCATATTCCATCGTTGCAGTCTGACTTCAACTCTCTCTTTGCTTATAATACTTTTTTTTCTGGTACATTTCTTCTTTTTTTTATCCTCCTGTTCCTACCTGGTCATAATGTAATACGGAGGAGACTTTATTGAAGTTATTTTTGCTGTACATTTATTGTTGAATAAACGGACTTTGGACTCTGACTTTTTCTTACTTTCAATCTACCCCATTTTTTAACAAATAAATCGCAAAAGAAAGTATAGCGTAAAACTACGGCTTATCAGAAATATCGTTTGAATATTCTAATTTTGCCTAGAATTTAAATTTCAATACGAGATTTTAGTTCTTAGGGTTAAAAACTTAAAACATTTTGCTACAATTAACAAACGATGAACTATTTCAGTCAATAAATAAAAAAATCGATAACAATTTAACGAATAGGACATATAAAGCCGGACTTAAAAAAAAACATATAAAAAATTTTTTTTACTGGTGAAAAAAAATAATTAAAGAAGGAAACAACTGCGAATATTTTGCAGGGGTAAAACAAGGAGTTTTCGACAGCGATGAAATAAGAAAACAAAAAAGAGATAAAAACAAGAAGAGAAGCTAAAAATGATTGAAATCCGAAATAAAACAAAGCAAAAGTACAATTGTTACTTTCCAAACAATCCAGGTAGTAACATTGTACGCAATTTCTGCTTCTTCTGTCACATCCAGAAAGTTATTAAGGTTAAAATAAAAAAAAGATACTTATTGGCTTCCATGGCAGCTTTCGCTTTGCCATTGAATTTAATTGACTCCCCTTTGAATTTTGTGTCACCGAGTGACGTGTTCTTAGCAAAAGGTCTGTTGTCTTTAAACTTCCCTTGTCTTTATTTATTATGATTTCAGAAAAGTTTTTTGGTTATATTTATGTGGCTTCCCTTGTCCATTGTTGAAAATTCTGTCTTTTGAAGTAATCGAGGCGTCCTTAAACAGTTTAAAATGATGGGAGTGGTTGGAACTATGCTCAGCCAAAACAGAATAGAAAGTGCTGGGAAGAACAATGGTTTCAAATTGCACATTTGTCAGCTCAGGTTAAATATATCACTTCTAATCTGGGATCGAATCCCGGGCCCTAATCACCGAGCAGAGATCAATCCACCGTGTCACCACAGTACAAACATTTCAATTCAAGTTAATTCAAATTTTGAAAAAAATAGAAAGATTCAAAGGGACTCAAATCTAGAGAAAAGATAATTAAAAACAATAAGATTCTGCGTACCTTTTTACTTAGATGGTGGTCAAGAGGGCGAAACGGGAGTGGCCATTAGTTTTCTATAGATAAAGGAATTATTGCTCGAAGTTCTATTAGGATAAGATAATATTGATTCATCTTGGAATTCACATCCAATATTACCTTTTACTATACCCCCAAAGGCTCATAGGGCAATTATATTGTGCCTAATTTCGAAAAGGGGTACTTGTAATTTTTTTCTTATGAATATTTTCAACTATCATGTAGAAACTCGGTGCTTGTTATCTTCACTGGTTATTCAGGAAATGAATGACAAAGCTTTCGATCTAAGCATTTAAGTCATCCCTCCAGACCCTCAAAATGATCTGGTGCCAGTACCTTACGGTATTTACTACCCTGAACCTCTGTAGGTAGTGTTAACAACCCCTAAGTAGCATAAGAGAGCCAATTATAGCTTCAACCTGTGTAGCTAAACCGACTCAAAGCTTGGATTAAAATACTCAAAAGATAGACTTTCCAGATTCTTCTGAGCAGCTCTTCATTTACATGTTGAGTAGTTTTCATTTTAATTTATTGGTTTGCTTGTTTTCCAAGGGAGATCCAGTATTGTTTGTTTTAAAAAGCATTTTCAATTATCGTTTAGAAAGTCGCTGTTTGTTTACCTTCATTGATTATTCAGGTAATTAATAGCAAAGTTTTTCAATTTCCTTGTTTAAATGTTTGCAAGTTTCTTAGTTTACTCAATTACATATATTTTCTATCTTAAATTATAAAAAAAAAGATACATCTTCTGCCGTTTGTTAGATTTTTCTATGTTTCTGTATAAAAACTAGCATTTTGATATTTGGAATAATTTCTAGAGAATTTTTTTTTTTTTTTTTTTTAATTTGGAATTGGTAGTAGAACGTGTTTTTCTTTTTCTTTTTTATCACGCGTATAACGCGCGTATGGCGGCATGACCATGCCGCCAGAAACTTATTACTAGGTCATAGCTCCTTAGACCGGTGGCCGGCGTTTACCCCCCCCCCCCCCCCCCCCCCCCCCTGAAAATATCCTCCCCCTCCCTGCGTATTTACCCTGCAAAGATACCCCCTTGGTATTTTCCGGGGGGGGGGGTGTACGCCTAGAACGCCTTAGACCATAGATCTATGCAACCTACTTGTAATTCCTAAGAACGTCTAATATAACATTGCACTACTAATTACCGATTTTTATATATGTATTGAAATAAATCAACTTTAAATTAGATTCCTTAAAATTTAAAGTTACAAAGGTGAAGCCAAGTTTTGCGTTCAAGAAAAATCTGACGTGTCTACCCGGGAAAAAATTTATATCGCTTATGTTTTAACGTTCTCCGGAGAACTTGCATCTCGATCCGGCTATGCATAATGGTTGAGATAGGGAATGATTCTACTGTATATATCTATCTACTGTGTATAGGTGTTAAGGCGATACGATGCTTTAAAAATAATTTTGTGAGCTTCAGCGTCGACTGACCTTCTCAAAGACGGTCAAGCGAATTCTCTCAGGGGACTAGCTATCATCCAAAAATGTCGAGAATTTGTGGTTTGACTGTGAAATTTGACTGAACATACGGTGGTTTTTTATTGCCTTTTTGTCGGCAAGTTTTTCGATCAAAGCGGATGGCACCACAGAGGCTCCCAAAGCGACCGTATTACTCAAATGTAGGGCCGTATGCAGGATTTCTGTTCGAGGAGGGGGGGGGTGAGGGTACAGAAAAGGACTTACATTTTCTGATGATCTAAGTTTCATTAAAACTAAGGATCTTTATATCCGGCCCAAAAATAGGGGAACTTAAATGGGTTTTTCAAAAAATTTTGGAAAAGTAGGTGTTGGATTTTTTTTTTTTTCGTTTATCCGGATCTCTTTACCAAACTCAACAAGATATGGCAAGACTACCGAATCAGTTCTAAATTATTTGGACATATAAGCTAAAAAATTTATAAGGGACGAGATAGGGTGATTTTTTAAGGTATCGTATAGACCTTAAATGAAAGCTCTGGGGAAGATAAGAAAAAAAATCTTCTTTTACATCACCACGGTCAAACATATTCGATAGAGTCCAAACAACTATTCATACTAAATTTAAAGATAGAGTAGGACTAAATTAAACCAAATTTAGCAAATATTCTGGAAACATGTAGAATTAGAATCATGTTTGTTCACACAAGCTCAGTGGCGGATCCAGTGGGGGGGGGAGGGGCGGAGGGGCGCGTGCCCCCCTAGCGTAGTCTAAAGTAGTGTAATTTACTTAATTAACCCTAGTTTGCGTTAATTAAACTTGATACTAACGCAAGTTTTATCAGATCAACCTATTTTGCGCCAAAAAAAAAAAATACCCCCCCTAGATTTTTTTTTTTATCGGATCAACCTATTTTGCTCCCACCTCTAAAAAAAAATCCTGGATCCGCCCCTGCACAAGCTATCGTAGTCAAGAATAGATTCAAATTAAATGGTGGCCGTACTTACAATATACAAAAAAAAATATATATAGCAAGGCCGTATCCAGGGGGGGGGTTACCCGGTAATGAAAAGCAAAAGAGAAAAATTGAACCCCCCCCCCCCTCCCCCCGAAATTTTTGACCGACTCGAAAATAAGTCGAAAATTAGTAAAACCTAGGTAAAAATCAGTAAAACTTAAACCAATACTAACCCCAAAATTAGTCGAAAACTGAGTCAAAAATTAGTAACCCCTCCCCCCCCAAAAAAAAACAAAAAAGTCAAAAATTAGTAAACCCCCCCACCCCTGAACAAAAATCCTGGATACGGCCCTGATATATAGTATGCGCATATGTGCATACAGTATGTACTTGTCATCTTACCACACTTTTCTATTTTCCTAAATTTAAATTTTTTAATTCAAAAAATAAGATCATCATACTTTTTCTGGTATAAAAATAAGCGACGGCAAACATTCGCACTATTTCCCCAATAACTCTGAGAAACAAAATAGGAAGTGTTAAAAAAAAAAAAAAAAAAAAAAAAACAACAACAGCAAAAAATAAAAACAAAAATAGAATAACAGTACAATAAATTAAAAAGAAGGTAAAAAACAATTTGAAAAAAAAAAAAAAAAAAAAACAAAAAATCACCAAAAAAAAATAAAATAGCTTAAAACAAAAATGCGTTAAAAAAAATCCATGCAGGTATGTACATTATGCCCTTGGGAGACATAAATGATCTCAGATGTTTTTCAATACAATTTTACGGGAATTCGTTGTCTATTTAATATGAATTTTTGAATATTTCTCGTTGTTCCTATACATTCCATAAACAGTCTTTGGAAGGTCTAAAGAGAAAGTTGATTTATATTTAACAGCCAAACATCACCAACTCCCATTCGATAGCATAAGAGAGCCAATTATAGCTTCACCTGTGTAGCTAAACCGACTCAAAGCTTGGATTAAAATACTCAAAAGATAGACTTTCCAGATTCTTCTGAGCAGCTCTTCATTTACATGTTGAGTAGTTTCATTTTTAATTTATTGGTTTGCTTGTTTTCCAAGGGAGATCCAGTATTGTTTGTTTTTAAAAGCATTTTCAATTATCGTTTAGAAAGTCGCTGTTTGTTTACCTTCATTGATTATTCAGGAAATTAATAGCAAAGTTTTCAATTTCCTTGTTTAAATGTTTGCAAGTTTCTTAGTTTTACTCAATTACATATATTTTCTGTCTTAAATTATAAAAAAAAGATACATCTTCTGCCGTTTGTTAGATTTTTTCTATGTTTCTGTATAAAAACTAGCATTTTGATATTTGGAATAATTTCTAGAGAATTTTTTTTTTTTTTTTAATTTGGAATTGGTAGTAGAAAACGTGTTTTTTCTTTTCCTTTTTTATCACGCGTATAACGCGCGTATGGCGGCATGATCATGCCGCCAGAAAACTTATTACTAGGTCATAGCTCCTTAGACCGGTGGCCGCGTTTACCCCCCCCCTGAAAATATCCTCCCCCCTCCCTGCATATTTACCCTGCAAAGATACCCCCCCTTGGTATTTTCCGGGGGGGGGGGGGCGGGGGGTATACGCCTAGAACGCCTTAGACCATAGATCTATGCAACCTACTTGTAATTCCTAAGAACGTCTAATAATAACATTGCACTACTAATTACCGATTTTTATATATGTATTGAAATAAATCAACTTAAAATTAAATTCCTTAAGATTTAAAGTTACAAAGGTGAAGCCAAGTTTTGCGTTCAAGAAAAATCTGACGTGTCTACCCGGGAAAAAATTTATATCGCTTATGTTTTAACGTTCTCCGGAGAACTTGCATCTCGATCCGGCTTTGCATAATGGTTGAGATAGGGAATGATTCTACTGTATATATCTATCTACTGTGTATATAGGTGTTAAGGCGATACGATGCTTTAAAAATCATTTTGTGAGCTTCAGCGTCGACTGACCTTCTCAAAGACGGTCAAGCGAATTCTCTCAGGGGACTAGCTATCATCCAAAAATGTCGAGAATTTTAGGGCGAGGTTTGTGGTTTGACTGTGAAATTTGACTGAACATACGGTGGTTTTTTATTGCCTTTTTTGTCGGCAAGTTTTTCGATCAAAGCAGATGGCACCACAGAGGCTCCCAAAGCGACCGTATTACTCAAATGTAGGGCCGTATGCAGGATTTCTGTTCGAGGAGGGGGGGTGAGGGTACAGAAAAGGACTTACATTTTCTGATGATCTAAGTTTCATTAAAACTAAGGATCTTTATATCCGGCCCAAAATAGGGAACTTAAATGGGTTTTTCAAAAAATTTTGGAAAAGTAGGTGTTGGATTTTTTTTTTTCGTTTATCCGGATCTCTTTACCAAACTCAACAAGATATGGCAAGACTACCGAATCAGTTCTAAATTATTTGGACATATAAGCTAAAAAATTTATAAGGGACGAGATAGGGTGATTTTTTAAGGTATCGTATAGACCTTAAATGAAAGCTCTGGGGAAGATAAGAAAAAAAAATCTTCTTTTACATCACCAGATTCGGTCCAAACAACTATTCATAATAAATTTAAAGATAGAGTAGGACTAAATTAAACCAAATTTAGCAAATATTCTGGAAACATGTAGAATTAGAATCATGTTTGTTCACACAAGCTCAGTGGCGGATCCAGTGGGGGGGGGGGGGGGGGGGGGGGGGAGGGGGGGAGGGGCGCGCATGCCCCCCCCCCTAGCGTAGTCTAAAGTAGTGTAATTTACTTAATTAACCCAAGTTTGCGTTAATTAAACTTGATCCTAACGCAAGTTTATCAGATCAACCTATTTTGCGCCCCCCCCTAGATTTTTTTTTATCGGATCAACCTATTTTGCTCCCACCTCTAAAAAAAAATCCTGGATCCGCCCCTGCACAAGCTATTCGTAGTCAAGAATAGATTCAAATTAAATGGTGGCCGTACTTACAATATACAAAAATAAAATATATATAGCAAGGCGCCGTATCCAGGGGGGGGGGGGGTAAAAAAATCCTGGGTTACCCGGTTTGAACCCCCCCCCCTCCCCCCCGAAATTTTTGACCGACTCGAAAATAAGTCGAAAATTAGTAAAACCTAGGTAAAAATCAGTAAAATTAGTCGAAAACTGAGTCAAAAATTAGTAACCCCTCCCCCCCAAAAAAAAGTCAAAAATTAGTAAACCCCCCCACCCCTGAACAAAAATCCTGGATACGGCCCTGATATATAGTATGCGCATATGTGCATACAGTATGTACTTGTCATCTTACCACACTTTTCTATTTTCCTAAATTTAAATTTTTTTAATTCAAAAAATAAGATCATCATACTTTTTCTGGTATAAATAAGCGACGGCAAACATTCGCACTATTTCCCCAATAACTCTGAGAAACAAAATAGGAAGTGTTAAAAAAAAAAAAAAAAAAAAAAACAACAACAGCAAAAAATAAAACAAAAATAGAATAACAGTACAATAAATTAAAAAGAAGGTAAAACAATTTGGCACCAAAAAAAAATAAAATAGCTTAAAACAAAAATGCGTTAAAAAATCCATGCAGGTATGTACATTATGCCCTCGGGAGACATAAATGATCTCTGATTTTTTTTTAATACAATTTTACGGGAATTCGTTGTCTATTTAATATGAATTTTTGAATATTTCTCGTTGTTCCTATACATTCCATAAACAGTCTTTGGAAGGTCTAAAAGAGAAGTTGATTTATTTTAACAGCCAAACATCCAACTCCCATTCGATGGCCTGTAGCAGGAAAGTTCAGTTTCGCCCAAAAAGGATATTTACCGTTTACACAACAGATCCGAGGAGGTATAACCGACGCTCCTCGGCCAGAAGTAAATTGTCGCAACAACGTATCTGTTGCGTATGTATGTGATACAGAGCAACGTGACCTTTTTATTGACGTTGATTATTGTGCTGATGTTGATCATTTAGGTCGGCCTGTGGATATCTATAGTAAGTTGTAGGTTGGCAGTAAATACTGGATTGTGAATTAGTAGATGTAGCGCATTTTTCTTAGATTTTTTAGTGTATTTTTTTCTTTTGTATAAAAGAGACGTAGTTTCTAGAACTCTTGGTAGCTGTAGAACAATTAATTTCAGAAAAACTTTTCCATAAAAAGGAAAGAAAACGACATAAATAGTTGTTACTAAAACAACATGAAAACAACAAAATACAAGCAGGGATAATTTCTAGACAGAATGAAGAAAAGAAAATATCGAGAAATACGCGGCTAAAGCCTTGCACATTGATAATTAACATAATTAGTACATTATTGCAAAATATGATATTACATCGAAGCAACATAACAAACTGATTTATTGTATTTATTAAATTGATGTTTTTATTCATTAAATTTCTTAGTACTTAAAGAAGACATTTTCAAATTTAACCTAATAAATGAATGAAGTGACTTTGGAAATATTAAAATAAGTGAATATATTAATTTCCTACCTTACTTCGGGATGTTATCATACACCGAAATTTGGTATATTTGCTGCCCTGGGAGAGGAAAAGCTGTATTGTATAATCTTTTTGTAATTCCTCTAATTTGATTAAATAGAGGGCGGATTGCTGTTTCACCATTGCATCAAAATTGTTATTTTTGCACCATTGCATTAGAGCTTTCAATTTGGTTTGGTTAATTATCTAAAACTGTTTAGTAAATTATTGAGGAAACTATTTATAAAGTTACAAGCTCCACCGCCAAATCAACAAAGAAACAAATGGGTTTGTGTTCAACTGGTTAAAGCTGAAGTTCTATTTCATTCAGTTGAATTTCAGCCAGCATGCCGCGATTAGAACAATTCCGTCTTCTAGCCTCCCTCTCCTTCTAGCTTCCGTCCCTATCCGTCCATCCGTTTCTTATCCATATTCGTCTGGAAATTATTTATTCGTCTGGATTGAAACAATTCCGACTTCTAGCCTCCGTCTCCTTCTAGCTTCTAGCCTCCTTGTAGCTTCCATCCCTATCCGTTTTTATCCTTCCATCCGTTTCTTATCCGTATTCTTCTAGAAATTATTTATTCGTCTGGAATAGAGCAATTCCGTCTTCTAGCCTCCGCCTCCTTCTAGCTTCTAGCCTCCTTCTAGGGTCCGTCCCTATCCGTTTTTTATCTGTCCATCCGTTTTTTATCTGTATTCGTCTGGAAATAATTTATTCGTCTGGATTAGAACAATTCCGTCTTCTAGCCTCCGTCTCCTAGCTTCTAGCCTCCTTCTAGCTTCCGTCCCGATCCGTTTTTATCCGTCCATCCGTTTCTTATCCTTATTCTTCTGGAAATTATTTATAAACTTACAAATATATAGTGCCGAATTACAATACTTTGTGTTCTAACTAATTCAAGTTGAAAGTCTTGCCAATCAGCTAGCATGCGGCGTTGAAAACAATCGCTTCTTCTATCCTTCGTCTCTATCGTTTCTATTCGTCTATCCGTTTCGTAACCGTCTGTGTCCGTTTTTTAACAATAATAACGAGTTGTATTAATGACGATTCTTTTTATCTCACCAGAATATTCAACACGAACACAGTACCTTCAAAGAGGTTAGAGGAAATCCTCACTCTAGCATACAACCCCAGATTTTTACAATTAACCTCATTAAGGGCCCTAAAAAATTTTAGAAAAAAACATTCATTTTCCAAAGAATTTCGATGATTTGACCAAGACATACAAATTTTTCATTTTGTGGAATAATTCCAATGTCCTTGCAATATGTTTTTGTTTTCATAAGGATATGATGAAGAAAAACAGCAACAAAACAAAGATAGGCTAAATAAAAAGTTGCAGATATTTCGTATTTATACATACCTAATTAAATAAATAAAGCCTAAATAACTTTCGTATTAAAAACAATCATCGAAAAATTATAAGGAACACAATTGTTGAACTACATTTTGGAAAACAAAACACAATTGGTAAAAAGTACCTAAAAAGAAAAAACGAAAGAAAAATAATTCACTGCCGTGACTTAATTCTATAAATAACTTGCTAATCTGTAATTAATTTCTAGCTCGCCTTTTTGAACACGCACCAGCATCAAACCCCTGATTAATTGCGTGATATTTGGAATAAAACCAAGTATAAACTTTTTTTTAGAAATCTATCACAACTTAAGTAATTTGCCCCCTCTTGTCCCTGTTAATGGAAGAACTGTAATAGATACCTTTTTTAGTTTAAAAAGTACTCAAATAGGGTGTCAACTAATCTTTGATGGACACTTAATCTACGGTTTTAAAGTTTGATGCTGGCAAAGAACGTTATGTAAATGCCCAAAAATAGTAAAATATTATGTGACACCCCTTATGGGTGTCATATAATAATCTTTGATGGACACTTATTCTACGGTTTTAAAGTTTGATGCTGGTAAAGAACGTTGTGTAAATGTCGAACAAAATAGTAAAATATTATATGACACCCCTTATGGGTGTCATACAACAATCTTTGATGGACACTTATTCTACGGTTTTTAAAGTTTGATGCTGGCAAAGAACGTTGTGTTAATGTCGAACAAAATGGAAAAATATTACATGACACCTCTTATGGGTGTCATATAAAACAATCTTTGATAGTAACAATCTTTGATAGTAAAGTAACAATCTTTGATGGACACTTATTCTACGGTTTTAAAGTTTGATGCTGGCAAAGAACGTTGTGTTAATGTCGAACAAAATAATAAAATATTGTATGACACCCCTTATGGGTGTAATATAACAATCATTGATAGTAGCAATCTTCGATAGTAAAGTAACAATCTTTGATGGACATTTATTCTGCGGTTTTAAAGTTTGATGCTGGCAAAGAAACGTTGTGTTATTGTCGAACAAAATAATAAAATATTGTATGACACCCCTTATGGGTGTCATATAACAATCTTTGATAGTAACAATCTTTGATATTAACGTAACAATCTTCGATGGACGCTTATTCTACGGTTTTAAAGTTTGATGTTGGCAAAGAACGTTGTGTTAATGTCGAACAAAATAATAAAATATTGTATGACACCCCTTATGGGTGTCATATAACAAATCTTTGATAGTAACAATCTTTGATAGTAAAGTAACAATCTTTGATGGACATTTATTCTACGGATTTAAAGTTTGATGCTGGCAAAGAACGTTGTGTTAATGTCGAAAAAAAATAATGAAATATTGTATAACACCCCTTATGGGTGTCATATAACAATCTTTGATAGTAACGTAACAATCTTTGATGGACGCTTATTCTACGGTTTTCAAGTTTGATGCTGGCAAAGAACGTTGTGTTAATGTCGAACAAAATGATAAAATATTATATGACACCCCTTATGGGTGTCATATAACAATATTTGATAGTAAAGCAACAATCTTTGATGGATACTTATTCTACGGTTTTAAAGTTTGATGCTGGCAAAGAACGTTGTGTTAATGTCGAACAAAATAGTAAAATATTATATGACATCCCTTATGGGTGTCATATAACAATCTTTGATAGTAACAATCTTTGATAGTAACGTAACAATCTTTGATGGACGCTTATTCTACGGTTTTAAAGTTTGATGCTGTCAAAGAACGTTGTGTTAATGTCGAACAAAATAATAAAATATTGTATGACACCCCTTATGGGTGTCATATAACAGTCTTTGATGGACACTTATTCTACGGTTTTTAAAGTTTGATGCTGGCAAAGAACGTTGTGTTAATGTTGAACAAAATAGTAAAATATTATATGACACCCCTTATGGGTGTCATATAACAATCTTTGATAGTAACAATCTTTGATAGTAACGTAACAATCTTTGATGGACGCTTATTCTACGGTTTTAAAGTTTGATGCTATCAAAGAACGTTGTGTTAATGTCGAACAAAATAATAAAATATTGTATGACACCCCTTATGGGTGTCATATAACAGTCTTTGATGGACACTTATTCTACGGTTTTAAAGTTTGATGCTGGCAAAGAACGTTGTGTTAATGTTGAACAAAATAGTAAAATATTATATGACACCCCTTATGGGTGTCATATAACAATCTTTGATAGTAACAATCTTTGATTGATAGTAACGTAACAATCTTTGATGGACGCTTATTCTACGGTTTTAAAGTTTGATGCTGTCAAAGAACGTTGTGTTAATGTCGAACAAAATAATAAAAATATTGTATGACACCCCTTATGGGTGTCATATAACAATCATTGATGGTAACAATCTTTGATAGTAAAGTAACAATCTTCGATGGACATTTATTCTACGGTTTTAAAGTTTGATGCTGGCAAAGAACATTGTGTTAATGTCGAACAAAATAATAAAATATTGTATGACACCCCTTATGGGTGTCATATAATAAAGTATTGTATGACACCCCTTATGGGTGTCATATAACAATCTTTGATAGTAACAATCTTTGATGGACACTTATTCTACGGTTTTAAAGTTTGATGCTGGCAAAGAACGTTGTGTTAATGTCGAACAAAATAGTAAAATATTATATGACACCCCTTATGGATGTTATATAACAATCTTTGATAGTAACAATCTTTGATAGTAACGTAACAATCTTTGATGGGTACTTATTCTACGGTTTCAAAGTTTGATGCGCCAAAGAACGTTGTGTTAATGTCGAACAAAATAATAAAATATTGTATGACACCCCTTATGGTTGTCATATAACAATCTTTGATAGTAAAGTAACAATCTTTGATGGACATTTATTCTACGGTTTTAAAGTTTGATGCTGGATAAGAACGTTGTGTTATTGTCGAACAAAATAGTAAAATATTATATGACACCCTTTATGGGTGTCATATAACAATCTTTGATAGTAACAATCTTTTGACATTAAAGTAACAATCTCTGATGGACACTTATTCTACGGTTTTTAAAGTTTGATGGTGGTAAAGAACGTTGTGTTAATGTCGAACAAAATAGTAAAATATTATAGGAGACCCCTTACAGGGGAATGTTACTTTATTTATTAAGTAGATATGTATGAGTTATAGTTTTAGTCATTTCGAAGTAGATTTTGATCTGTAGTCATTATTTTTCCTCTTTTGAGCCATACGTGGATAATTGTATAGCTTTCAGCTTTTAAGTTTACGCAATTTTGATGATCAGGCTATTTGTGTCTTTTGTTGTTACATATCCTATTACAGGCTTCAAAAGTATACCTATTAATATTTCTAGTGTGATTTTTTTTTTTAGTATTTATTGATATTTATTTGGCTTCCTTATTGATATCAAAACTAATAGGAATAAACCAGCAAGAAAAGTATATTGTATCATTGACAAACAAAAGAATTCAGGAAGTGGCATTTGTCAGAAAATAGCAACGACGAAATGATTACAAGTTGGAAGGTTTTTCATATGTCTGTAACAGCCGTCATCAGCGAAGAAGAATAATTACAATATATATATATATATATATATATATATATATATATATATATATATATATATATATATATATATATTATATATATATATATATATATTATATATATATATATATATATATATATATATATATATATATATATATATATATATATATATATATATATATATATATATATATATATATATATATATATATATATATATATATATATATATGTATATATATAATTCAAACAAAATAAAACGTTAAAAAAAACTGAAGAAAAAACATAGGATAAAGACAAAAATTGTGTTGCTTGAATTGTATATAAATAGGTAAATGGAAGAAGTTTTTTACAAGAAGAACAAACAGTGATATTGCTCAAGGTTGTTAAGGCTTTTTTTCTGTGGAAACTCAAGCAAGAAACATGTATGAGTCATCTTCAACCATATAACTGAATTGATAGCTTGCATTCTGTAATTGATAATCTTCTAAAAAGAAACCACAGTATATGCTCGTTTGCGAGGATTCTAAGAAAATTGCCCCCTCCCCTCACAAAATTCAAAGTTGGCGTAGGTGTGCTACCATTCATTTCCGAAAATACAATAAATCTTCAGAAAATACGGACTGTCTCGGATTGCAGGATTCAGCGTTGGTGTCCCAAAAAGTTGTCAAAATGTTAAGTTAAGAAAAAGGTGAGATTGTTGTGAATCTTAAAACTTAGTACAACGTTTCCTAAACTTGTTTGATCACAGACCGGGACGAGGTTTTTGAATTTTTTTTTGCAATCCATTTTAAGAAAATATTTATTTACAGAACAAATTTTAATTCTTTATTTAAGTTCAATTACTTATTTGCCTATTTCATACGCGAACATTTCAAAACAATTATATTAAATAATTTAAATTAATAAAAAAAAATTAAATTATGCTGTCTAAAACTTTAGTAAATGAACCAATCTTTGCTTCCACATCTTTTGTGCTTTATGTGAAGGCTGATGTTGCTTTTTTTCATCAAATAACAGTTTCAAATTAGAAGGTAATAATATAATTTTTTTCTCAAATTAAGTTTGACATCCCGTTTTTTTTTATCCTTGCTTTTCATTTCCCAAGGATGAGGACGCAGCTTTCCACGTATAGCGTGAAGGCACCAGAACTTGTATCGCATTTCCACTCACGCATGGATATCCTTTTTGACCATTAGTACAGGCAAATGGAGGTTTGACCCGAAACAAATTGCAACAGAAATGATTCTTACACCATCTTGTAGAGAAAAAAAAAACTGAACAACATATCCATTTTCGCATATTCTGAGTCGACGCAAAATAACGGTTTTTTGGCTTTTAATGCGATTTTTTTTACGTTTTCCGGAAAAAATATAATTTTATTTTAGTATCCGACCGTTTTTTCTTGAAATGAAGTATGATTCTGATGCAGAATGACAAGCTGAGACAGAAAATGAAGTCCGATTGGGTGTCTGGTGCAAAACAAAAAGTTTCACTATCATCAATATGCGTTGCGGTAATTTTTGTAAAGACAATCAATCGGCACTTGTTATTCAACAAATGATCGGTTGTTCGTAAAAATACCTGAACTAGGCACTAGTATAAGACACTTCGAAGGCTACGTAATGCAATAAAAATGAAAATCGTCACATTCATCACTCAGTGTTTTAAAGATTTCAAAGTTTATTCCCAAGATTTGACTGAGAAATCAATTAGACGAAGACCTCAAGTAATGCCAGAAAGTCGAGTAGAAAACTAGTTCCGGTCAGTGACAGTCATAACCTTTATTTAAATTCGCCATCTACCCCGAGAAAAAATTTTATTCGAAATTCCGCCATCTAACAGTCGAGTAATACTTTCCGGTGAATCTGCTAGTGTTCTGATGAATGATTAGCGCAGGTAAGAAGTCGGTTTTTATAATGGTGGTTCGGAACTGAATACTTTAAAAGTTTAAAGGATAAATTATTGTACTTTACTGCTTTGCGTCAAATTCTTTGATGTTTCATGTCAGTTGAAGTTTTTTGTTTTTTTTTTTTTTTTGTTTTACAGCGACATCTATTGAGAAGACAATCGTCCCCCTGAAATACACCTTGTACCAACAGGTGACCTCATCATCACGACAGGTTAACTTTAAAAGTAGTTGCAATAGAAGTAGTAGTAGTAAATGTTGCACTAACAGTAGCGTTAGCAGTAGTGTGCGCATATTGCCTTTTGATGAGACGATATTTCCCCTTTAAGCATTCTCTGAAAGTTCCAACTTAATACCCCAATTAATTCTTGAGCTAGGCTAGTTTGACGCTGTGCATGCACACAGCGTCTTTGGATTTAGTTCAACTTGCCCCTCAGTATTGTAAATGGAGAAGTATGATAGTAGTAGCTCAAGTAGTATTGGTAGCATGCAAATATTGTCTTTTGATCATATCCCTTATCATTCCCTGAATTTTCCCAATTAATATACTTACTTATTCCTGTGTTTCACCCTTTTGACAATCTGTGTAAAACATAACGTGTTTTCATTTAGTTCAACACTTTCCTCAACATTCTCTGTAAGGCTCATTTGAATATCCCTCGTCTTCTTGGAAAGTAAAGTTCAAACAAACATAGCCCTCTCAATAACGTATCCATGTGCAACAATGAAGTAATTGCCTTGCCTATAGCCGTTGTCTTGAAGACTTTGGGGACGTTGACATCCCTAGAGACCTTATTACTGGACCTTTCAACAAGGCTGAACAAAAGAAATCTCTTAAAATTTCGATCAGATATGTTTTGCTTAATAACTCTTTTTTTTTTATAGCGAGATGTCTACTCAGTTGGAGCACTGCAGAATCTGCAAAAGAAATGTCGAAGACGACTCACATTACACGATTATTACACAGAAAGGAGCTGCCGGAATTAACCATTCTAGTCAGATGCGAAGGGATACCGTTGTGGTCACTGCCGGACAGAAGGTCCATGAGTTATGCAGAAAAAATTATACACACAGGCGTAACATTGACAATGACACTCAAAGGCGAAAGGATGAGTGGCTAGCTAAAATTTCCACTGCCAAGTGCGAGTTGCGGTCGAGTACTTCACAGTTCAGGTTTAACGAGTGTTGCTTGTTTTGTGGCTGCCCTGTTGACCTCTCAGCTTCACACCGGAAAGGCTCAGATGTTTTCTGCGTTCGGACCATAGACTTTGACAAAACAATTAAAGAAACATGCGAACTGAGAAATGATGACTGGGCAGTCAGTGTTTACCGAAGGATATGCACCGTCCCAGACCTTCATGCCGCTGATGCCGTGTACCATCAGCTTTGCAGCAATAACTTTCGGACAAGCCGAGGGATTCCATTCAAATACGAGAACATGAACTGTGAGCCTGAGAAAAAGAGAAGAAGGGTCAGGCAGACCAGAGGACGAGGTGAAAACGGATGCTTTCATAAAAGCGATGCAGTTTCTTGAAAGGAATGACGAAGAACAGACAACAGTCAGTGATGTAGTTCAAAAGATGCGTGACGCTCTTGAAGTGGATGTTGAACCTTACAGCAATGTTTATATGAAGAAAAAGATTCTCGAGCACTTCGGGTACTAGAATTCTCATCTCGACTGTCGACGGAAAGTCGAATGTAGTGACTTTCACGGATACTGCGTCATCAATCTTAAATCAGTATCATGTGGAAGCAAGATCTGCAGATCCCGAGAAGGAAAAAGCACAGTTGCTTTGCGCTGCAGCGAAACTGTTGAAAAACGACATAAAAGGCCTACAGACAAACAAAGACGACTACGACGTTTTAGAAAAAACTGTCAACCACTTCAGAAGCTGTGAACTTTGTACCTGACAGCCTCAGACTTTTTCTTCGGGAAATATTTGTTGGGAAGACCGTAGACCTCAAGATTGCTAGTATTGGTCATGCGATCATACAAGCAGCTAGACCACAAGCTGTAATTGCACCTCTGCAAATAGGTCTGGGTGTACAGATGCATCATCACTTTGCGTCGCGATATCTCATCGACACTCTGAACGCAATGGGATTCTGTTCGTCGTACTATGAAGTTCGGCGATTCGAAAGATGTTCAGCCATCAGCGCAGTTGAGGATCTGGATGAAATTCTCCCTGGCGGGTTTATTCACCACGTTGCCGACAACGTGGATCATGATATCTGCACTCTCGATGGCAACAATACTTTCCACGGTATGAGTATCATTGCCTCTGTGACACCAGCGTCAACTTCTGCTAGAATACGCATTCCTAGGATTAATCCCACTGCCGATGACATAAGAAATGCTCAAAAGATACGCATTGTGCACCATAAATCAGACGATTCCATACTCTCGCGAATCAGATATGAAGGTCTGAGAGATTTTCAACCAGTTGTTAACTCTACCCTTGAAATCCTCTGGCATTCCTCCTGGTACCTGAAAACTCCAAGACCGGGTTGGAATGCCACGCAGCAAGCACTTATGGTGGGGAATCACCCAGGAAATCGTCTATTGTTTTCCTCCCAATGATCGATCTCCCAGCTAGTGACGACACCTGTATTTACTCCACTTTGCTTTTTATTGTAGACCAGGCCATGCGACATGGATTTACTCCCGTCGTAACCTTTGACCAACCCTTGTGGTGGGAAAGCCATGAAAAATGGTCGAAGCGGCTTCACCAGGAAGTGCACTTTCAAAAGTCGTCCTGAAACTTGGCGGATTCCATATCATGATGAGTTTTCTTGGAGCAGTGGGTTACATCATGGATGGGTCAGGACTCAGAGAGGTTCTTGAACACGTGTATGCGCCCAATACTGTTCCCCACCTTCTCAGCGGAAAAGCGATCGCTAGAGCAGTACGTGGACATTTACTTATTGACGCTGCGCTACACGCCATTCTGCTTTCTGAGGTTTTTGCCGACAACCAAGCTAGTGATGATGAGCCAAGACTACAATCCGAAGAAATTGTGGAACTCAGAAACCTATACGAGAAACTGATGAATAAGGAAGTAGTTACTGAGGTTGTAGAAGGCAAT
Source organism: Artemia sinica (assembly GCA_027921565.1). NCBI lineage: Eukaryota > Metazoa > Arthropoda > Branchiopoda > Anostraca > Artemiidae > Artemia > Artemia sinica. The sequence goes on from CM051268.1 coordinate 58,908,006, forward strand.
CCTTCCTTAGAAAAAATACAGGAATATCATCAGCAGAAAGAGAAAAGAACTGCTCCAGTGTCGAACATCAAAGCTTTGGTTCCAGTATTTGGACATGGTTGCGATTCTACGAAACTTTGTAAAAGGAGAACGATCTGGGTCATGGGAGCTCCATTTGAAGTCTACCTCAGACATGTTACCTTACCTGGCGGCTGCAGGACACAACCACTATACGAAATCATGCCATCTTTATCTCCAGCGAATGGACAAGCTCCAAGATACCCATCCTACGGTCTACCAGGCTTTCCAGAGTGGCATGCATGTAGTAAGACGTTCTGATAGATTCTGGGCTGGACTCTCCACAGATCTTGTCATTGAACAGGAGCTTATGCGCTCTCTTAAAACCTGTGGTGGCCTTACCAACGGCAGCGGCATGACAGAGGCTCAGAGGTCCTTATGGGTTTTGTCGCGACCAGTCTGCTCTACAGTAAACCTTCTGATGGAACGTATCTCACAAATTCTGTACGTTACAAGCGATCAGCACAAGGAGATGTCAGAGCCGATGCAACTGAGAGACTGCAAAGATACGCAGACGATTATCGAGTTTCTGGAAAGGGGTTCACCATTTGAGGAGAGATGTTCAGTTAAGAAGCATAGCAAATGGTCTAACTGCCTATCCGTCTGCCAACGTTGATTCTGCCAAAGATGTTGGCCTAAAAGTCATTGACGCCATGTCTGGACAGGTGGTCTCTGACTTTGTGTTTCGACGAAAAGAACAGGCAATCCAGATGACCACCAAGCAAAGTCCAAGCGGAGACTGCAAACGACTAGACCCGACTCTTCTTTTTCAGAGGTTTATCATGATCGCGAAAAAGGATCAATCTTACGGAAACTGAGTACTTTCAACACGAACTGTGTTCCTACCCAGCGTCACTTTTTGACAGCTCCTGCATGCTCCGGACTGCAAACAAACCAGAACTTGCGAAGGCCATAGCCCAGGCGTGCAACCTTGAGAAGCATTCATTTCCCCCTCCCGAAGGCACTCGATATATCCTAGACGGAGGAGCTCTGCTGCACAGGATACCATGGACAAAAAATGAAAGATACCTCGAGATTCTAGACCATTATGCAACTTACGTGACAGGAAAGCACCCTTCTGCCACTATCGTTTTCGACGGCTACGATGGTGGGGCTTCCATAAAAGATATGGCTCACTCGTTGAGGAGTCGTACAGTTGGCCGTGAGATCTTCTCTTCACAGCAGATATGCAGCTCAAGCTGAAGAAAGAAGAGTTCTTATCTTGCAAGAAAAACAAAGCCAGCTTTATCTGCGCTTTGGCTGATCATCTCCGTGCAAAGGGTGTCTCTGTCTCCCAGGCATCAGGTGACGCAGATGTCCCGATTGTGGAAGCTGCTGTTGCCTCTTCACGGTATCACGACACTGCCGTAGTTGGGGACGATACCGATCTATTGGTTCTCTTATGCTACCACTGTGACTTGTCAAGCAAGAAACTATTCTTCGCACCTGAGCCAAAGTCGAATAAAGCTCCCCGAATATGGGACATACACACCCTGAAAGAGAAGCTGGGACAAGATACTTGTCATCTGATCCTTTTTGCTCACGCCCTGTTAGGCTGTGACTCTACTTCGCGAATCCACGGTGTGGGAAAAGGTCTTGCACTGAAGAGGCTGATAGAAGACAATGATTTCCGAACATCAGCTGCAGTGTTCATGCAGAAGTCCGCTTCGAAGGAGGAAATCAAGACCGCTGGTGAAGACGCCCTGCTGATCATATACGGTTCGTCGAAAGGAGGGAACTTGAACAAACTCCGCAGAGAAGTTTTTGAAAAGAAAGTGACAACGGCAAACTCTTTTGTTTACCCAGAACATCTGCCACCAACTTCTGATGCAGCCAAGTTTCATAGCTATAGAGTTTTTTATCAAGTTCAGGTATGGACCGGGGAGCCTGATCCGGAACTGAAAGCCGAGGAATGGGGATGGAAGAATAAAGATGACTTCTTGTACCCATTAACAACTGACCTCCCACCAGCCCCGCGTATGCTCCTAAAGATCGTGAAGTGCTCCTGTCGTGTACAGTGTAGTTCAGCGAGGTGTAGCTGCTTTAAAAACGGCTTAGTTTGTACTTCAGCATGCAGAACCTGCAAGGGAACAATGTGTTCCAACTCCCCAAAAATCGACAGCAACAATGATGAAGAGAACCTAGAACCCTAGTCGTTAATCCATTCCAAATGAAAAAGATGTGAAACTAGTCGGAATCTGATTCTCTATTTTGTATTTTTTATAAGATTGATTCTATTTAATAGACTGTGAAGATTAGACACTATGGGTTGACCCTAAATTGTATACGAAGAGTGTTTTAAGTGTGATTTACGATACTGACCACTGAAAACCAGTTCGGTTTGTAATTCACTTTCCCTAATTATTTTCTAAAAAAATGTAGATCATTCATTAATGATTACGATTTTTTTTTTTCTGGTTCAGTGAACAACCTATTTGATTCTATTTTCGATCTCAGCTCGTGATTCTACGTCAGAAACCACACTTTCATTCAAGAAAATCGGGCTACAACGAAAATTGTATTTTTTTAGGCGAAAAAAGTCGAAAAAATACAGTTACTTTTTTTATGGTGCTTCTTACGCTAAATCCGACTTCGTTTTCGGTCTCGCCATGTTATTTTGGGTTAGAATCATACTTCATTTCAAGAAAAACGGTCGGATACTAAAATTATATTTTTTTCCGGAAAACGTAAAAAAAATCGCATTAAAAGCCAAAAAAACGGTTATTTGCGTCGACTCAGAATATGCGAAAATTTATATGTTGTTCAGATTTTTTTTCTCTACAAGATGGTGTAAAAATCATTTCTGTTGCAATTTGTTTCGGGTCGACCTCTTTTTGGAGCTCATTTTCCTGTACTACATTGAATTAATCAGCTGTATGCTTTCAAAAACTTTTCTGACCGATATTACATCTAATATCGATTAAATTATTGAGTTGTTGTTAACTAATATTAAAATTTCTTCCTTTTTAATTTCGATGGAAAAATAAACTTTAATGGACATATTATCTGAAGAAATAGCTGGAAAGATGTCTTTAAAACTACTTGTAAGCTCGGAAGAATGCTACGGAATTGAAAGTGATAGTATTTATAGATGTAAATATCCTCCATTATAATAGGCATGGGTTTTAATAAATTTATGGAATATTTCAAAAGATTTAGATTTCCGCTTTGAAAATTTTCGTTTCCCTAATCGTCTTTTTAGTTATCACAGATTTTTTTTTCAAATATTTGCTTCTATATGTTGGAATCTATCCTTAAAAGAAAAAATCCCATTTTTTTTTTTAGGTGGTGGGCGTTCAGGTTTTAGCTTTGAATGTAGCTACCTGTTTTTACCAACTAAATCAAAGAACTTGCTCCTAAATTGAATTCTTGATTGACATGGCATAGTGATTAACAGGGCATTTGGGATTCTATAGATTTTATTGGAAATTAGGAATTTTGTGGGATTATGGGCTTGGGAATTTCTCGAGGTAAATGGGACTTGGAATTTATGAAAGCATTTCAGTAAAACCTTAAGATTTGCTGACACGAATTGGCAAAACCCTAAATGAACAATAGGTTTTCGGCATACCTACTCACGTCCCCAATTAATGAAAGGGCTGGATAGAAGTACCATTTTTTAAAAACGGCTATATTTGATTCTATTTCGTATTATACTCCGGCTTTCGAACTGCGAAGTTTTTCTAATAACATTTATTTTTAGCGTGTAAAAAAAACTATAAGATCGAGTATTTTTAATAATGGATTTGTGGAAGTGTTTTCTGTGTAGGTTTTTCCGTCTCGCTTATCCAAGTGTTTGATATTTGAACCAAAATTCTTCCTTGAGCGTCCATGTATTACAAATTGGAAATATATGCCAAGGAAACACTGTTTTTCATTTAAAAAAATCAGCTTTTTATTTGCACGTTTATGGTCTTGCTTTAAGAAAGCGACTCTGTCTTGCTACCGATTGGATTTCTCTACTCTGAAACTTAAGCATTACTTTAAAATCAATGTTAAGTTATCAAGGTCATATCTAATTTTTTCCAAAAAATATTGCTTATTTCTTCTTGAGGCCTAGCATTTTCTGTTATTTTTTCTTATTGCCAAAAATGATTTAGACTTAGGACAATTTTGGAACTAAAACTAAATAATTTGCTATAAAACAATGATATTAAAGAAAAGAAGCTTCTCTTGAAGTATACGCTATTTTGGAAACCTAAGTTGATGACGGCTGTGAGACGCACAGTTACAATATTTTCATTTTTATTAATCATTCTTGCTGCGTTTTATTAAGTGCATATTCATGAATTCTTTTCTTCTCGGCTAACTTCGAAGGTTTTCAAATTCATCATCGCCGTAAATTAACAAAGGATTCTATTTCATTTTCTATTTATTTTATTTCTTTTCTTCAGCCAAGGATCCAGTTCCAATCCGATGTCCCGTTGCTGGGAAATTTAAGTTCGATCAAAAGGGAGACATTCCTTTTGAAACGCGAATCCTAGGCGGTATTACTGAATCTCCTCGTCCTGATGTCTATTGCAAACAAAATATTTCAGATTTTTCGGTCTGTGATACGGAACAGAAGGAAATTGCAATCAAAGAAAATTACTGTTTGTCTGTTGACTACAAAGGACGGCCTGTTGATATCTATAGTAAGATGACGTTGAGCTTTAAGCATGAATGAATAACAATATGTGTGGGAAGGTGCTTCTGATATTGTACGGCCATTAACCATTTAATAAAATCAGTCAAGTGTTTTTCTAACATATGGGTATAATTTATCAAGGTGTCCATTTTTTTGTGGGGGGGGGGGGGGTCAATTCTTGATTGAATAACAATATGTGTGAATGGTGATGCTTATGTCGCATGGTCATTAACCATTTAATTAAAATCAGTCCAAGTGTCTCCTAACATATGGGTATAATTCATCAAGAGTTTTTAGTTTTTCCAGTGGGGGGGGGGGGGTTGAATGAATAACAGTATATGTGGATGGTGATGCTTATGTTCTAAGGCTACTAACCATTTAATCAAATCAATGAAATGTTTTCTAACTTATGGGTATAATCCACGAGGGTTCACTCGATTTTGAGGGGGGCGGGGCATTTCCCCCCTCTTTGAAAAGACAAAAATGCATGGGCTCCAAAGAGAGGGGGGGCAGTTCTTCTTCCTATCCCGGAAAGCCCAAAATACCTGTTAAATTTGGATTTTTGCTACGTTTTGAATGCTTCGAGCATTAAGCCTGCATGAACATCAATATATGTGTTGCCTGGTTGTTAACCGTACAAAGAAATCAGTTTTGTGCTTTCTAATGATAGGATATCAGGCTTCGTGGGGGGGGGGGGTTAATGGGAGTAAATTTCCCCCCTTTTTCTAAAAATCAAAATCTGTATGAAGTCATGACAATATTTTCAAGAAAAGCCATCAAATGATGCATGACCATTAACCATTCACCGAATTGGCCAATGTTTTCTAACGCATAAATGTATTTCCTAAAGACTCAAGGGAGTTTCGGGCGGGGAGCAGTTCATACCTCCTCCACGATGAAAGTACATATGAAGCATAGATTCTTGCATGTACACATGAAGCATAGATTCTTGTAACGTCTCGAATGTTTGGAGCTCAAAGCATGAATGAATAATAATATATGTTGGCCTACTGGGGGTGTCAAGCGGTGTATTTCTTCTTCTCCTTCTAGGAAAGGCCAAATCAAATGAAGTGTGTTTTTTTTGTACCATTTGAAACGTTCCGAACTTTAAGTGTGAACGAATTTGTACTGGGATGTACTGCTTTTGTTGCTCGGTCATTAACTATTTAAGTGCTTTCTAACGCAAATGTATAATTCGTAAATGCCGATTGGAATTTAACAGGGATATTTCTTCTCCCCCTTTTGGAAGAGTGAAACATATATTAGGCATGACTCTTGTACTGTTTCGAATCATTATGCCGCTCATCTGATACGAAGGTATGTATTGTAGCAGCAAAACAGTGTTACGATAATTATTGAAAAAACATGATAATTATTAGTTATGATTTGGTAAACATTGTCAAGACATTATAATTAAAAGTATTGTCTAAACTTTATTAATTATTATTTATAAATCGTGGCCGTAAATGTTATTTTGAATCCTTAAATTGCAGCAACCGCACACCTAAATGGGGTTGTATGTCGTATCTAATATACGAGGTATGAACTCCTGTAATATTCGAATCAACATGTAATGCTGCTTATCTGACAAGAAGGTATGTATTTTAACAGTTTGACGATAATTATTAATAAATTATGATTATTATTAATTAATTATTATTATTCAAATTATTATCAAAACATTGTTAACAATTTTTGACAAATCATGGCCTTAAATGTTATATTGATGCCTCAATTTGCAGTATATCCAACCCATACGCCTAAATTTAATTTAAAATTTATCCGCCTAGTAAAAACATTTCATTAGTAAATTTTTTTATGCATCTAAATATTTTTAGATGATTTGTTTTAAGATCAAGTTTAAAAGCCAATTTTTTTTTGTGGAGTAATTGTAAGAGGAAAGACTGAAAAATTCCATTTCGCCCTTGAATGATAGACTGTGGGTCCTGGACTTGGATGTTTGCTTGAATACGCTTTATGTGATTTGATACGTTGCCTCCTTTTAAATATCCGTTGCCTCCTATGAAAATTGCTCTGACTCCCCTGTCTAGGTTTTTATCTATTAACTGGACAAAAATGATGAGAAGAGTTTTGTCGAAGAGTTATGGACGTCTTTAAAAAACTACCACGACATTTTTTTTTTTTTATTTAGCTTTTTATATTTTTTTTTTTTTATTCAATTTTTTTTTAATTATTAAGTGAAAATTTTTTAAGAGTTTTGTCGAAAAGTTATGGACGTCTTTAAAAAACTACCACGACATTTTTTTTTTTTTTTATTTAGCTTTTTTTATTTTATTATTGTTATTAAGTTATTGGAGAAATTTTTTGAAGAGTTTTGTCGAAGAGTTATGGACGTCTTTGAAAAACTACCGCGACATTTGTTTTTATTTAGCTTTTTTTATTTTATTTTTTATTTTATTTAATTTTTTTTTTAATTATCAAGTTATTAGAGAAATTTTTTAAGAGTTTTGTCGAAAAGTTATGGACTTCTTTAAAAAACTACCACGACATTTTTTTTATTTAGCTTTTTTTATTTAATTTTTTTATTATTATTAAAATTATTGGAGAAATTTTTGAAGAGTTTTGTCGAGGAGTTATGGACGTCTTTAAAAAACTACCATGAAATTTGTTTTTTATTTAGCTTTTTTTTATTTTTATTAAGTTACTGGAGAACTTTTTAAGTACTAAGACTAAATTACTAAATTACTAAAATTACTTAAGTACTAAGACTAAAAAGAGTTATTTCAAAATCTTGTTGAATGAAGTATAGATTTTAAACCTTATTCTTTATACCATACTTCTGTAGTTTCGTTGATGCGCAATAATGTTGATTATAGCGATCAGGACCCGGAAACAGGGTCGGAATCTTGCCTACAGATGAGGAACTGCCCATCTTTTTCCTAGATAGAGCGAGATTGAGCCGACACAGGTCCATGAGTTTCCCCGAAGGTCAGGCTGGAAACCTCTCCCCCCCCTCTCTTGGAAGACTAACTTTATATAATAAAGGCAAATTTTAGTGATGTATGGGCAAGAAATATTACCCCTTTCTGGCAAAAAGTCTTTTTCAACGGTCCATTCTGTAACATTTTATAGGCTCGTCCCCCAGAAAAAGTGTTTTTCTTGCTGTCTGTTCCCTTCGTCATGTAAGATAACATTCAGAAAAGCCGAGAATAAAACGTCACGAGGAACCCTAAGCAACCACTAATTCTAAAATTAAGTCAGTATTACTGAAACATTGGTCTATGATGAAAAAGATTAAAAATAAAAATACATGCAGTACATGAATAAAAAAGACCTTCTTCGTTTTCACTAATAATATTTGCCATGATAAATAAAATGAAAATTCTTGTTGCCATGGTAACTCCTTAAATGTTTAGAGTGACGAAGGGCTTTTTAAATTTATAAATAGCCTTGCTTAAAAACGAATTTGAGATTTATCGTCTGAATTAAAGGTATATAAAATCAATGTTAGAAAGTATCTCAGTGCTTCGAAAAGTATGCTTTCAAAAGTTAAACTTTAAGAGAATGATGAAACCATTTAGAAATGAGGAATGGGCTTCCTTTGAATGATATGTGTTTTTAAAAAATGCAATGATTTGTGAAAAAAAATGTAATGTGTTTTGAAAAATGTGATGTTTTATTATTCGAATTTAGAGGCATCTAAACCATCTGGATAAAAGTATATTCAAATTTTGAAATATGTAATTTAAATACTTATAAAAGTATATTATAAGAGTTACGATAGAATTTTAAACCTTAAGGAATAGCCTTGCTTGAAAAAAAATTAATGGTTTATTATCAGAATTAAAAGGCACTTAAGATCAGAGTTGGAAAAGAACTTGAATGCTTTCAAAAGTATGCTTAAAATTTTAATTTAAAACGTGGCAAGAAAAGCTTTACGCGTTTAGAAAAAAATCTTGCTTGAAAAAGAATTTAACAATTTGTTATCTGAATTAGAGGCGCCTAGAAACATGTTTTAGAAATCTATCTGAATGCTTTGAATATAATGCTTTCAAAGGTATGTCTTGTAAAGAGTGGTGATTGATTCTCTGTATTTAGAAATAACGGAGAAACTTGCTTGATGTACGAGAATGTGATGATGATTAATAGGATTTAAATGTATCTAAAATCAGTGGTGGAAAAAGTGTACACCTTCCCCTCATCCCCCAAAAAACACCAATAGTCGCTGGTCTATTGGCGCCCCCTCGTGCGGGGTTTTTTGAAATATGACCTGTGTATCACTTTTTTGCTTCCGAGAAGAGCCTCAGATTGCTCCTCAGGGGATCTTTTCTTAAGCCACGGTCGGCACTTTATATACTCAGGGGATTGATCCCTTGGGCATGATATTGGTAGCCATTACTTGGTTCAATCCATCCAATATCGGCTGCGTATTCCACAAAATGCCCAGCCTTGTGGTCAGATACTGGGGAAAACGGCCAGTGGCTAGAAAGGGGACTGAAATTAGCAGTAGTATGCCTCTATTTATGCCCAATACTCTTAAGACTGCCATGAGGAGGTATTCGTTGTTAGAAAAGAATTTAATGATTTATTGTTTACATATACAGGTAACTAAAATCAGTGTTTGAAGAGGATTTAAACGTTTTTGATAAGGGCGCAAAAAGACCGTATCCTGAAAATACCTTATTTCTTCTAAATAGCCCGTAAGGGTGTAAGACAAATGCCAGTAACCCAGACTACGCTTGGTTGTTATAAGGAAACCTGCAAAAATTAATAGATAGAATACGTCAGGAAAACGCTGGATAAGCTCTGCGTCGTAAAGGTTTTAGTTTTAAGAGTTTTAACGAATTCGGATGTGAATTAAAGGCAGGGATATAGTGGATAAGGGCTATTGTTACTTTAAAAAATTTCGGAGCTCATAAAATTTATATGATATATACATCTTATGGTGGTCTTTTATGTAATTCCAAAATATTAGTTACTTCTGGAGCTCAGAAATACAGAATTAAACCCAGTAACTCATCACTCTAATGTTTTTTTTTTTCCATTTTTTTTTTTTTTTTGTTTTCTTTAGTTGTTGTCTGATATCTAGATCAACTGTGTATATGTCTTGGGCTGGACATCGATATTGAATTTTGAAAAGAAATATTAAAATTCGAAAACTATTAAAAATATAATAAAATTTTTCGGAAGAAGAGTTTAAGTAGCGGTTTTAATACTTCCGGTGATACAAAGCCGATTCGAGTCTAGTCGATTTTTGGATGTTTTTCGTGTAAAATTGTCTTTTTCAATGGATTTGTTTTTTATTAGTTTATTCCTAATTAGTTTATTACTAATTAGTTTTTTCCTAATTAGTTTATTACTGATTAGTTTTTTTCCTAATTAGTTTATTCCTAAAGGTTCTTCTATCAAAAACTTTTGATGCCTCAACTCATGTAGAATTTTTCCATCCGAAAATTAAAATTGAATAGTGTGCATACAAAAAATTGATCATTTCAAATATCGATTAGCGGAATGTTTGTATCATTATTTAATGTTTCTTAATATCACACATCTTTACATTTTGTTGAAGAGTAAAATGTTCTGTTTTTTAATATATTCTCTGAGGCCAACCTGACTCTTATACATGATAATGGTAATAAGCTTACCTAAGCTATGGATGTCAGGTATTGTGTTATCTTGGAACGATAATTTCGACAGGACCTGTGCCTGTCATCATCAGGTTCAAATTCAAGACTCTTGCCAGAATATAAAATCACTAAATAAAATAAAACTAAAATCACTGAACAACACTAATAATAAGTCGAACCTGGAATCATTGTTGTAATATGGCCCGGATTTTGGTAGAGGCATTGATGGCCGCTATCCAAGTAGATCTCAAAAAGGTTGGGTCTATAGAAGTAGGGTGGAGTTTTTTGCGAGTTCTTAGCCTAATTTCACTGATGCGGAACTCTCCATTGTCTTTATTAATGGCTGGTTTGTTTTTAGCAATTTCCAGAGCTTCTCTGATTTTCTGCTTTAAGAGTTGTGGAACAATAGCAATAAGTTGAGCCTGGTCAAAATCAACGGAGTGAGAAGGGTTTTCAAAAATATGTTGGGCCAGTGCAGAAAAAGTATCTTCCTCCTTAAGCTTTGTCTTTTTAAGGCAGGCATCAATGGAATCAGCATGTTCTTTTAATCGGTGATGTAGAGATCTCATGGTACGACCTATATAGGTATCACCACAACTGCAAGGAATCTCATATACTCCTGGTGGATCTGAAGTGATCTTATCTTTGCCTTTGTTTAAGAAGGAGGAGACGGTCATTCCAGAAGGAAAAAACACCTTAAAGCCTAGCTTAGTGAGTTTGGAACTTAAAATGTCAGTAATCCCCTTAATATAAGGTAATGACAAAAAGGGTTTATCTTCTTCAGTCTTAGGGGAGCTCTTGGCTTTTGTGCTAATCTTTCTCCTGGAGATAACCTTATCAATGACTTGTTGGGGGTAGCCATTGTCTATAAGATATAAGTCTATTCGCTGGTTGATAGAGCGTTTATAGTGTGTTCCTCTGATTTGGAGCTGAAGGCTGAACTTGATCATATAAAAGATGTTCTTATAGGCAATGGCTACCCCCAACAAGTCATTGATAAGGTTATCTCCAGGAGAGAGATTAGCACAAAAGCCAAGAGCTCCCCTAAGACTGAAGAAGATAAACCCTTTTTGTCATTACCTTATATTAAGGGGATTACTGACATTTTAAGTTCCAAACTCACTAAGCTAGGCTTTAAGGTGTTTTTTCCTTCTGGAATGACCGTCTCCTCCTTCTTAAACAAAGGCAAAGATAAGATCACTTCAGATCCACCAGGAGTATATGAGATTCCTTGCAGTTGTGGTGATACCTATATAGGTCGTACCATGAGATCTCTACATCACCGATTAAAAGAACATGCTGATTCCATTGATGCCTGCCTTAAAAAGACAAAGCTTAAGGAGGAAGATAGTTTTTCTGCACTGGCCCATCATATTTTTGAAAACCCTTCTCACTCCGTTGATTTTGACCAGGCTCAACTTATTGCTATTGTTCCACAACTCTTAAAGCAGAAAATCAGAGAAGCTCTGGAAATTGCTAAAAACAAACCAGCCATTAATAATGACAATGGAGAGTTCCGCATCAGTGAAATTAGGCTAAGAACTCGCAAAAAACTCCGCCCTACTTCTATAGACCCAACCTTTTTGAGATCTACTAGGATAGCGGCCATCAATGCCTCTGCCAAAATCCGGGCCATATTGCAACAATGATTCCAGGTTCGACTTATTATTAGTGTTGTTCAGTGATTTTAGTTTTATTTTATTTAGTGATTTTATATTCTGGCAAGAGTCTTGAATTTGAACCTGATGATGACAGGCACAGGTCCTGTCGAAATTATCGTTCCAAGATAACACAATACCTGACATCCATAGCTTAGGTAAGCTTATTACCATTATCATGTTCTGTTTTTTGTCCATGGAATTGTATTTGTCAAGGAATTTCTAGGAAATTCCTTTAGAAAATATATTGGGAGCCTGTTGCTTATTTAAATTTTTTGTGCATTTGCTAATGTTATTGCATAATATGTAGCTTGTGTTGCTTTGGTTTGCTTTACTGTGCTGAAAGCTTTGTAGGATATATTCACATATTTTACTTTTTTTTACTTATTTTATATTGTTCTTACTTGTTTTCTTAACTTATTTATGCTTATTTTGGTTTTGTTCATTTATCTAAACTTATTCTGTTTGTTTTAGAGACTGCAAATATTTTTATTTTTCATTTTGTATTAATTACTTTGTTGCGTTTATATTTACTTATATTATTAAAGATAGAACAGAGAAGCCTTCGCTAATACGTTTGGGGGGGGGGGGGTAAAGGCCCGTCTTTTTCTTTGAAGACCATGATTTTTGTGAATTCTCAATATTTTCATTATATTCTTCATTGAATTTATCTTCTTTTTTATTTTTGACGAGTAATCTCCCCCCCCCCCTCACATGAATCAACTTCTTGCATACGTGCCTGAAGGAGCCAAAGAATATGTTTGCTTATAGGCGGTTTGTTAATAATTTTTTTATTTTTATATAATTTTAATTACATTTTTTAATTATTTATTTTTTTTATTTACAATAATTTTATTTATTTTTATGTATATATATATATATATATATATATATTTTATCGAATAGGTGACCCTGACTACAAATTAAAGTGTATAGGTTTTTGGAAAGAAAATTTCAGATCGTATCTTATCACTTATGACGAATTGGACGCTTTTAGCAAATATCGTTGCTGGGTAAGCCCTTTTCGAATATTTCTTAAACTGTTTTTTTTCCTCCTTTTTTTCACTAATTTGATTTTCTTTCCGAAATTTCATTAGAGAATAAAACAAATGCTTTATTGATTTATCCCTTTTTAATTGTCTTTTACCTAGGCTATCCATAGCTTCAACTGATCGTAAACGCTGCGTGTCTAAGTAGTGCATTGAATGAAGTTTCATTAGGAGAAAAAACAAAACTTTCCCCCACCCCCTAATGTGCAAATATATACCCTGAATTGGTTTATATATTGGGGGGGGGGTAAAATTTATTTCCGACAAAAATGATTATTATATTTGGAAAGAGCATAAAAAAATGGCATCAAGTGGTGTGTTTACTTTATTTGTAAGTCAATAATATGAATAAAAAAAAAATAGTTTCATTAGGAGGGGGTAGGGGGAATGAAGTGCATTGAATGAAGTTTCATTAGACAGAAAAAAAGATGCACCACACAAGAGTAAAAGCATAAGTTATTGCTTAGTTGGTCATCAATACCTACCATATCTTTGAAAATCAAAATCATGGACTAGATAAATCGTTGGAAGAAAAAGAAGTTTTTGTCCTACCACCTGAACAATTAAAAGAAACAAAAGTTCGGCTGATCGTAAACGCTGCGTGTCAAAGTAGTGCGTTGAATGAAATTTATTTAACAGAAAATATAAATGCTCCACAAAAGAGTAAAAGCATAAGTTATTGCAAAACCAGAAAAAGAGAGTTGGAAACTAATAAGAGTAGGGACATAAAGGGTGAAAATAGAGTTTGCCCCTGAGAAAAAAAAAAACCCAGTGCCATCTAGCAAATCCAAATAGCTTATCATAAAAATCCTAGCAAAAATATTAGTTATATTTATTTTATACCTTTATAGGTTTTTGTACCTCTCTTGGGGTGGGCACTGGCAGTTTTGTTGAATTTCTTTTTTTGATTGTATATAAAAGTGAACTGAACTCAATTGTTAATTTTCTTTTTTATTTAGTTTTTTTTTCTCTTATATTAGCTATTCACCCGGCCAAAGAAAAAGACCCGCTAAGGGCAAATAAGTAATATATATATATATATATATATATATATATATATATATATATATATATATATATATATATATATATATATATATATATTATGTTTAAGAGGTAATATATATATAAATATATATATATATACATATATATAGCTAGCCAGCCTATATTCTGGAGACTGAGTTAAGCCTACCTTCTTTCAGGAATTTTGGGGTTGAGAACTTCGGCTTTAATTTAAATGCCTAGATCTCTAATTGAAATAAAAATTGAAATTAATTTAAATGTAACTCCATTCAAATTTTAAAGTTAGATTGTGTATTGCTGTACTGTCAACGCCATTAGTGGTGTCACATATTAAAAAGCTGGAGATTCAGTGCGTCCAACTTGGCCCTCTAGTACCACAGATTAGAATTCTTACATGAGCTAGGATCAAACAAGGTTCAAAATGGTAAATTTTTGCTGAGAAGCTGGTGGGTGGGAGGGATAAGTGGATGTTAGAAGGGAAATCGGCCCTTTTCTTGCCTTCAATCACATGGATCGAATATGATTGCACGATTTATGCCGTGTTTAAGAAAACCTTGCGTTGGAAAGTTGACTTTTAGCTTTCAGAAAGGAATGTAGACCTTTAATTTCATCAAAAGTTTAACAAACTTTAATAAAAAAATTTAAATCTTCTATTGAATCTTTTAAAGTTTAGGTGAGTAACGTTGAATTGTCAGTGCCACTAGTACTGCTTTAACCTATCGGGTAGTGGCGTTATAACCTATCTAACGCAATAACCTATATAACCTTCTTGTTATAACTTATTCAAGCCCCAACCCCCCTTCTATTGACCATATTCTAATTCAGCCGCTCCCCTCTAACTACTTCCCAGGATATTCGCTTTTCTTCGTCATTGTTATTGGTAGCACAGAATTTGTGATCAATACAGGTGACAAACGACAGATTTTAGACGTAAAAACTAGTCACACATTTGTAAGCACATAATTTGTAATCAATACAGGTGATAAACGACAAATTTTAGACGCAAAACAGGATTGGTCTTCTAGATTGGCCTTTTCTCACAATTATATAAAATAGCATCTTTTATTGACTTATTTAATATGAATCCCCTTTTCAGGCCTTTTTTTATTTCCCAATATTGGTTTTATCTCCTTTCACTCTTTGTAATTTTCAAAATACCGAGTATGCCTCCTAAAGGTCCTATAATATAATTACTTGGAACTTTTAAAGGCAGTTCCCAAATACCTAGGTAACCTTTAACACATACCTTAATTCCATTCTCGTAAATGTGTCAATTTGTAAAATAGAAGAGGGACACAAAAGATCCTAAGCTGGAAAAGCTTATAAAATGAAAACTAGAATTAAAAAGAATCAATAGTGAAGGAAATTGTAGTTCAATATTAACTAATAGCCCTTTGAATGAAAAAACATCTTTATAGAAACTACAGTGTTTATTTTACGGGGCAAAAGGTACGGGCACAAAACAAAAATCCCTCAATCTCACTTAAGATAATCATTTCATCTGCCCAGCCCTTCAGGCGAACTACTCTCTATCCGTCCTTGCGAAGGTACAAGGATCTTCGATTGTCAGTTTTATTTCGATTTTTTCCGTACATGTTGCATGCTAATAAGTTGTGTTAGAAGTGACTCGTTTGCTATGCGGCAGGGACAGTTGGCTTTTAAACTATACAAAAACAAAATGCAAAATTCAAATCCCAGGAAGCACACCCAACTGCCCCTATATTATTCACTAGCTTGTTGGATAATATTCCTCAATAGAGAACGTCATGATAGCCACCACTATTCAATATTTTTGTTATAATATATCATATGTATCTTCTATATAATATACAAGATAATATATAATATGTAACTTATTTTTGTTATAATATATAGTATGTATATATATATATATATATATATATATATATATATATATATATATATATATATATATATATATATATATATATATATATATATATATATATATATATATATATATATATATATATATATATATATATATATATATATATATATATATATATATATATATATATATATATATATCTTCAGGTTAGAGTGAGATAGGTTACAAGGCTCCACCTCCAATAGAGCCTTTCCTGAATATTATGTCATTAAAGACATGTGTTATGTTTACATAGAAAAAAAGAGATAGTCATAGTCAATGAAAAAAGAAGAATACTTCGATCGAGACCGAATAAAAAAAAAAAAAAAAAATCCATAAGACAATATAAAAAGACAAACCTTAAAAACACAGACCTTAATGAAAAAAGTCCTTTCTCAAGCAAAGGCGAAACTGCTGCTCTGATGCCTCTTCGCAACTAACCCTGATTTCAGAAAGGTTAAACGTATTCACCTGTCCAATAAATGTATCTTTTTTAAATGTGCACCATCTAGCTTCTCTTTCTAGCCGTTTTCTACCGTCACATAGTAGGAACTCGCTGTTGCCTAGGAGGCGAATTTACCAACAAACAAATCTTCTATGAGTAATGATTCAGAAATTAGTTGCACAAAAAAAAAAAAAAAAAATGTGCACCATCTTTTCACGCACATCACTAGGACATCACTGGGAGAAATATAAAATGTCATTTTTGTAACGAGGAGACGCGATTGTTCAAAATAAATACCTTCAGAGCTGTGGCATGGTCTCTTTTGTTAGATGCTACAACTTCAATATCCTCTTTAATAATCCCTCTTCTTATATCTTTTGACCGCTGGTTCGATACGATCGGTTGTAGAAGAAAAAGCAAAAAAAAAAAAAACGTACACACAATGAAATCCGTGGTCATTCAAAAATTTGTGGGAAAATCAGGAATCGTATATTTATAGATAGGAGCTTAAGATTTCTGTTCAAAGGTTCTCAGACTTGTGAGTGTGATTTTTTCTCTTCTAAAAGTACTGAATCTTCTGTGCTAAAAGCTTAATTTAAAACTAAATATAAAAAGTAAATTTAAAATAAAAAGTAAAAAAGTAAATTTAAAACTCGTTAATTTTGAAATATGAATTTCTCTTTGAATGCCACTAACAATTTGACAAAATATATTCTTTTACTTTTTTTTCTTAATCGAAATTTAAAGCAAATCACTAGCTAAATAAACTTTCTGTAAATCTTCTTTATACTTTCATTTCTACATTGATGCACTATTGTATTATTGATTAGGAGGGAGGTGTGGGTGCAGTCAGGAATTTGGGGACAACTTTTTTTGGACCCTCCTCGCTTTTCATGACTTGCTTTTGTTCTATAGAGAATCAATGGTAATTGAACCATTGGTAATTGAATTAGAAGAAAATTGCAAGCTACAGTGGCGTTTTAGGCATTCAAAGAAATACTGCGTGGATAAATGCCGTTTTCTACCGTCACATAATAGGAATTCGCTGTTGGCCAGGACGCGAATTTACCCACAAAATAATCTTCTAATGAGTAATGATTCAGAAAGTAGTTAGACACACAAAAAAAAAAAAAAAAAAAAAAAAAAAAAAAACTCTTGTCGTCGTCTTCAGTGAGAAGCTGCTTACGACGCGGTGCTGTATTTCTTTCCTAAAGTCGTATTAATAATCAACTGAAATGGCAAAAGAGTGGTAATGTGACGAGAGCAGTGAAAATAATTTAAAAAAAAAGGAAACTTTACACTAAGCCTGATATCGGTTAGAAAATAAAGTTAAATTGAATTCGAAGTTGACAATTTTTTTTCCGTAAAATAAACACATTTTATTCTTTTTATTTTGAATAACAATGCTGCTTTGAACCTTAGGATCAGAGGGATCTTAAGCAGTCATGTATACAGGAATGACTTTCTTATGGGTTATGGGAGGGGGGATGCACAAAAACAGGTAAATTATGTGGGAAATATTCTAATTTATTAGAAAAGTTAATACAATCTCTAACATTGAGGGGCGTGGGATCGAAGTATCCCTATATCCCCCCCACCCCGATGTTTTTGTGTGTAGGCACAGGCCATCCTAACTTTAGGGCGAAAATAAGTTCTTTTAGAAATTGCAACGTTTTTCGTTTTTTTTGAAACAATGTTTTTATGTGGTAATATTTTTGTTTACTTTTGAATTAGCTTACCGGTTCCAAAATATTTGATAACTGCCGGCCAATTGAAAATACGTCATTTAAGTACAAAGAGTGGAGGGGTGAATTGGTGGTAGCCCCCTTGTTTTAACGAAGAAATTTTATTTGCATTGGAGTACCAAGGACATCTAAATAAAAACATCTTATTCCTCGACCCATCTTAGGTCTATTCATTCCTTATAACTATGATTTTCTAAGATTTTTCTTGTGACTGTTAAAAATTGTGAAATATGTATTTCAGTATCACATTTTCGTGAAAAATTGTGAAGTATGTATTTCAGTATCACATTCTCGTGAAAAATTGTGAAGTATGTATTTTAGTATCACATTTTCGTAAAAAATTGTGAAGTATGTATTTCAGTATCATTTTCGTGAAAAATTGTGAAGTATGTATTTCAGTATCACATTTTCGTAAAAAATTGTGAAGTATGTATTTCAGTATCACATTTTCGTGAAAAATTGTGAAGTATGTATTTAAGTATCACATTTTCGTGAAAAATTGTGTGTAGTATGTATTTCAGTATCACATTTTCGTGAAAAATTGTGAAGTATGTATTTCAGTATCATATTTTCGTGAAAAATTGTGAAGTATGTATTTCAGTATCACATTTTCGTAAAAAATTGTACAGTATGTATTTCAGTATCACATTTTCGTGAAAAATTGTGAAGTATGTATTTCAGTATCACATTTTCGTGAAAAATTGTGAAGTATGTATTTCAGTATCACATTTTCGTGAAAAATTGTAAAGTATGCATTTCAGTATCACATTTTCGTGAAAAATTGTGAAGTATCTATTTCAGTATCACATTCTCGTCAGTGTGGTCCACCTTGAATATAAACAATCAAAACTAGTTAGTTAAATTGGACAACACTTTTTATCAGTTACAGCGCAAACACTAACAATCTGTTGATCCCCAAAGACAACTACACTGTCAAAGGAAAGCTGCTACATTTTTAGCTTGCTGACTTTTCAACCAGTTTTTTTTTTGTGCTGCTACTTTCGAGAACTCTGTGAATGCAAATGGAGATCCTCTTTATTAAAAATTGCATTCCCAAATTTTCTTAGTTTTTAAAGAAAACGATGGTTCTCTAAGTCTTTGCTTAACCAATTTAAATGGCCGGATTTTTTTTTTTATCACTATCCTTGGTGCTTTAACATTTTTGGAAAGATACATAAATTAAATCAACAGTGAATGATTTAATTTGTGTTCATCAAAACACTCAACGTAAAAGCAAGTTAAAAAAAAAAAAAAAAAGTTACTTTATAGGACAAATAATCACAATTTGGGAATTGGGAAAATTTAAAATTTTCCTAGAATGAGAAATGGGAAAATTATTCTGATTCTTCGAACAATTCCACCATCAAGTTTTGTCTTTGAAGTAAAAAAGGGTGTCATCTTAAGTTCCTATTTATCATACAAATACTCATTACTTGGCCTTTCAGCAAAATTCTGACTGGAGACAAGTGGGGTTTCTTGTATTAATAGTTACTTGCTTTGTCCTTATGAAGAATGTCAGTCACATGTAAGTCGTCGTAATAATATTAATTTGCAAAATGTTTAAAGCTGGTCCCTGGCATTAATAAATAAATATAAATATGTGCCATCAGGGGCTCTGATTCGTAAAAATATGGGGTAGGGGGGTAGGATTTCTTTTTTTTTTCTGAAAATAAAAAAAATCAAGATCTAGGGAGGGGGCAATTTTTTTAATGAAAATACAAAAGAAAGATTTTTTAGTACTGGGAAGGGTTCAATTCTGTTGTTTTTGGATTTTTTTTTTTCAGTAAAAATGCAAAAAAGGGTATTTTTCAAAATCAAGTTCGCCCTTTTTGTCTTGTATTCTGCAAGTGTTGGATCTTCTGCAAATGTCTTCTGAAGGTCATTTTGGATAGAAACGAAAAAGGACGGTTTAAACGGATTACTACTCTTTATTGTGTTGCTATTCTTTATCCCTTGTATTACTAAAATGGAAGTGTCATTTCCATTACGTGTTCTTTTGTCTTTGCTTTTTCTTTGCGTTATCTTTGGTTCGCAAATAATATATATATATATATATATATATATATATATATATATATATATATATATATATATATATATATATATATATATATATATATATATATATATATATATATATATATATATATACGACTATGCATAATAAGATGGTAAATGGAAGCAACAAAAAGTAATATATATATGTATATATATATATATATATATATATATATATATATATATATATATATATATATATATATATATATATATATATATATATATATATATATATATATATATATATATATATATATATATATATATATATATATATATATATATATATATATATATATTACTTTTTGTTGCTTCCATTTACCATCTTATTATGCATAGTCGTTCCTCAGACGCTTTAAATTCCGACTGTGCGTTCTGTCCACAGACAAAAGGTACATAATACAGATGTCCAACTGAGTAATTCTTTTATAACCTGTAAATTCTGTGGTTATGGTCGTCTGTCTTCATTTTCTTCCAATAATGATTCATGAATGTTGCGTGTTAAAAGTAAAATACCTGGGGATCAGCCTTTGTTAGGTGAAAAGAAAGACAGTTTTTTTAATAAGCTCTTTGGCAAAAACCTTTAAGTTCATTTTATTTTCGGTAAACCTTTTTGTATGTCTATAGAGACATATTATTGTATACTATCGACAATCATATTAAATTATAATGGGCTTTTTAAAATATTTAGCACAGACACTAATCTTCAGCAAAATTTATTACAACTATTCCAAGTATTTGTGACGTCATTCATACTAAATAAATACATTCTTGGCTATACATGACCACATTGGCTATACATGACAAATGAAACTCAGAGAGGAAAGAAAATAACAAAATGAAAAATAAAATTAAAAAAGGTGAAAAAACGAGGATTTTGTCAGCCAGTGGCGTGCCATGAAGAAGAAGAAATAAGCAAATATTTCGACAAGGACCTCCGCCGAGTCGTCCTCAGTGCTAAACAAAAAAGAAAGAAAATAAAAAGAAACCAACGAAGATCAAACCTTTCGAAGTTTACTTATTCTTCTTCTTCATGGTTCGCCACTGGCTGACAAAATCCTCGTTTCTCACCTTTTTTGATTTTATTTTTCATTTTGTTATTTTCTTTCCTCTCTGAGTTTCATTTGTCATTCATGCTCAAATTTTTTTCCAAGCTAAGGCCGTAAGACAATTTTCTCAAACTTGTGACCTATCTAGATGTTTTTTGTTGTTGCTTTTTACACCGAAAAATGGTAGCATGTCAATTTTCAGAAAAAAAAAAAAAAACAACATAGCCGTTTTCGAGAAAAAAATTACAGATAATTATACATATTTACAATTACTGTTCGTTAGAACACCAAGTAATCAGAATTTCTTATTATTACTTTTAATTCTGTCACCAGTTTTAACCTTATGATCCTTTAGTAAACATGGATTGGTTGTTTAAATAAATTGATCATTTAAGAAACTTAGCAAAACCGTCCTCTAACACACAGTACCATCATCACTAATAGCTTCAAGTGATCACCAAATCAATCAAATCATCATTGCCTAAAATCTGACCTCTTGCTTTAGAACTGCAGGATAGGCCAGTTGGAATTTTGTAAATTTTTTTTTTGTCTGTGGTTCTGTCTTATTTTGAAGGTACACTCTATGAATTTATTCGATCAAATTATACCGAAATAGTTCTTTTGATGTTGGTTTTATATAAAACCTTCGGGTTGCTCCCTAATGTTTTTAATTTTATTTTTATTCTTTGCTTTGTAATCTGATTTCTGTCACGTGGTTAGTTTGCAGTCTGAGACTAAAAAATTACCCGTCATATAAATCTTGTGTGATCCACAAGAAAAATCATAAATCGTAGGAAATTAATTCAGAGCTGACGAAAAATAATTGAAATATCTGGTTTATATCTACAACTCTTTTCTTTTAATTTATTGCTATGAATGAAAAAAGGCGGGCTGGATGTTTCTTTATTCCTAATTCTTCTTCTGATTTTGCGTTATGACAAATTTATAGATTAATTAAATTTTAAAGGTGAAATATGAGCAGAGGTTTTGTTTATAAAAAAAATTATATGATAAGGATTGTCAAACAGTGTGTTGTAAAAGTTAGGAGCCTGAGAAAATTCGCCTCATTTTTGAATAGGGGGCAAAGCATCCCTAAAAGGGCGAATGATCATGATGAAGGCAATACCATCAAATTTTTTAACATTAAAGTGATTAGTGCTATGTATGAGAATAACACTGCTGCGGTTAAGATAGGAAATGAGGTTAGCAGCTGGTTTTGTATTAAATCAGGAGTTAAGCATGGTTGTATTCTATGTCCCTTTATAAGGATAATTTTGATAGACTTTGTCTTAAGAAGCACAGGGAAGGCAATGGGACACCACGGAATCAAATGGGGAGGAAAAAGTCTCCTGAACTTAGATTATGCTGATGATTTAAGCATCCTAGATGAAAGTGTGAGCAAAATTAATGAACTTTTAGAGGTTTTTCGAGTTCAGGGTGCTAGAATATGTTTTAAAATTAATGTTAAGAAGACTAAGTCACTAAGGCTAGGAATAAGTGAAGATGAAATGGTGACGTTGGATAACGAAAAGATTGATTTGTTTGGCAGCTTCACTTACCTTGGTAGTATTATTAGTAAAGACGGTGGGAGCAGTGAAGATGTTAAAAGTAGAATATCCAAGGCTCAGGGTTTTTTTTTTCGTTTTTTTTTTTTCACAGTTAAAAAAAGTTTGGAAGAATTGGAAGATAAGTCGCAAACCAAGATTAGAATATTGGAAGCTACAGTGATGACGGTGGTCAAATATGGCTATAAAGCATGGACGCTCCGAAAAGCGGATGAAGATTTGCTAGATGTTTTCCAGAGAAATTACCTACGGATTGTTCAGGGTACCCGGCCGAATGACCGTATTTTAAATAATAGGCTGTACGAAAAATATGGTTCAATCCTGCTTCCTAGGGCTATAAAGGTTGAGATGGCTAGGGCACATTCTGCGGATGAAGGATGACAGATCGCAGGATATTGTCCTTTTCGACTGACCTTCTAGGGCTAAACAGAAAGCAGGCCGTTCCCTTCCGGGGTGGGAGGATTTCATAAAGAAAGATTTAAAGGACATGGGAACATCCTGGGAGGGTGTAAAGAGGGAGGGTTTGAATAGATTGGGAATAGATTGAATAGATTGGGATGTACGAGGAGCGTGCCTAGCTGTGTTGGCCTCAGGCGGCATGGTGCTGCGGTGAGTTGTTAGTAATAGTAGTAGTAATAGGCTTGAGAATATTTGCTAGACTGATGCATTGTGTTTTCATGATCAAAATACTAAAAAAAAAAAAAACTCGAATTAAAATTTAAACTCAAAAGTGAAAATTAGGCTTTCGTGGTTTGATTTGTTTTGAAATTTAATTACATGAAACAAATAATCCTAATTTCAGAATTTTGATTCTTTTTTTATGCCTACGCTTCGCACTGAAACATCTAGATTAATTTACAAGATTTTGGTTCTTCTTTCATGATTAATAAACTCGTCTTTTTCTTTTATTTTGATTTCTTTCTTTCTTAGGTGTATCAGCGAGCGGACTTGACAAAAGTGTTGCTGTCTCAAGCCTTGGGCCCATTTTGCTCTGTGAGACAAGAAGTAACCAGCTGGAATTATACCGAGGGAGCCGCTGTGGCCTTAAAGATGGAGGAATACGAAAGAGAGCGTAAGTTTTTAGGTTTACGTGAAAAAGAAAAATACGCAATCCAATAAACCGTTTCAAAAACGGGTACACGAGAGCAGTGGCGGTTCTGGCCTCTTTTGCGCTGGGGCAAAATCTTAATTGGCGCCCCCTCCCCTGTGTCCCACAAAATTTCCGGCCAAATTTTAACAAAATTTTATTAATTAACAAACTTATTAATTGATTAAGAATTTTTATTATTATTATTTAAATTAAATCGTTATTAATTATTTCAGTTATTACTATTTAATTACCTTTTAAATGTATTTTTATTTTATTAATTAATTAATAATTTCCTAATTATTTTCCTTTATTAACTGCGCCCTCTACTTTATTTTAATTAAAATAAAATTTGAAAAATTACAACGTGAGACATTTTGCGCCCCTAAAATTTCTGCTCCTGGGACAAATGCCTCCTCTGTCCCTCTCTAAATACCGCCTCTGCACGAGAGTCATGTAATCAAGTTCATTATAAGTTTCTTGTAGTTTGTTATTTTTTATGTCTTCTTTTAGAGTCGGCTAATCCGTTTCTTAATCCGTCCGCTAATCTTATATTAGCATTGCACGACAACGTGGGATAAAAACGGTGGAGGATTTGCACTGTAACTAACCTTCGCAAAGCTTGTACAAAATTTATTATACATAAAATACGAATTTAGCAATAGCTCATTTTATAAACGTTTACATGATGACGACTGCTAAGTGTGGAATGACACCCAATTAATTATCAGCTGAACGCCCGCTTATGAAGTTTAAGTTTCTTGTAAATATCATTACGTTTTTTACATAGTCAACTTACCGATCGGTGTTAACCAGCCATTAGACTATCCATTATTATTTGATTATGTTGTAATTATCCGTCGCCAAGATTACCACCGATCTTTTTAGGCTACATCTTGTACGCTATATTTACACTATATCTTCTTGTACCCATAGGTCCGGCAAGAACGGTTAGAGGGCGAGTTTGTCCATTTTCAATTTTCACTTCTGGTTGAGATCTTGTACTGAATAGACGGATAAGTGTCTCTGTATAACCTATGTATTTTCGTCTCATTTCTTCTCATTTCATTCATGACTAGATGCTTCAAAATTACGGGTAGTTTTCTAAGAAGGGAAAGTAAACCCCTAGCACCGGTATTATTCAGCAGGAGAGGGGATACCAGGGATCAAACGTGTCTCAGTAAATAAAAATATTTGGGACTGGTAGAAAAACATCTCCTGAGCTGAACAGCTAGTAATTCCTGCCGGATGATGCAAACACTAATTTTTCTATATTTCTCAAAAAGAACTGCTTCGAAAGGGTCTAGTTTGCCCACCTTGAAATTCAGGAAAAAATTGTTCCTGAATTCTTATTTCTTCCTCCCCTAAAAAAAAAAAATATGTCGTGCATCTACGCTTACGCTCAACCTTAAATATTCAGTGTGAGCTGAATATAGTAAACTAAAAATAATAAACCCCGCCCCTTCATTTTCAGGGTAATTCTTCTTCTTTTCAAGTTCTACCTCTGCTATTTACTTTTATGGGAAAATGTGAATTCAGTTGTCGTGAAGGGGAATCTCAGCCCTTACAAAGAATGCTACGAGCTTCGAGTTTCGAATCGAATGCATCTCCTCCCAAGTTTTCGCGATATATATATATATATACATGGAATGCACATCACTCTTCACGTATCGAAGCTTATGCGTCGAGTCTGATATGAAAGAGTTTTTATTTTTTTTGTTATCACAATCGCAATAGGGATGTATACAATTTTTCATCGAACTTATCATTTCATCTTGTCAGTACGAACTTGCTGATTGCCTGAATAGTAGAAGGTTCGAAAGCTCTGGATAAAGTAAATTTAGTTTCTGAAATTTCAGTCTGATATAAGGGGGGTCGCAAAGAAGCCTGGGGTAAGAAAGAGCGCAGGAGGAGCTGGCTACCCTCTACTCAGTTTTGGTTGTTACAAAAAGCACTTTCTTCTGTACGAAGTGGCAAAAAAAGAATAACGCGTAGAACGCAAATTGCTCTTCATGGAGTCGAGGCTACTGCGTTGAATCAGATGTGAAAGTTTTTTGTTTGCATTTATTTATTGCATTAACGCTTTATTGAGCTTTATGCGCGGGTTTATCATTTTGTATCGTTAATACGAACTTGCTGCTGACCCAACTAGAAGGGTCGAAAGCTCTCTGGATAAAGCAAACTATAACTATATGGCATTTCAACCCGATGCCATGAGAGTTAGAGGGACGCCCGGGGGCAGGGAAGGGCTCTAATCAATTTTCGCCCTTAAAAAGGGCACTTAAACTTCCAGTTTTCGATTGAATGGACCCCCTCCCATTATTTTTCACGATCACCCCTTCCATAAATAGGGACGAAGACCATACTTACCCTTTCCGTCATAAACAGCAAGTAGAACCATAGGGAAATTTTTTGTATAAGACAGTGGAACGCAATTTTTAATGAATATTTGACCCTATATCCAAGGGCCGTCCTCAGCAAAACAAATGAAGAAAAAACGAATATAAAAGAGCTCACATTAAAATACAATCTTTAAAACTAAAATATTTTCAAAACAGTGGAACGCAATTTTAAATATATATATATATATATATATATATATATATATATATATATATATATATATATATATATATATATATATATATATATATATATATATATATATATATATATATATATATATATGTATATATATATATATATATATATATATATATATAAACCCTTTCCTTCTCTCTCACTTTCTCTTTCTTTCTGTCTCTCTCTCTCCCTCTTTTACTCCCTCAGTCGAAAATGACATTTAATGCTAGTATTATCAATTTTCGTTAGATAGAACCATAAAAAAAGTGTAGAAATTAAACAAATCAAATAATCCTTTGTTGTTGTTCCCCTTGGCTTAACTTTCTTTTTGTTCGCCTTAGGCACTTGCTAGTTTTGTTTGATTTGAACCAACAACGTAAAGGTAAAAAAGGGGGAGGAAAGCTTTAATAAGACATCCCCTTAAGACGAGTTAGCTATACATAAATACAAAATGATTTTATTGCGACCGTATATTCCATTTCCATCGCTTTTTCAATTATGTATTGGTTGAAAGTGAAAAAGTAATTGATGCTTTTTAGCTCGCACTTTGTATTAGTTTGTTTTTCGTGAAAGCAAGGAATAATGCATAAAATTAAGATATTTTCTAAAGTGGGAAACATTCTTTCGCTTCTTTTTCCCCTTTTTCCTTTTGACTCTTCTTTGTTTTTTTGTCTTTTTCTCATTCGCAGAGAGAAAGATTCAAGGAGCTTTTCTTTATAGTTCTTATTAAAAAATATCAGTAAAGTAGTAAAAAAACAGTTTGTTTTGTTTTCTTTTTCCTCTTCCTATCCTCCCCCCCATACTTGTGCTTGTCTTCCTTTCTCTCTTCTTTTTCTTCTCCTTCTTCTCCTCTCTCTTCGTCTTCTCCGTCTTCTCTCTCTCTCTCTCTCTCTCTCTCTCTCTCTCTCTCTCTCTCTCTCTCTCTCTCTCTCTCTCTCTCTCTCTCTCTCTCTCTCTCTCTCTCTCTCTCTCTCTCTCTCTCTTGCTTTCCTCTTCTCTTTCTTCTCAGCGAATTATAAGTATTATTTTTGTTGTTTTTTAGGTGATCAATGTCCTATGAACTTCGATGATGGAACGAATCCTTGGAGCACTCAAGAAGCTTACATCCAAGTCTTTAGGTTTGGTCGATCAAGTGCATCGAAATTGTTTACTTTTTCCGTTCCGTTAGTTATAATCTGGAAGTTACTTGCATTTGCTGCATATTAGAAAGCAAAGCGGTGAAGGATCTTTGTTATATCATAGCTGCTTCTGTGCACACCTCGCGTAGTTGATGTTTTTCTGAATATGTCTTTTTACGCTCAACTGAGTTCAAACCATGAACTCCCCCCTCCTGAAATTTTTATCAGACCTGTAACAACGTAACAAAATTCATATAAGCAAATTTTTTATGCGTTTTGGGTAAATTACAATCAGTTTTTCGAAGAGGCGTCATAAAGACTCCTCCCGAGTCAGTGACAGAAAAAAGCCACATGCTACATGTTTTTCGACTCAATAAAGAACAAGCGAATCCTATAAAAGATTATAAAGTATAAAGAATCATATGGAATTGGTGGAGTAGGCGGAGTGGCCTGAGAATTTGGTGGAGTAGGGGAGGAGGGGGGGCTTAAGTACAATCATTTTCTTTAAAGAACTTGAACAAAGGCGCTGTAAAATGTGTGACCCGTATTTTGTCGAGTAATTTTGTGCTAATTTATACTTTGTATGTGGTTGCATCTTCTGATTCCGACAGAAAATAATCTTTAGTGCCTGCATGTCTAAGACCAGATCCTATTAATCAGTTCTAAATCCAGCACAAATCTTATGTTCACTACGCGTATAAGGACGCTAGTTCATTTATCGACACTAGTTTGTTCGCATCTTGGAATAATATGGTTTTGCTTTTATACGAGGTGTGCTCATAGCAGCTGTATTATAATGTTTGCCATAGAAACCCATGCAATAATCTTAATAACTGTGTTTGATTTATATAGCCCTTAGTTTACGCTTTACTGCACGCAGATTTTTGCCTCGAAATCGAACGGTTGTGCGTCTCGAGATAAAGCTCTGGCTTCAATAATGGAACAAACGCTCCATGGAAGGATAGTTTGATTCAGTGCTTTGGGTCGATTCAATTACTTCTTTGACTCCCCGGTTCTATTAAGTATTCACTTATTTTTTTAAGTAATAAAATTATATGTAACGGAGGGGTTGGGGGGTATCAGAGTTTTGGGGTTCTTAGGTAGAGCATGACATTTTTTTTATTTTTTTTAAGCAAACAATGACCTATGTGACATGTAATACGTGTGCTGGTCTGGATAAGGGCCTGTTTACACTTAGATTTTGTTATTGCAGGGTAGTTCTAATTTGAGCCAATCAAATTTTTAACAGGATTTTCTGATTGGCTGAAAATTTTTATGAAGAATTCTGATTGGCTCATTTTGACCCTAGCTTATTCCCACATTAGTAAATTTTCATTGTCAATGAGGCCTAATTCACGCATTGGCTGGTATTGCTAGTCCTTTATGGAAACCAAGACTTTGTAAAATCAAGAGACAACCAAGTGAATACAAATAATCTTGTCATGTTAAAAATCAAATGAGGGATTCTCTAAACCCTAATTGTAATAAAAAAAAAAAAAAAAATGTGCTCATGTCCTTGCATGTCCGTTTTCTGTTTTTGGTTTGTTGGTGAGGGCTATTATACGCGGGATTTATTATCCAACTTGCAATCTGTCTCACCTGACGTGTCAATGTGTTTGCCGAATTCTTTAGCAATATATAAAAGTAATGTCTGCACACAAGCAAAGGGATGGTCGTCATCCGGGGGGGGGGGGGGGGATACATTCATGAAAATGCTTACACAAAAGTAATACACTTGGCTCAAATTGCAATACGTTTGTTTAAACTAAGGGTTATCCTGTATACAACCATTTTGAAGTGTCTTATGATTTTGCTCTTTTTATACAACCACAGAGATATTACGAACGGCAGTTATAAAGTAACTCCGTAGCTTTGAATATCCGCACGTGTGGGTGTCAATGACTGGATGGCAGATGATCCTTCGATCCCGGACGGAACTTAAGTTGTGGTCTATGAGAAGGGTAGAAAACTTTAGTCCAAAAACTGCTTTTGGCACAAACTGTTCCTTTTTAGTTATATAAAGTTTTGGATTAAAGTGTCCGTATCCCTGTATCCCTATAAATTATTAGTCTTAAACCTTCTCGAATCCCTCCCACAACTAAGCTCAAGTAATTAGCTACGGGTATCATGATGCAAGTTATTTTGCTATATCCTCAAATCCCTATTAAAGCTGGTACCTACATTTTCGATGTTTTACAATTGAAGCTGTCGGTGAACGTTTGTGTGTAATAAATTTCATTGGTATTAAACGAAAATTCTGAGGTCTTTTTTTTTCGGACATATAATGAATCTCTACGTTTCATTGTAATCTAAAAGACGAATAGAGTAGTCAGTCTGTTCAGTAGTATATCTCTATGGTTTTATTGCATTGAAGTTATGTAGATGTTGTATAATATTAGTTGAATCTCTCTTTATAGAAATGACCATATATTAAAAATAATAATTAGAAAATATTTCACACGCCTACTATGTTTCATAATGTTTAATTTTCTAGTTTAAAGTAATCTTCGTGGAGGGAGTGGGGTGTTTAACCCCACTCCCGTTTATATTCTGGCCTTTTATTTTTGTTCAGGATTTTAATTTTAGACGACTACCTTGCGATGAACTAAGTTATAGGGTCAAACTAAAATCGGTTCTTCGGTACCTGGGTCAGCAATTGGATAATTTTGGTGCCTAAGAAACTTAAGGTATTTAAAAAATGGGGATACCAACTGGTGATTTCAGTGCCTAGGGGAATCCGTACAATAGTACACAGGACATGAGAGTGCCACCATGTATACAGGGTGACAACGGGTTCTTTACTTGCCAATATCCAATATAATATGCCAATTAATTATTGCCAATATTTTTTTTTTTTTTTTTTTTTTTTTTTTTTTGTTTTTTTTTTTTTTTTTTTTTGCCATGGCCCAAAGCAGCTTTTATTGCAATAAATATCTATCTATCGTTTTGCTAGGAAAATAAAAGTCAATAGTACATATAGAAGAAAAAAGGGGACAGCTATTGTTCGATACTTTACCTTCGACCCCCCCCCCCCCCCCGAAGAACCTAACGTGTTATCATAAGAATTGAAATTTATTTTTGCTTTAAAGCATCAATGGCAACTACCTTATATACAGGCTGATAATATCATGTTACCTATTATATTTGCTGGTCACCAGAGGAAATTGGGAAACTGCTCTCCCAACTTAAAATGCCTTTGGGTTACGAAATTAGAAAGCTGCCACCCCGATTTTTTAATCTAAACGAGCACCGATCTGAGTACCAAAGGCCCGAATTTAGTGAGAACCCAAGTTATAATATATCGGCATGTCAATATTTATTGTAAAAATCAACATATTTTATCTATAACGTTTGGTATAAAATCAATGCCACCAAAAATGCATATTGAAAATTATTTTTAGCTGGGAGAGGGGGCGGTGCGGGAAGAATGGGTATATATTTGAAAAACGCGTAGAATGTTAACTGAATGTGAAAAAAAAATGTGATTCACCCGGACAAAGTGATTTACTCTCATTGTGAATCACCCGGACAAAGTGATTTATGAAGAAAACAAGTTTCAGAATTGATTTCCATCATCTTTGAAATGATGGAAAACACATGATGTAATCAAATGATGTAATCACAATTTAAAGTGGATTATTTGGTGTCATTTCAAAGGTTTTTATTGAACTATGTATTTTATAGTATTAATATATCCGTCCATTTCATTGCCTCATATTTGCCAGTTTTGCATATATTTGAATAAATCCGTCCTTAATATGTATTAACATGTATTTTATTTCTTTTTGTATTTCATTTACTTTATTCCATAAAACTTTTAGAATGTTTTATCTCCTTTCTTTATGAAATGCACTTCTCCAGATATCTTTCTTTGAACCTAAGCAAACGTTTTACTTTTTAAGGAAGCATCTAGTATGATTAATATATTCGGGGAAAAAAGGAAGAATTTTTCTATTATGGAGAAATATGACCTTGACGGTTGTTATTACTCTTATTATGTCAATACAGAGAAAATTAGAAATGTTAGGTGGAATATGAAGTATCATTTCATCAACATCCTGGTGAAATATGTTTTGAAAATCCATATCCAAAACATATTTAATACATTTTCACAGTTCTGGAGTATATATGATTCATTGTTGGCATTGCTGTATCGAGTAATAAGAAAATGAACGAAATATGTATAAGAACATGTGGGGCTTGTAATAAAGAAAGTGGAAAAGGGTACAAATATTTTGATTCCACATCAGAAAATTTTTTCAGCAGGAAAGCAAAATATGAAAAGGAAGAAATGAAAAATCATATTTTAAAGAGTCAGAATACAATGGAAGAATTCAAAAGTAAAAAATACAAAAAAAAATTATATAAAACATACTTAAAACTGACGTTGGACGTTCTTCTCAATAAAGAAATAAAAACAACTACAAAATGAACATTCTGTACAAAGACGCTTCAGTTAATTTCGCAAGTTAGATAAATGGATTATATTAGCTAGCTGGTGAGTGGTCACTTTAGCCAATTTCATTTACAGTACCAAGACATAAAAATACAGGCAGTCTCCATGGGCGTAGGGAGGGGGGCAGCTGCCCCCCCTAGACATTCAAATTCACATTAGATATGGCTGAAAAAAGCAGATGGTTTGGAAAAAGCAGTTGATAAAACTCCATTACACTATCGACCCCCCCCCCCCTAGACAATATGCTGCCTACGCCCATGGCAGTCTCTCCTCTGGACCTATCTTAGGTCTGTTCATACGTAAAACCGTGGCTTTCTAAGATTGACTATTTCTTGTTTCAATTATGAAGCTTTTAGGGCAGTACCATATTTGCGTCAGTGTTGCCAAGTGGAACCGCGAAATAAATGAATCAGCGACACGTTCAACCGTGAAATAAAAAATTTGGCAACGTTTTTCATCCATCAAAATTCCAACATTAAAAATCTGTTGATTCTAAAAGATAAAAACACCTTTAAAGGAAAGCTTTACCTTCTTTAGATATTCGATGCCA
Source organism: Artemia sinica (assembly GCA_027921565.1). Taxonomy (NCBI): domain Eukaryota; kingdom Metazoa; phylum Arthropoda; class Branchiopoda; order Anostraca; family Artemiidae; genus Artemia; species Artemia sinica. Next base: position 58,940,561 of record CM051268.1, read on the forward strand.
TGTGTTTTTAGCTTATTTTTGCTGTTGTTTATACATTTGAATCTACAAAATATTTAGTTATATTTGGCAACGTTTTTTCCTCCGAAAAATTCCAGCATTAACAATCTGCGTATTTCCAAAGGCAATTACACCTTCAAAGGAAAAAACTTCTTAAACTATTCGGTGACATGTGTTTTTAGCTTATTTTTTTGCATTTTTTTATCATTGTTTCTTTTTTTAATATTTGGTTCCAGATATCACCAAAAACTGCATAACCGCATACAGAGGTCTTTTTCACTAAAAAATGGATTCCTGAGTTTTCTTATTTTTGCGATACAGCCTGTACGGTTGTGTAAATTTGTAACTTGTAGGCTTGTTCGAGATTTGTCTTTTGAAATTTCATGCTCCCCACTATCAAAATTGTTTTTCTGCATATGAAGGTCTTTTTCATTGAAATTTTAATTCAAAATTTTGCTAATTTTTATGGTATATATGGTTGTGTAGGTTACTACTTAACCAACTAAAATAATGAGATTGCATTTTCTCTACCCTTGATACATTAGTGTCGTGTGTTTTGGTAAAAAAAAAGTAAAAAAAAGAAAACAAATCTTCAAACAAATAATATCAAGTTATGGATTATGCAGGGATGGATCCAGGGGGTTTGTTTCTGGGGACACATCCACTCCTCCAGAAGGTCAAAAGCTGCAGTGATTACAGGGGCGGAGGTGTAAAACTAACAATGGGGGAGCGTAAGTTTCGTTGATGCCCCCCTCCAATACTATCTAGGCAAATAAAGCTATCCACTTAATAGATCTTCTCGTTGCCCAGCATCAACTATTCATTCTTGTGAACCGGAACTCTGTGCCCTAAACTCTTGAATTTGCCAAAAATCATTCATTCTGATGACTTTTATCATCTAGGACATAGGTATAATCTAAGTCTAAGAGAGTTTTAAACTCCCCATTGGATTCAATGCCCTCCCATAGACTTTGTCGTGCTCCTTAGGGCAAAGTCTATCAAAAGGGTCAATATAAATGAAGATAAAATATAACCCTGCCTAACGCCTGATTTCATATGAAAGCAGCTACTCTTCTCATTTTACAACTTAGCCGCAGCAATGTTATTCTCGTAAATAGCACTAATCACTTCAATGTATTTATCTGGTATATCATACAAGGATAGGACTTTCGTTAAAGCTCTCCTATTGGATGAATCAAAAGCTTGCTCATAATTTATAAAGCTGAGGACTAAAGGGATTTGATTACTCAGGTACTTCTCAGTTATCGGTGTAAGAGTGAAAATTTGGTCGACGCATCCTCTCCCCTTCCTAAAACCACGCTGTTCTTCGCGTAAAACTTTATCTACAGCTTCTCTAAATCTAAAAAGTATCATCATGCTAAGTAATTTGCTTCCTACAAAACCAAGCTTAGCTAATGCCTCTATAATTACTTGGCTCACTCTTATCACCTTTCTCATAGGGGTGCTTTAGAGCTAAATTAGAGTTTTCCTGAAATCGCTAGGTTCTTCCCATTTTTAAAAAAATCATATTAATGATCTTGAGTAATTTATGTCTTGCAATTTCCAAATTGTTCATATATATATTTTTTGAAACCTAAGATTCTGTCCCAGCCCTAGATTTTGAAAAACACCTTTCTTTGTTTTTGTTAGTTGAAAAATGGCTCTGGTGTTTAATTGAAAAATTTAGACAGTTACGTCAACGTCTGATAATGAACTCGTTGTCCCGTTATGCACTACATGAATACTGCGGTGGCTCTTGAGAAACCCAACCGTAGATATCTATGCGTATAATGCTTTTTGAGAAACATTTTTTTTTTTTAATAATTTTAAGGCCGGTATAAACCAGGATACAAATGTTTAAAAGTGCCCCATATGCCTCCAGTGGTGTTAATGTGGTCCACTTCTAAGGCTAAGGGTAGAAAGGTAAAACCTTGAGGAAATGTATAGGGGGCCGTTGAAATAAATCAAAACACAATTTGTGCATACAGGTTATTAAAAAGACGTATCAGTAAACTGTCGTAGTAACTGTGTTATTCACAGTTGCAATACACCTGCAGGTACCAGTTGTGTAATGCCACGTAATTGTTTTCCTACCTGAATATTAGTGATTGGTTGAGAGTTACGGACCCTTACCAATTGCATAGTTAGAGATATACATATAATGTACTATTTTACTATGTAATGTAATGTACTAGTAATGTACTTGTTGCAAGATATTTATAACTAGTAGTTATACCTCCTCTTTTTTACTATGTGTAATTTTTGTCTTTACTGCTAAAAAATGTCATTCTTCATGGGAATTAGTGTTACCATTCTCAACTATTATCAACTAGAAAATTTTCTTCGCAGCGTATGTACGTTTCCTGTAATTTCAGTACCATATTCAACTTTACTAAACTGTTAGGTGTGTGTCACTCTGCGAAGCGCTTTGTTTTGAAATATTTAACTGCGAAACAAATGTTAAGTATGAAACACTTGTCTTCCACTAAATCTTTGGAATATTAAGACGTTCATTTACGTTAATCGATTCAACTTCAAACCAGGCAAGAGACTCTTGGGGATGGGCTTTATTCACACATGCAACTGTGAATGACAGGAATATTTGAATGCAGCGTAGAAAACTGTATAAGAAGCAGAGGAACTTCCTTGATCAAACGCGCGAGCTCTCCAACAATTACTTAGTAACTGTTGCGGAAGGTTGTATAGTCACAAAACTAAACTTATTATCCATTTATTGGCTTATATTTTTACACAGAAGAATCATGCTGATAGAATTAAACTTTGGTTTAAAAATTCATTTACCGCATTATCAGCACCTGGGGCCTTATTATTTCTAAATCATTTTAGTAGTGTCTAATTCTTCCTCGCAAAATAAAATTCCCTTCACTTCCAAAGTGTCTCAAAATGTTTCATTATTTTCTATATAATTTCCTGTAGCTTTATCACAGTTTAGCTCAGTCTTAAAAGGTTCTGCTCTTCGTAGGTATTTTCAAAGACCACACTGCCCTTCCAAGAAGATAAATAACAGTTGAAACAGGGATAAATCCTTTTATTAGATAGTGAAAATACTGGATATTTTGATCACATATAGAGTGACCATCCTCAGCAAATATACATATATCTATATATGTATTGTATAGAGTATATCTGCTGATGACGGTCACTGTATGTGTGATCGAAATATCCAGTATGTTCTTTTTTTCACTGTCTAATAAAAGGATTTATCCCTATTTGAATGGTTATTTATCGTTCTTCTCTTCTCTTCTTTAAAAGTTTCCTTATCACTAATTGTGTTTCGTTCCTAGCTTTAATTGGGCAAGTCCTGGCTGACTATTCCCTCTCAATTTTTTCACATGCTAATAAGATATTTTACTATTATGCCGTCTGCATTTTCAGTTCTTCTACAGTTTTATGCATGGTCTCCACTTCACACGTCCTTAATTCATTATATGGTGCTCTTTATACTTTTCTTACATTCCTTTTTTTTTTCATATGATTTGTCATTCAAATACTTCTTATACAAGCCTCTCTTCCTCTATTCTAGACTTAAAGTTTAGTCTAGTCACGTTTCTAACTTTCCTCACTGAGACGCTATCTGCTATTTCAGAAACTGTTTTTCTAGAATTGTTCCATCCATCTTCCACGTTGTCAAATTTTCAACTCTCCAGTTTAGTATTCAACTGTTCCTGGAAGGTTTCTCTCAAATTATCATCCTAGAGTCTACGAACGTCATAACTTCCCAGAAGATAGTTACCCTTCCTAAATTTAAACTTTAAATTAAGCTTAGGCGCTACTAGATCGTGATCTTTACTTTTAACATCAATAACAGCATTCCTATATAGCCAAGTACCTTGTATCGATCCTGGCAATCTTCCTTTTACAGTAACATGATCAATAAGGTTGGCAGTCTTACCATCGTGTGAGTACCATATTTATTTATGAGCCATTTTATGATCAAATACTTTATTGGTTATAACTAGATCATTATACCTACAACATTGTAGGAGTATGTAATCGTTGCTATATTATTTTCCTACACCAAATTTACATAGGCTATAAAACCTTCTATCCCTATTTCTATTAACCTGGGCATTAAAATCCCCTAATGAGAATACTATATTTCTACCCGGGATCCTGTCTGTTTGTTCCTATAGCTGTAAGACAGGTTCACCTGAGTCACTACTATCTACATTAGTCGGTTCTATAGGGGCATTATTTGAAAAAAAACTACGTTTTCTAAAGAGTTAAAGAGGCTGAGTTACAAGGTCAAACCTTAAAACGTACAGGGATTAGGAGGCGCAGTTGGGGGGCTACCGCCCCCCAAACCCCCCGCTTTCGCAGCCTTTAAATATAAAAAAATTTCTTTAAACTGAAAGTAAGGAGCGACATTAAAACTTAAAACGAACAGAAATTATTCCGTATATGAAAGAGGCTGTGCCCTCCTCAACGCCTCGCTCTTGACGCTAAAGTTTGACTTTCTCACAACTCTTTTTTTAAACAATAAAAACTTTAGCGTAAAGAGGCGTTGAGGAGGGCACAGCCTCTTTCATATACGGAATAATTTTTGTTCGTTTTAAGTTTTAATGTCGCTCCTTACTTTCAGTTTAAAGACATTTTTTTTTATATTTAAAGGCTGCGAAAGTGGGGGGTTTGGGGGGCGGTAGCCCCCTAACTGTGCCTCCTAATCCCTGTACGTTTTAAGGTTCGACCTTGTAACTCAGCCTCTTTGACTCTTTAGAAAACGTAGTTTTTTTCAAATAATTTCTGCACGTTTTTGTACAGTTTATTACTTATTATTGCTTGACTAACTGTTAGCTGATCGTGTCAGGAGTTAAAGTTGGGGGGCTGCCGCCCCCCAAACCCCCCGCTCTTCAACATTCTTGTGTTAAGGCTTTTAATTCCTGAATACTCAAATCACGTCGTACAGGGTGCCTCCTAATCCCTGTACGTTTTAAGGTTCGAACTTGTGACTCAGCCTCTTTAACAGCCCCCCAACTGTGCCTCCTAATCCCTGTACGTTTTAAGGGTCGACCTTGTAACTCAGCCTCTTTAACTCTTTAGAAAACGTAATTTTTTTTAAATAATTTAAAAAAAAAACTGAGTTTCTTTTCAAAGTCTAAATTCAGTATATAAAAAATTTGCTCTGATGGTGAATCGAACCCGAGTTTTCCGCCTGAGAGTATGAAGTATCAGCCGCTGGACTATACAGATACAATGGTAATTGTTTTTTAGTATATGGAAGCTATTTTCGACGCAAGCAAATTCCCAAAAAAACTTGATATTTGGTTTTGGAAAACAGGGAAGGAGTGATCAGATTGAGCTGAAATTTCGAGGATAAGCTCCCAGGCCCCAGGAAAGCTTATCCTCTAAATTTCAGCCCGATCAGACAACGTTAAAGGGGGGTTGTGGTGGGAAAAATTAACATGGGCTAATATAGGAAAACGAGGTTTTTCGTAAATGTAAATTCGGGGGATAATTTTTTCGGTCTGAAAATATCTAAAGGCCCTAACAGGTCGAATTCTGCTTCGAATGAGTCCTCATTCAACCGGATCCGTTGCCAACTGTGGCCTGTAGGCGTGGCTAAGAAAAAAAAAGAGATGATGAATTTTAAGTGGCTATATTTGGTTTTTTTGAAAACAGGGAAGGAGTGATCGGATTGAGCTGAAATTTCGAGGATAAGCTCCCGGGCCCTAGGAAAGCTTAACCTCTAAATTTCAGCCCAATCGGACAAAGTTAAAGGGGGGCTGTGGTGGGAGGGTCCAAACTTCCGGCCCAGTTTACCCCATGAGGATAAAGTCGGAGGAGGATGAAATTTTGCAAGTTTCTTAGTTTGAGCTTGGGCTACAAAATGCGATTACCGCCGTCTCTCTGCGACCTCTAGGACCTGAAATCGCTTAACATTGTGGTGGGTCGCCTCTTTATAGAGGCACAAGTGTGCCTCCTTGATATACTACTATGACTGATATTTTGCACTTTTAGCCATAAAATGAGCAACTAGGATTTAATTATTAATGCCTTCTCAACCTAAGCAAGACTTATAAACTTCCTTGTTCATCATGAGTCCTACGCCCTGCTTATGAACCCCATCCTTCCTCTCTGAGTAAATAAACTATATATCCCATAATTTTGTGTTTCCTACCCCCCTCTGATGTGATTGTCTGAAACTTCTAACAAGTTCAGTTCAAAACGTCTGAATTCGTCAGTCCAAATTCCAATATGATGGTTGTTTTTTTAACGTTGTAACATTCAAGTTGCAATTTTTATATTATTTAATTATTGAAATTATTATGGCCCCCCATGAAAAGCAATGGTCCCAAACCTTTGGTTTTGAGACCATGATGCCATTGATGCCATTGATGCCATTGATGCCAACCAATGATGCCATTGGTTGTATTAAAGAAGAGCTAGGTGTGGTCCTGCAATTTGACCATAAAAGTGCTTTCCCGACAGTCTTCAGAACGGAATTTGTAGTAGCCAAATTATTGGCTGAATGAGTATCCTATGGCTATTCCAGCTGAGTTACACTGTAGCTGTAGCACCATCACTTCTCATTTACTTAGAGAATTTTTTTGAGTTTCTACATTTTCTGCTTTGTGAAACTATGTTTCCTTATTTTTATTACTCTACTTTTGCTGTTTTCACACATACTTTCCTCATGCTTTAAGTTTTATTATGAGGATAACTACTGATGATGCGTATCAGTAGTCTGTGGTCTGTGTACGAAGTATTACTGGTCAGAATCGTTAACATGAAGTATGAATCATTAATATTAAGGATGAAGAGGGGAATTGATTACATATTGAACAAACCGAAAACAGTAAAATAAATATATCATAGCCGCCCTAGGCTTTTATTTTTTAGTCTAAAAAAAAACCGGGTTGCAGCAAAAACAATTTTTGAGATTAAGGATTAATGCGTTCATGATAAAAATAAAGCGATAAAAAAAAAAAAAAATCCGTTCTTTAACTGGAAAAAAACTATTTATCCACATACCTGAAATTATATTTTTTTTTGTATATTTAGCAAATTTCAAGCTTATAAAATTGGCTCGACACTAAAAAAAGCAATTTTTCTATAGTTATAAAATATATCATAGTCGCCTTAGGGTTTCATTTTTTAGTCTTAAAAAAAAACGGGTTGTAAGAAAAATGATTTTTGAGATTGAGGATCAGTATCTTCAAGAATATAGTTACAAAATTTATCATAGTCGCTCTATGCCTTCATTTTTTAGCCTGAAAATAAAAACGGGTTGCGGAAAAAAACAATTTTTGAGATTAAGGTTTAGTGTACTCAAGAAAAAAAAGCGATTAAAAAAAAAAAAAAAAAAAAAAAAAAAATGCCGCTTTCACTGGAATAGACTATTTATCCACATACATGAAATCATAAATTTTTTTTCGTATATTTGCAAAATTTCAAGCTTATTTAATTGGCCTGACATCAAAAGTTATTTTCCATAGTTACAAAATATGTCATAGCCGCCTTAGGCTTTCAGTTTTAGTCGGAAAAAAAAAATCTGGGTTGCAGGGAGAAAAAAATGTCTGAGTTTTAGTGCATTAAAGAAATAAAGTGATTAAAGCAAACACTCTTTTTTACCTTTTTTCACCGGAATAGATTGTTTATCCACCTTTCTGAAAGCTTAACTTTTTTTTTATGTTTGGCCAGTCTTCATGCTCCAATAGCGTGATTGTCATAGAAAGAGAAAAGCATTGCTGAACAACGTCAAGCTGATACATATCCTTCCTAGGGAGAAAATTATGCAAAGGACCTGTTGCTTAATAGCTCGCTGGAAATCAACCTTATGTTATAGAAACCTAGTTATGTAATTGTCACATTACAAGGCGATTGTCGTGATCCGATAAAAAGAAATTATGGAGAAAAAAAAGCTAAAATGACCTGTTGCCTAATAGCTTGTTTGGAAATCTAGTTATATAGAGATCTATATATAGTTATATAGAGTTATATAGTTATATAGTTATATAGAGTTATATAGAGTTATATAGAGTTATATAGAGTATATAGAGATCTAGTTATATAATTGTTACATTAGAAGGCAATCGTTGTAATCCCGCAATAAAAAGGCATAAAGTGGACATTAATAAAAAGCACAACGTTTAAACTAGATAGCGTTTACAGCATATAATGATAATTCTATAATTTTAGAATTATAATACCCATTAGGGATCATGTTTTCATTGACTCTGGTGAAGCGAGGGGGGGCTCTGGAGAAAACTGAACAACTAATTTCACATGTTTATTCACTAATTTCACAAGTTAGGGCAACTCTACATTTTGTTCCTCTGTTAATACCTTTAAAGGAAATCCTGTTTTGAAGTCACCCATGCAAGAAGTTAATTAGTCCATTCAAAATTTTTAACTCTAGTCAGCTTTATATTTTGGTGGTATTCTAAAGCTACGAACACTTTCACTCTAGTCGTTTTTTCTACGCAATTTTGAAATTTTTTTTTCAAAAAGGTTTACGAGGAGTTTTATTTTAACTCTCTGCAAGTTGTTTTATCACTTTTGATTTATATTTTGGCGATTTCTTTGATTTATATACTCCAGATTTCAATTGCTTTAGGTTAGCTCTTTTTGGCTTTTGTAAAATTTGAGCTTACGGTCATTGTCAAAATTTTTCGAATACCTATATAGGAAATAACAATTTAAGACCAATTCTTCATGGTTGCAGCGTCAGATACGAGCAAGTAGAGAATGAACTGTAGCCCATAGTAACCAAAAATGTAAAAACGTGTTTTGAAAAAAAACAAAAAGAAAAAAGCTGTCGAGTGAGGAATAATTGGCATTTGAGGCTGATTTAGAAATGATAACTATTATTTCGATTAATCTTATTGGTAAAGATTTACTGAAAAAGTAATTGATCAAAATTTCAACGAATAACCGGAAGCCTCTCAAATATGGTGTCAGATATATAAAAAAAAACTGCACCATTTTAACCGTCATAGCTGAAAATCCATATAGAAGAATCACAGTCCCTTATCTAGAAGGAAAATCACTATTTGAATGGAAAGCATTGATGTGTCTCCTGTTTTTTTTTCTTCACCGCTAGTGGGGCACTGAAAAAATCGTAGAAAGATACTTAGGGGCTTTTCTGAAAGCTAATTTTTATATCTACGTGGTTTTTGAAAGTAGAAAAAGATGAAATTAAAATAAATCTCCCAGGAAATCCTTTTAAACTCACACACTCATTATCTAATGACTTGTCACGAAAATTCTAGAGATCAGATGCACAGATTTTCCCCAAAAGTTGGAAAAAATAGCCCATGTTTCAAAATTTCATCTGGGTAGTTATATTATACTCGTTTACGTGCAACAAATGGTTAGATTACCACAAACAAGGTAGGTGAGATGAACATATCTAGAGTCAATTACAAGTTCGAACTTGCAATCTTGACCTAACCAAATTAGGAAGTATTTTAAAGAGTTGCATAGCTAGAAAATAATTTTTAAAGAATCCTTAGAATAGCTATGGACCTTGTTCAAATCAGTTGTAAAATCTGAGTCTGTATCAGAGAATACTGAGTAACTAAACGCTTTAAACACTGTCTCATTCCTCCCAGTTGTTACCCCAAAGATTAAAACTTTTTAAAAGGTACGCGTGTTATATCAACTTGTATATGAAAAGGCAGTTTTTGTCAAAAATGCATTTTATTTCAATTTTAATTGTTGTTACTAATGAAAAGTACGTAGATATAAAAAAAACCTTAAATATATGATGATGTTTCAGTATCCCACCAGTGGTGACAGTGGTGAAAGAGGACATATCAGTGCTTCTCATTCAAAGAAAATTGATTTTCCTTGTCGCTCAAGATGGGGGACTGTGATTCTTCTGTACGGGGTTTTTGGTTATGGTGATTTCAACAATGCACTTTCACTTTAATGTCACATTTTTTTTCAAGAGATTTGAGATGTTTTTTTTAGCTTTCCATAAACTTCTTTTCACAATGAACGTTTACCAATAAGATTAGCCAAAATAACAGTTACCATTCTTAAATCAGCTTCAAATGGTGATTCTCCCTTATTTGACAGTTATTGTTTTGTTTGTTCTTTCAAACGCATTTTTAAATCTTTGCTTACTATAGTCTATAGTCCGTTCTTTACGAACGAACTTTACTGAACTTTGATGAACTTCACAAACTTTACTAACTTACTGCACATTAGAATTTTTTGGCAAAAACTACATCTACATGTAACTAGGCAGTATATACACAAATCTTTTGACAAGCGATGATACGTATAACGCACGTATCTTTTGAAATTCTTGGGTATGATGTTATATTTGAGTGACTCCGTTGCCTGATTCCCTGTGGTTCGGTCTTTACTAAGTTCCAGCTAAGAAGAACCTGAAGGCTTATTCCTGTGTGTGATATATTATTAACATAATAATAATTTGAATTAAATCAAAAAGACGCTATATGCATCCAGAGCATCAAAAGGAAGCATCTCCAACATATCAGATACGGCTAAAGATAGTAAGTTGAGACTTACAGGGCATGCTCAGGGTGATGCTCAAAACTGATCGGAGGTCAGCCAAACCCTCCTCCACTTGCCCTAATTAGTATGCCGCCTTGATTCCTATTTAGATAGGAATCTTGATGTTGAGAATTAATCAAAGTGTTGTGACCTTTTCAAATGGGCCCAATGCTTTTCAGGATATCCACTTTGAAACGACTCATTGCCTAAAGAATGAGGAATTGTATAGGCAGTGTTACACTATCGCATAAATATACCGATCTTTTATACAAATGCTCGCTCAGTTTCAAATGTTAGAGCTCTTTGACAATGTTTCTCTTTCTCTTTATGAAGAAAACAAGTATCGTATAGTATATTTGTAATGTATGGTCCCCTTTTATTAGGCTAGCGCTTAGAAAATAAAATGACCTATTTTTTGTCGTGTTTACGCCAAACAGTGCAATTTTCAGATCGTACTTTTTTGAAGGAAATAGGTAAATAACATTTTTAAAATTGTCATCTCACTGTGCATATTGAATTTGTTCATTTCTTGATTAAAAATTGCATCTCGACCAAAAAGTTCCTTGCGTCGACCCTGTGGCAATTGGGATAAAACCCTTGGATATGTACCTCCAGCCAAAGATCAACCCATTGTGCCACCAAAAGAGATATATTTTACTTTAAAATGCTTTCAATAAAAGTTATAGGGCAAGGGAACGTGGGAGTGTCTATCTTATTCATAGACAGCATAATTTATTTTGTTTCTGTTTTAAAGTCGCTCTTTACTTGCATTTGTTCTGTTTTTGTAATTTTATGAGCATTAAAGAACTGAGTTAAAAATGTTTGAGCCTCAGGACAAATTCAAGCTGCCAATAAAACTTTTCAAAGACAATATTATTTATTTTTCCTTGTAGATTATAAATACATAATAACTTATAAGAGCTTTATTTAAAATTTTGAAATTTACCGCTAATTGTCGCCCAAATCCTAAAGTATGATGAATGCAGAACAAAATCTGATCAATCCGATGATTGTTGTAGATTGTTTTTAGATTTTGAATCGGTAAAAAAAAAAAAAAAAAAAAACGTGTATGTTAAACTTTATCAGGAAAATATGTCAGCTTCAAAGGGTCGAGCTAAAAGCGTTCTTGTCTAAGGCTAAAAGCCGTAAACATCAACAACAAGAAGGAAAATACGGAAATCTTTTCGCAAGACAGTGAAATTCTATATTTGAATGAATACTTCAACCCTATGTTCAAGGTTTGTCCTCAGCAAAACATAAATACATAAAAGAAAAAAGACTTACAACAAAATAAGGCCATTAAAATTAAAATTTTAAAACAGTCATATCAGAATTTTAAACATCAACATTTCAAAACAGCAGTTATGTTTATTTTTCCTTATAAACACTTAATAATGGCATTATCTAAAAATTGAAGTTGCCCTACTGTCGCCCTGAAGGTTGTAAGTCCATCCACTATAGTTTGACAAATGTAAAGTTTTTGGGAATTCTGAACGTTTAAAAACTTTGATAGCGTAAACAAGATGTGGACTAGCTTTTTAATTTGATTCATGCTTATCTAGCTTTGATTCCTTTTTTTCTATAATTTTTAATATTTTCTGTAGGCTGTAAATTTTAACTTTTAAACGAGGCTCAAATAGTCCTAGAAAATAGGATGAAAGCTCCATGACAGTTGGTGCTTTCCCACAGTGTTATTGTATATTCCTCTACACTCTATGGCAGATACATACAGAAAAAAATGTGCACTGTATGTAATCCCCATTGATAAATAAAAGAAAAAATAAAAAAAAATATGGCACGTAAAAAATTAGAGTAAAGGTGTGTCCTAAAAGCCAAAGCAATAAGAAAAGAGACTCAACTGTATTTCTGAGCAAGAAAAATAAAACAATTCACGCTATATAGTGTCCCATGCAAAATTATAAAGCTAATGATAAAACCTATACAAAACTGTAGCATTTACATTTCTAAATCAACATTTTGCTCTTTCTCTATGTTTGGCAGAACGTAAAAGAGCCACTTTTGTCCAAAGGGCACAATAGGTTTTATATATCTATATGGAAGATATTTAGGCCTATTGCGTTTTATTATATTGCTGTAATAATTATATAGTAATTGTATATGTACAATAGTGTTACGTTTTATAGATTATAGTTTGCATATTTATACACAAAATTTATACAGAACAAACTTATTACTAGGTATTTTGCAATTTAGAAAAAAAAAATAAAATCCTATGCTAACTGTTAGAAAATTTTAGGTTTAGTCCCAAGACAGTTAGGAGCTAAATCAAAACCTAAACTAAGGAATAAAATAAACTAAGCTTATTTTGAGAATTTCTAGTTTCGCTGAGTAGCCCTTTCGTGTTGGTGGCACTATTAATTATTAATTCTTAATAAACTTTTTAAAGCCTCGAGTTTCCTTTTGTATCAGCGTCCTACACTTTTTTTTGTAAAGCCAAGAACAATTAAAAACATCTTTAGGTGCTAATTAGAGGGATGATTTTCATTGATATTCTTTTTTTTTTTTCGTGCTAAAAATCCCCCCCCCAGGTTTTAAAAACACTTGTTTTGCATTTCCATTAAAAAACAAAAACAAAAGCACAAAAACGCCCCCTCCCTCCTCGTAATTTTTTTAATTTTTTGTCGGTCGATTTTTAAAATCTGAAAATTACCTTTTCTCCCTACCCATCACCTACAGTTTTGTGAATTGGCCCAATTGCGCAACAGCCTTTTTCATTTTACCCATATATTCTTTTTCACAGCATTCGTATCTATCTGGGAACTTTCCGGATCGTACAAACGAAGTCTATTAAAGCTTTATCCGAGGCTAACTTTATTGGATTCTCCTTCAAATATGATTGCGTAAGCAATGAGTCAATTCCACCTATTGCAAAAAATCTCGTACAGATTAACAGAGCCGATAGACTCAGTTCCCAGCTTAATCTTTGTTAAGAAAATTCCCTCTTTTTTACATTTCTCTCATGTTGGTTCAAATTTATATTTACCACTGAAAAGATAAAAATAAATGTTAAAAGCCTTCATTAATCATTTCGTATTGTCAAGGTTCTTGCACTAGAAAATATGGATGTGGCCAGAATCCTGTGTATTTCTATTCGGTTAAGGAAGCAAAATGGAAATATTGCCTCAACACTTCACTTGACTCATAATCTATTGACCTATTCTAGAAGAGAAGAAACTGTATCAAAGACAAAGCGTGCAAAAAAAACAAAAACAAAAACGAACTTGAATGGAACCATATGCTTGGCGAATTATCTATCTTTCTAAGCGTAAAAGCTGTGTCTCAATTGTTTCTGTCCCAGGAATGTAAAGTTGTATCAGTGTAAAGTGAAATGAATTGTAACGTTACAGCACTGCTGAATTATCTCAGTATACACCGCCGCATTAGACCTTTAAAAAAGTTTTTTTTTTCATTTTATCAACAGACTATACCTCACTAAGAAACTATTATAAATTATGGCTTGTTATAACTAATCACATAGTTACTAATGAAGGTACTAATGAATACTAATGAATATAGTTACTAATGAATGAAGTTTTAGAGGTTTTGCGAGTTCAGGGTGCTAGAATTGGTTTGAAAATTAATGTTAGGAAGACTAAGTCACTAAGGCTAGGAATAAGTGAAGATGAAAAGGTGACGTTGGGTAATGAAAAGATTGATCAGGTGGGCAGCTTCATTTACCTTGGTAGTATTATTAGTAAAGATGGTGGTAGCAGTGAATATGTTAAATATAGAATAGCCAAGGCTCAGGGTGTTTTCTTCACAGCTAAAAAAAAGTCTGGAAGAATAAGAAGATAAGTCTGCAAACCAAGATTAGAATATAAGAAGCTACAGTGATGACAATGGTCAAATATGGCTCTGAAGCCTGGCCGCTCCGAAAAGTGGATAAAGATTTGCTAGATGTTTTCCAGAGAAATTGCTTAAGGATTGTTCTGGGTACCCGGCTGACTGGCCGTATTTCAAACAATAGGCTATACGAAAAATGTGGTTCAATACTGCTCTCTAGGGCTATAATGAAAGAAAGGTTGAGGTGGCTAGGGCACGTTGTGCGGATGAAGGATCACATATTGCAGAAGATTGTTTTTTTTGGCCAACCATCTAGGGCTAAACGGAAAGCAGGTCGTCCCCGTCTGGGGTAGGAGGACATCATAAAGAAAGATTTGAAGGAAATGGGAACTTCGTGGGCGGGTGTAAAAAGGGAGGCTTTGAATAGATTGGAGTGGAGGAGGAGCGTGCGTAGCTGTGTTGGCCTCAGGTGGCTTGGTGCTGCGGTGAGTTGTTAGTAGTAGCAGTAATAGTATATAGTTACTAATCATATAATTAACAATCACGAATGTAAAAAAGTATTTGAAAAAATTCTAATCTTTATAATAAGGTTAAAATATTATTTTCCAAGGAATCTTTATTTTAGAGAAGGGAGGGGGCAAAATTTGTTCATTATCTAGGGGAGGGGGAAATTTGTTGTTTAGTTTATTTTTTTTTTCAATGAAAATACCCTTTATATGTGGGCATTTTCAATGAAGATACCCACACAAAGGGTATTTTCAAAATCTAGGGGGGGGAGAACTAGGGGGTACATGACCCTATGCTTCCCCCAATTGACGCCACTGAACACATCGTCAAAGGGAAACCATACCTGCCTAGCAGTAGTAGGCATGTATACAGTATCACGAGTGATTGCGTAATATGTCTTACCACGGGCAGTCATCTATATATCCGACAAGTGATTGCATAGTATGGTTACCACGGGCAGTCACATATTACTACGAACGATACATGGGTTACCAGACAGGTTTCTGAGGCAATACCCATTTTTCTGGCCCAAACAGAGATGTATAAGGAATTAAATTAGAATATATGATTAGTTTCACGGGTTCATACTCTACCATGGGTAAGTATATATTTCACAAGTATATGCCTTGTCAGACACGTTTTTTCTAGGTTCAATAGTCAAAACTTGACTTCCTCATATTACGTGTTTAATGATGATCTCTTTGTAAGAATACTGGTTTTCACCTGAAGGAAAAATAATTGTTTTTTTCACTATAAATAAAGATGTAATCACTCTTTCTGAATCAGTTGAAAAAAAAAAACTTGAAATAACCCGTTTATTGTTAAATTTATTAATTTTCCAATGGAGAACTCTAAAAGAATCTTGATGGTAAGTGAATATATATATTATTCTTGTATTATAAAAAAAACACGCGATTTTTTTTTTGGTCGTATAGCTTTCAGATTCATAGCGGATTACATTTCTGTTGCAAAATTCACATGCTTTTGTAACAGCTGTTCAGATATTTTGACTAAAAGGGTACTAACTAAGAAAACCCAAAAAGTTACAAAATTAGTTTAGCTTAGTTGAATGATCCTACTGTTGTGAAGTGTATTTTATGGTATTTGGGTGTTGTAGTC
Organism: Artemia sinica; assembly: GCA_027921565.1. Classification (NCBI taxonomy): domain Eukaryota; kingdom Metazoa; phylum Arthropoda; class Branchiopoda; order Anostraca; family Artemiidae; genus Artemia; species Artemia sinica. The sequence continues at coordinate 58,956,476 of CM051268.1, forward strand.
GTAGATGCCATTATTCTCCTTTTACAGGGGAGATAACTCTGGCCCTAAGGTAATTAAACTTTGGTAGCGTGCCTTAGGCTATGACCGAACTAATGAGGCGTACCGACTGGGTATGTTCTAGGGGCTAAAGGTAGATCGTAGAGAGGTTGTCTAAAATAGAATACTTTTATTCAATTTACATATAATAATTACAGATATAGATATTCTACTGGGACTGGCTGTCCCAAGTAGACCACAAGTCTCAGAAACTACAATAATATATAATAAGATACAGACACTTACAATGATCCGACAAGATCCCAAGGTATTTCTATCGAGAAAATAAACGGGCAGAGGTTTGCCCTGCAAGTCAAAAAGTCTCATTCAGTCTCAAAAATCTGGGTATATATATGAAAAACTAACCACGTCCTTCCGGTACATTGACGCATTTAGCCAGGAAATTGGTGATTGAGCAAGTTCCCTCCAAGCTTACACATGCCACGATTTGTATCTTTATCTTAATAAAAAGTGGTATTTTGAAACTTTGTATTTGCGTCTTAATATATTTTTACTCAATAATAATTAACTAAATTAGAAAGCTTTACCACAGTACTCCCCATTTAAAGAAGAATTGTCCCAATTCTGAATATTTTACTTTTTAAAACAATTTAATTTTGTTTACAGCTATTATGCTGCCATTTTTGGGTCATTATGTGCATATACCCTCAATGAGTTTTCCTTAGGGTCATGTTTCTGGTCCAATATAGGCCATGTTCTTTTTTGTCGAAGGATTTCAATTTGCAATTCATCCTTGTTTCTCTTTTCTCTCTGTCTCTAGGACTGAAAAATACTCTTTTTACCCCTTCTCATATGCATCTTCTGTTTTAACTTGACTCCAAGCGGCTTTAGCATTATATTTGTGGTTCTGTTTAAATTAGATTTCAAGTTATATTAGAAAAGTTTATGAATTATTTGAGTTTAAATTTAATTCCCATGAATAATTTAATTTATCTGTGTGATGTGGTTGATATACCGTTTATTTTTCGTTTTAGAAATACCTTGGGTAAATAACATATAAAATTTTTGATTTTTAAACTTTCACATATTTTTCCAGCACAAAGAGTTTTCACAGTATTTCAATAACATAAGCCATTTGGGCTATGTAGTACATTCTCTAAGCCTAAATTAAGTTCTGATTTTGTCTCACTTTCTGATGAACTTGTAGTAAAGTCTGTAATACTGCTATAGTTTCCAAAATATCAGTTGATCAAGTATGTTTTGGTTTCTGATGGTATGAGATGATAGTATCAGGATACATTTGAAGTGGCTTCAAAATTTGTTACTTTCCAAAAATGTGTCAAAATAGGATTGAAAGAAAAATGGATCCGAAAGGATGCGACAAAAAATTTGATTTCCAAAAAAAATAGCTAAGGCTGTATCTAAAATAAATATTCACATTAGAATACATATAAAGCATTAGTTTTACATATGTAGTAGAAAGAAACACTCAAAATTTATATATATCCTGTATTCTTTTTTTTATCGAAAGTTAATTACTTTTAATTACTTTCTCCTCTTTTTAATTACTCCCAAAAATAGTTTCCCACTTAAATCGAAACATTATGTTTCTTGCTGGATTATTCTTTCAAATTTAATACTTAACGGATTATTTCACAATAAAAAGTATTTATACGTTGACTCGATGTTAAACATTTATAAATTGCATTAAATCACTAGTTAAAACTTAAAATATAAAACTTAAAATAAAAATATAGTATATGTATATACAAGCATTGTGTAATAACTTACACAAGTATTTAAGTCGCAAAACTAGATATGTTATTATACTACTGGTTAAAAATTAAAGTATTTTAAAAAATAAAACATGGTATAGACTAGCATTGGAATTAATTCCAATTATTGTTTTGTTAATTGCTTATGAAGTATTAATCTAGAATACTTCTTGAATGATATAAAAATAAAAACACAAATACTCAACATTTAATTCACTATATTTACATGGATAGTTTAGGTTATATATATATATATATATATATATATATATATTATATATATATATATATATATATATATATATATATATATATATATATATATATATATATATATATATATATATATATATATATATATATTATATACAGAAGTTATGTTGATACATAACTTAATTGTTAAAAAACAAATAATAATTATGTACTCTAATAATTTATTTAATCACTGCAATATTTATACTTTGTGCAACTTTTAAATAAGTCCGTCAAGACTTTTATATGATAAGTCCTAACTGCAATTAAAATATTTACAAAAAACTCCACTCTAATAAATAGATTCATACACTATAACTGATAAGTATGATTAGCCTCTATTTAAGGGCTTGGCAATAGTTCATATAGCATGATTTTGCTATCAAAATTTACATATTTACAATTTTTTTTTGTATATGATAACAATTCCATATTTATAAAGAGTTTTCAAAAATACATTTATAACTGTATATATTTTCTCAACAACATTTATTACCACTATATAACTTTCCATATACGACTATATTATTTCTTATCTTTGTTTTACAACTTTGGTTCTACTTTGAACCAATTTGAGTCATTTAACTGTCATTGGCTTACTATATGCCTATTTGTTTATTCAGACTTTTGAGCTTTTTAATTCTTTTTCGAATTTTTAGGTACTTCAGATAGTTTCATAACGTTTTTGTCTGTAATCTCTCTTTTTCAAGCTTTAATGTCCTTTTGGGTTAAGGCTTGATTTACAACTTGGATCTGATAAGTTAAATTTTTTTTTGCTGTTCACCTTATACCTCTTATGCCATTATCAAATGGCTCTTGCCTGTACTCTGAAGGTTTGCTTACCAGGACTGCCTTTTGGTAGCTCCTTATAACGTTTCCAGGTCCTCTTGTCATGGGCTACATCTAAAAGGACTATTCTGAACCTGCACACACAATAATTAATTATCTATAGTATTGCCACACTTTTTTTTGTGTCCACAGTTACCTCTTGGGGATTATTTTATCAGAAAAGTGGCCCTTCTGCAGAAAAATGCCGTGCCTTCTTTTACTTTTTCATGCCATGTTAGTCATTTTTCTGAAAACGACTCCCACATAAGAGAGCACAATTTTTTTTCTGTCTATTTGGAGCATTTCTCCAATATTTCTATTAATCTCGGCCCGCGTTAACCATTGTAACGGTGGCTCCGTAGTGTTAATGCTACTTATTTCGTACTTATTTAGTACAATTTTCATACTAGTTTCGTTCGGTCAGTTCAATATGTGCGTATAACAGAGTTTAACTGACTCCATTCAGTTTCCTTTCTTGTAATTTCGTCTGGCTATATTTTCAACTTGAACCCTTCTCTTTTTTTGATTCGTTATTTCAATGGAGCCCTAAGGGTTTTTTCAAGTCTTTTTCCGCTTCTTCAGTAAAATAGGTCTTTCCTAAGCCTATATTTATATGTTTCACGTATTTTTCAAAACCCTTAACAAGTTTTTATGCTGATTGCCCTTCTATGGTCAAATTCATTATCTCCATATTTTTTAGAGGTGGGGGGGGGGTCTAATTTTTGCAACCTGTATTTTTTGAAATTATTTAAATTTTTTCTTCCGAAAGTTTTTGTGTTAGAAAAGTACTGTAGCTTTTCAGCTAATTTTTAAGAACACTTTTAATTAAGTTCTGCCCCGCATTTGATAGTTCTCATTTCTTCCTTAAAATGCAATTTTTACGATATACTGGTTGCCAATTTTATCCCAGCTTTAATTACTATTTTATTTGACAAAGAAAGAGAGACAATAATTCCGTTGCAAGGCTAAATAACTTTGAATTTGGTGCTCATTATCTGTGGTTTATTGATAAGCTTGAATCTGGGAGAATTACAAGAATGAATTTTTGTTTATTACTGCGAGTTTTTTTGTTGCGTAATGTTATATTTTATTTTCAAAGAAAAAGTGGATACGTTTAGTTTGGGTTAGGGTTCAACGAATTGGGATTTGTGTGTTTGGGTTGGCACAGGTGAAAACCAATTGTTTAAACTAGGATTCTCCTGTGCCAGTTCGTTTTCTCAGATCCAAAACATCGCTAAAGTTAAAATTATTACCTTGAACTATTATTCTGGTTTGCTTGTGACGATGGGGTTAATTTTTGGCTTATTTTTAATGGATTTTGTCCTTGGCTTTTACCTCCTGGTAAGTTTTTAGGTTATAATTCACTTTCATATTGCTTTTCGTTTCTTTTACCTCGCACTTTTTTTGCCTTCTAAGCTTATTCTAAGTTCGCTTAAATATTTATAGCGCTTAATTATGTCTTAAATTTTTTTTTTTTTACCAAAAATTATTATATTAAACTATAACTAATTATAATAAGATTACAGCTAGCTTGTACACATAGCCGGCACTTAATGTAAACTCTTGCTGTTTTTCCTATTATAATTATTTTAAAATTCTTCAAAAACAATTTCTTTCAAATTCGACTGTGTCACCTCAGAGAGTCAAAGGTCAGTAGATGCTTTGCATTTACTTAACAACGAGAGACCAGCAGTGATTGAGCTCAACTCCAAATTTGATAGCTTCCAATGACCCTATTTCAATAGTCTACCCTCCTTCGTTTTTTTTCAACAACCCCAAAAATTTTTTTTAAGTATACATATCAAAAGAATTGTATTTTAATGCTGATTCTAAATATATAGTGTTTAGTAAGTTTACCTTAACCCGTATAAAGTTAGGAATTTGAACGTTAATTATTGTAATACAAACTGTAACGTCCTGTGTAATTGTTTCCGTAATATTATTTCTGTTTAATTCCTTGATATAATGTACTTCTAGGCTAATTTGAACATAAGGGACTATTGACTTCACTCTATTTGATTTCAACTATCAGACCTTGTTTTATCTGATATACACTCTACCTGATATTCGACTAAACTCTACTGATTTATAATCAGACTAGACTTGAGGATGATTCGGCATTGAGTAACCGTATAAGCGGACCAGAGTTATCAATATTAGCTATCCCAAAAGGATGCATTGCCTTCTCTGTTTGTCCTAAAGTGGCTTATATTCTATGTAAACAAGCATAACAGTTTTCATAAACTGGTAGCTTTACATCCACATGGCTCGAAAGCAGCCATGGCTTAAAATTCAAATTAGAACTTTCTTCGGACGCATTTTGTGCGGCTAATTCAAAACTTGAACTTTTTCTAACACCTTTATTCAGATGAAGGTCCTCTGTGTAGGTAAAGTAAACCCTTATAAGACCTATCCCCATGCCTCCATTTTCTGTGATTAACGGTTAATTTCACCGAATTTCTCGCCTTATGCAGAGTTCCCATCACAGCTGGGTAATAACTCTTTTTTTTTTTGCTTCCTTCGGCGACTTTTGCTAAGCTTCCACATTTGTTTTCTTACTTATAAGGTTACTTTTCTCGTTTTTTTCATCCCTTTCCTCAAGTACTTTAATTATATATCTATATATCTTTTCCTTCCCTTTGCATGTGAAACTACATAACTAACCTAGTATTTGTTAGCTTTAACAAAGGTAATTCTATTGCTTATTACGTCGTAAAATGCCATATTTTCGAAGCATCTCTACTCCTAAAACACTCGGAAATGGCAGCTTCTAAACTATAATTGTTCGGACCACAATTTATGCGCTTCCTTTGCTAAATTGTAGCAGTGTTACCCTAGAACAATAAGTCTGTAGCCTGTACTTGTAGTAAGGCTGAATTAGGACCCTATTTGCTACTATTTTGCCTAAAATTCTTCTGTTTCTATCAACGTTTCATCGGTCCAGCTAGATTTTGTTTTTCTTTACGTATTATCTTTTATTTTATTCTTTCAATTCACGGTACAAATACTTTATTATTTAGTAATATACGGCACTGCCTACATTGCATTTATTACTAACACTAAAAAAAACTACTTGCTTCTACTTGCTAAAAACTAGATACTGTATTTTTTTCTATTTTACAGTTCTTGATCGAGCCTTATTTCCGTTTTTTCTATTATACCCAAATCTTTGAGGGGATAAAAATCTATTTCTAATAGCCAAAGTTCGAGCAAAGCTGCTCGAAGTTTTGCTAATTCGAGCGCCGCTAAAAGCGAAGTACATTTACTTTCCCCTTCTAATACGGTCATTTCGATTTTTTTTTGTATTTGGCAACCTTATTTAGTCTCCTCGACCCAGTTTTCCCAACGGCCACCAGTTGTTGTGAAGTGTATTTTATGGTATTTGGGTGTTGTAGTCGTAGATGCCTTTATTCTCCCTTTACAGGAGAGATAAACTCTGGCCCTAAGGTAATTAAACTTTGGTAGCGTGCCTTAGGCTATGACCGAACTAATGAGGCGTACCGACTGGGTATGTTCGAGGAGCTAAAGGTAGATCGTAAAGAGGTTGTCTAAAATACAATACTTTTATTCAATTTACATATAATAATTACAGATATAGATATTCTACTAGGACTGGCTGTCCCAAGTAGACCACAAGTCTCAGAAACTACAATAATATATAATAAGATACAGACACTTACAATGATCCGAACAAGATCCAAGGTATTTCTAACGAGAAAATAAACGGTTTGAGGTTCGCCCTGCAAGTCAAAAAGTCTCCGTTCAGTCTAAAAAATCTGGGTATATATATGAAAAACTAACCACGTTCTTCCGGTACATTGACGCATTTAGCCAGGAAATTGGTTATTGAGCAGGTTCCCTCCAAGCTTACACATGCCACGATTTGTATCTTTATCTTAATAATAAGTGGTATTTTGAAACTTTGTATTTGCGTCTTAATATATTTTTACTCAACTAATAATTAACTAAATTGGAAAGCTTTACCACACTATTCATTATAGAATTGCTTATTCATTCCGCTTTGCTATAACGGCGATTATAAAATAAAAACTAGGCATGCGTGAAACGTTAAATAAGAATAATAAAGCCAATAAAAGAATTATCTAGGTGGATGTGGTTTGGTTTGGTGAATATAATTAACATCTCACGATGTATAAATCCGGGTTGCTTTAAGCAGCGGCAAAACTCTAATTTTTGAAAAAAGTGACGCTTTTGGCCTTTAAAAGGTCTTTAAAATTGTGGAGGGTTAGAGGGAAAGGTTTAGATGAAGAGATTTACCAGCACTGTTGCATAGTCTTTTGCATCGTCTTTTGCATTGTCTTTGCATCAGTAAAAAAAAACAAGAAACTAAATAATAATTAAAACCAATAAGATGACTAAAATTTGGGTTGGTCGGATATGAGACAGGTAAATTAGGCTATTATAATCAGTCGATGGCGATGTCTATATGCCTGGGCAAAGAGAACTTTTGACCAATCACGGCTGTTTATAAACAAACAACAATTTTTATTTTGGAGTATAATTCTGATTGTCTGAAACAGCCACAAATTCTGATTCTGGAAATCCTAAATCTGGTTATTGTTTTTAAACTTGAAGTGTGTGAAACTAAAAGGTTATAAGCTACCTAGTGAAAAAAAAACTGAAATTAGTTTTTTATTCTAGGACACTAATGATCAAACCCCCACCAAAAGTGAACGAAGTTAGATGTCGCCCCTGACAATACTTTTTTCGAGAGACACCTAATAAAATATTTGAACTCGATGAGGCAAACTATAAATCCGTTACGCATCCCGTTCAGATGGACAAGGGGTTTCTAATGACCTAACTGCAATTTTCTAACGTTTTTAGTCCATTTATCAAACAACCCCATATTTTTTATTTAGGTTTTTAACACACTCACAATTTTGCAAATTCTTCTTTTTTACAAGTTACATGTTATTTAAATTTCAACGCTTGATTAGTCATAGATGGTGTCCATGTGGCAAAGTTAAAAAATAATGCAAAAAGCCGATATCAGCACGCGTCCTCTTAGCACAATCAAATGTGGAACGCTTCAAGGTATAACAAGTCTTTGCATATAAACCCGTATTTTGATTTCTGGATTCTTGCATGCAAGAAAGAAGATATTTTAACATTGGAATTTGAGGAAAATCGATATTTTTCATTCGCGCATTTTGTAAAAAATTAACGTTAAAACTCTAGTTTTACAATTACGAGACAAGAAGGGGTAGATATTCTGAAACCATTATAATAATTCATTAAATCGTTTCCTTTTGTGATTGGGGTCAATAAGACTCTTTCGAGATTGACTTGTAAATAATTTGCTATGCAGGGAAACCTGACTTAAGGCACTTGCCATGAAATCTATTTAGTGGTGATTTTTAATTAGGCAAACTCAAAGAAAGGAACATCGCTTGCTCGGCTAGTAATTTCTAATCAGCTACTTGTATGTGCGCGTGTGTATTTACTCAAGGGGCTAATTAATTGAAAAAAGGAGTGTGGAGGAGTGGGGTGAAAAAAACCTTAATCAGATAGTGCCTTAACTTTGATACATGACTTTAGGCACTTATTTAGTACCTGGTAAACACGTGACTAGAACTGTATTGAACTGCTTCACGAGAATAAGTTATCGCTTCTTACTGAGGTATTGGTAACTCCATGACAGATTTTTTTTATCGTCCTTCCATTTATTTTAGTATTGGCATTAGCCAAACTTCACGTTTTGCGTGCCTACCAACTAGTAAATATGTATCGGGTTATCTTCTGCTCCTATTATTTTTTCAGTGAGATTAATATCATAAAAAATGGCAAAATATAAAATTGATTAAGCTCTCTTTGGCTACTTTACATGACTTTAGTGGGCAAGTATTTTGCCTATATAATGCTAGGAGGGAAATTAAGTTCAGAGGGGCTGAAAAATTGGCATAGTTTTCGACTTTATAAAATAATGGATATTTCACATGGAGAATAAACCACTGTTTTTTTTAGATTAAGATCAGTGAATAACCGCCACCACCATTATCAGCTCAAGAAGCACTTTTTCGCAGTGAGCCTGCACTAATCATTACACCGCCAGTGGAGATTAGAGATGCAGATACTTTAGCTGTTGTTGATAATATGGAGTGGGAAAAGGGGCTTTCTAAATGATTGTTTTGGGGTATGGCCAGCCTAGACGACTTAAGTTGTGATATTGATATGGTGGAGGACCCGAAATGGGCAAATAGGTTTATGAATGACTATTTGGGTGATAGTAGCACAAGTGCATCTAAACCGAGTTCTCATAAAGAAATACTGTCACAGGACAATACAGGCTGGCTAGATCAACAATCTCCGAATACCCTGGAAGGCATACTAAGTGAATTGGGTGATTTTACACCAGGGACAACTAATGCAATTGAACAGAATGGGGATGGTGATATTGACGATTCTATCCTATCCCCAACCATTGAGGTTAACAATAGTAGTATTAGTAGTGAAACATTACCCCCACCAACATTTACACTTCCACATTTTTTCCTTTCTAACTCTGCCTTGCACCAAACAAATGTCTTCAGCACAAAATTCGGTGACCCCTTTAACTCTTTAATGTCAGGGAATATAATAACACCCCCCCTGGATATTAATCATTTATATGTTAACAAAATTCAAGCCCTTCTTGAACAACAAATGGGGGTGTGGGGAGGGAGGGACAGTCTAAAAGCATCAATAGCACTAAATTGTTTTTTTTTAGATGAAAAATGCAAGCGAGCTGTATTCAAAATACTTACATACAGAGATGTTACCAATTCGCCCGCATTTATCAAATTATGAGGTTTTTTTTTAGATTGGGTAAGTATCATTTTGACTAAACTGGATAATTATAATTAGCGGGGTATTTGGTCGGTTATTTTATTTATTGAGAGTTTAAACGTTAACATCTGTAGATTTACAAAGAATTTTATTTTTAAGAGGTGGGGCTGGGAATATTGAATTAAAATATCATTCTGATTTAGAGGGTTGTAGGGGGATATAATGAATCTGTTTTCGATGCGAGGTTACAGTGTTTCAACTATGCATTTTTAATTGCCGCCTATAGACCTCTGCGTGATATTGCCTCTAAGAAAAAGTTGGACGAATTAGCAGTTAATGGGATGGAGGGGTCAAAAGTGTCCTAAAGTAAATTTTAATTGTTTAAATGGTCAATTTTCCATAACATTAAAAGGAATAGATATTTTTGAGCGGGCTAATGCACATTTAAATATTGGTGTTACGGTGTTGCAATATGAAACAGAATTTTAGGAGGTTCGGCGTTCTGATAAAAAGGATGTATTAATTCCATTGAGGGCTTCGCCAACATTAGTCAGTGAAGCATTGGGTTTCGCTTCTATACACGTCACCCACAGAGCCTGGTTTAAATTGGACATTTTAATCGAATTACAGATATTAGTAGGGTTTTAAGTGAGGTAAAAATCGGGGTGGTTTATACTATTACTTTCCAACATGCCTCTCAAGATTTCGAACTGATTTAAAGTTAAAGCATCACATGAGACACTGTGAACGTCATGGATACCAGGCTTTTTGGAAACGGTAAGCGGAGATAAAGCGATCTTACATTTAAGAATTTCCAGAAAACGCTCCTGCACAGCATTAAGATTGCTTTACACTCACAGACGTGTACGATTCGTCAAATCCAAATCGTGTTAAAATACATGAGGCCATAGGGGTCTCTTACGCTCTCACGTGCAACGATATTCCAGTAGTACCATGCAAGTGTTGGATGTAGTTGAGTCGTTGGGGGATGAAGACTTCATGCGCTCTGCATTGACCAGTCTAATTAAAACAGCGAATGGTGCAATTTCTTGTCTTCGTTATACAAACTATCCTATGATGCTATCACCAAATGACATATTGGCCATTTAAAAATCGTAAAATATGCTGGGTTTGCAAGGTGAATTTGATGATGGTGTTGGGAATGGGGAAAGAGGAAGGTGATGATCGACCATGATCATTTAAGGCAGGAAATTACATTGGGGGGAGCAACTTTAGAGGGGTTGCACATCAATCGTGCAATCAAGGGCTCCGTCCATTGAGTCAGTGAAGCATTAGGTCAGGCTTCTATACAGGCCACCCTCAGAGCCTGTTTCAATAGGACATTTAAATCCAATAACCGATATTAGTAGGGTTTTATGTGGGGTAAAAATCAAGAGGTTCGTTATTATTGTCCAACATGCCTGTCCTGATTTTGGACTGATTTAAAGTTAAAGCATCATATGAGACACTGTAAACGTCATGGATACCAGGCTGTTGAAACGGTTAGCGGAGATAGGGCGATCTTACGTTTTAAGAACTTTCAGAACACGCTCCTGCAGAGCAATAAGATCGCTTTGGACTGCGAAGCGATACTCAACGACGTGTAAGATTCGTCAAATTCAAATCGTGTTAAAATACACGAAGCCATAGAGGTCTTTTACGCTCATGCGCAACGAGGACTCCAGTAATACCATGCAAGTGTTGGATGTAGTTGAGTCGCTGGGTGGTGAGGACTGCCTGCGCTCTGCATTGACCAGCATAATTAAAACAGCGAATGGTGCAATTTCTCACCTTCACTACACAATCTATTCAATGTTCCTATTACCAGATGACAGATTGACCGTTAAAAATCGTAAAAATATGTTGGGTTTGTAAGGGAAAATTTGATGGTGGTGTTGGGAATGGGGGAAAGAGGAAGCTCATCGACCACGATCATTTATGGCAGGAAATTACGTCGGGTGGGAGTAACTTTAGAGGGGTTGCACATCAATCGTGCAATGTAAACTGGACAGCAATATTTCGTACCGGTTTTTATACACAATTTCAATTAAGATTTAAAGTTTATTTTACCGCAGTGGCCCACATTGCCAAGGGGGGTGTTGTAGATAACGCATGGATAGATGGTGCTTTTTCATATAATATCATACCCAAATCATCGGAGAAGCTAATGCTAATATAATTCATGTGGAAAACAGTTGACAAGGGTAAAACGTGCCTGAATAAAATCCGTTTTTAAGAATCTTTCAGCTTCTTCCCCAAGTCCTTAAGTTAACTGATTCAGGTAGATAAAAGCGACAATTTTGATAGCTTCCCCCTCCTTAAACAGCGCTTCCCCGATGATGAAACGTATGATTTACTAACGTCTAAGGGCATGTATGCATATGATTACTAAAACTCTGCCTCGAGGCTAGATGAGGTGTCATTACCACCGCCCATTGAAGCTTTTTAAAATTATCTTATTGAGAGTGAGTGCACCAATAGCGACTATGAATTTGCTAAGAGGGTTTTGGCAAAGGGTGGGTGTAAAAATGGATGGGATTACTGTAAACTGTACTTGGCCAGTGACGTACTCACTCTTCTGGACATTGTGTGCATAAAACATGGATAAAATCTATGGGGAATTTAGGTTGGATTTAGAGTATTATTTTTCCACTCCTCATCTGGTGATGGACTTGATACTTAAAATCAGCAAAGAAGAAATAGGTCTGATCGCCGACGTGGATCAGCATCTTTTTGTAGAGAGGTCAATGACGAGTGGGTGTGTTTTTCACGGGGACTGTATCATGAAAACTGATCCGACCTGACAGCACACCGATGAAAAGTCAGATGCGGTTTTTTTTGGATATGAATTCTCTTTATCCGTCTGCAATGTCTCACTACTGTTTGCCGTCTGGGAATTACAAATTGCTTAACGATCCATGTGCTTCGAATTTCTCCAGCATTGCTGCCGTTGAGGAGAATGGGGCACAGGGATAGTTTTTTTGAAATTGACGGTGAAATGCCCATGGAAATCCATGACTCGGCAAAAGACTTTGCTTTCTCGTGCATAAATAGGCCGGTGGGTAGGGACTCCCTGAACCCCTTAAATTTATCTTTAGTAGAAGATGGGAGTATTCACTGGGTACATTCAAAGCAAAAACTTATTGCCGACCTCAACTCGAAACAAAATATCGTTGTACATCACGTGCTATTGAAATGGATGGTGTCCATTGGTTTCAAAGTCACAAAGATTCATAGAGCCCTCCAATTTGATCAAAAGCCTTACATGAAAACGTTTATTGACACCTTTGTCATTAAACGTTCACAAGCGAAAACGAAGTTTGAGAAAGAAATCTATAAACTCATTTTAAAACTCAGCCTTCGGTAAAATGTGCGAAAGCGTACGAAACAGAAGGCGATGTGACATTGTAAACCAGTCCCAATGATTGTGCTCGAATCATTGCGAATTCAAACTTCACATCGTTCACAATTATTTACTCTGATATGGTGCTCCTAAATCGTAAGAAAAGAAATATAATTTTAAATAAAAATATTGCAGGCGGAGTGCAATAATGGAATTATCTAAAAAACTCATGTTGTCATTTTATTATAATGTGTGCAAGATACAATGGCCGATTGAGGGACAAGTTCAAGTGTATTACGGGGACACTGATTCACTCCTGTTAAAAGTTAAAACTGAAAATTTGTTGAATGATTTGGAAAATGGAGAGTACATTAGCTCACGAATAGACTACACCAACTGGAATGAATCCTCTATCCAGAGCTAGTGAAACTTCAGGAACCAAATCAATTGTTAATGTTAAAATCTGAAACGGGAAGCGATCTGATATCCAGTGGTGTGTTTCCTGGCCCGAATGTATACTATGTGGAAACACACAACAAGGATATCAAACAAGTTTGCAAGGGGGTACCTACGCACTTTGTAAAAAATAATTTCGATGTGTGTGTCTATAGAAACTGTATGGGACGTAGTTTAGTCCCAAGAGCGAAAGTCATGGCGATTCGCTCTTTACATTTTAAAAACTACACAGTTAGAGTTGAGAAAAAACGCCATGTCGGCCATATTAGACAAATTTTATGTACTTGAGGATGCAGTGAAGGTACTACCACACGTCACTATTTAATATCAGACCAAGTTGAATGAGTATAGAAAGCAACTCGATCTGCAAAAATTAACTTAAATTCATTCATAGTACAAGGTGGGTAGGTGGGTGGTGTTTCAATTTTTTTCTTTTTAATTAATAAATTTTCAATATGTGTGCTTGCAAGGCAGAGCAGTTACATCTTCTTCTTCTTCATAATTTCCAGTATTTAGAGCTATTTAATGTTCCCGGCCCGGCCTGGCCGCCGCAGCGGCCAACTCTGGGGGATGGGGGGACCCATTTCAAATTAAAAAATGTTGTAAATAAAAAATGTGATATTATTTTAAGTGTATTGTTTAATAATTTTTTTCCTAGTGTATATTTAAAATACATGTTGTATTTTTGTTATAAATAAATAAATGAAAAAACGAAGTGTATTTATTAATATATAATTTTTTTTGTCCTAGTGTTTATTTAAAATACATGTTTATGTTTTTCTTATAAATAAATAAATAAATAAAAAAGAAGTGTATTTTTCTTGTTTAATGTGCCTTTGTCTAATTGCACTATTTGTAAAGTGTTGCTTTTATGTTAATAATAAAAGAAAATATGATTCTTTATTGATTTTGTTCTTCTTCTCATTATTCTTGAACGGCGTAGTAGTAGTAGTATTAGTAATAGAGAAATTATTTAGTCATTAGACATCTATAGTCTACAGTTAGTTGTAGGTGAGCTGTTGAAGGGAACAGCAATATGTATCAATTTAAAACACCATTCAGATTGTTTTCTGTGTGGTCCATCAATGTCAGGCAAAACGACACTTTTAACTAAAATAATTAAAAATCGCGATAAAATGTTTATGGAAAAGCCGAAAAAAATATACTATTGCTACAGTATTAGGCAAGAGTCAAACGATAAAATAAAAGCAATTGCTATATCGGTCGTGCAGATAAAACTCATACAGGGACTTGATGTTTTCTACATTATTGAACCAAACTCTTGGCTGATTATTGACGATTTAGCTGAATCCATTGAACAATAGTCCCAGGAAATGCTACAATGGTTTACCGTTCGAATTAATCATGAACAGATTTCCGTTACTCTAGTTCCACACAATCTCTTTCGTCAGAGCAAATGTATGCGAACACTTGCCTTGAACTGCACCTACTATATCATCTACAGAGTTGTTCGTGGTTCTAGCCCGCTAATAACTCTCAATAAACAAATAAATCCAGGCGCCCCCCAAATTTTTCCTCTCAGCGTACAATCAGGTAACTAATAAACCTACGGATACATCCTATTGGATCTTAATCAAAATACACCCGAGGATTTACGTGTAGTCACAGATATTTTTGACAATGAAATTACAGTATATCTTCCCGTGAACAGTATAGAAGGCTATTAGTTGCCATCATGACACCGAAGAAACTACATGAAAATGGACATTTATTTTCCGTTCTAAGCACTTCAATACCCCTTCTTAGGAAAGCCATACTCAAACATGGTATTGACAAACAGTCGATTTCATTAATCTGATATCTGATCTTTGTTTAAATTTAACCAAGGGCAATGTTCAGCTGCCAGAAGGAGTTAAGCAACAGGCAAAGCAACATCGTTCCATTCCACCTGCATTGGCCAGTGAAAAGAAAGGAAAGAATTTTAAAAGTAAACGTCTTCTTCAAGCGGGTGGTAGCTTTTTTACACTTTTACTGCCAATAATTGCAGGACTTGTAAATAGTATTCTCTAGATGGCTAAACCCTATAAATTGACTCCAATAGAACTCGCTCTCTCACCCTTGGAACACTTTGAGGACAATCTGAGTAAATTCATTGACAATGAGAATATTGAGGATGATAAAAAACTGCTTTTACTTCAAGATCCACTTCACCGAGTGGACAAACATAAGCCCTATCGTGCGAGAGCCAGTGTCATTGATCACAAAAAAGAACCATCTCCTCGGGATTCTTCTGCTATCACTGCTGGAACACAATTAAAGAAGGTGGAATTGGGTTCAATAGTGTCGAGCATTGGAAATCTAATGCCGCACTCATATTGTGAAAGTAAAAAAAGTAAGAAAGTAAGTAAGACGGTACTACACCCTTAAGGTCCAAACTGGCGGTCCTGATCTCCGTTTCGTGGCCCTTCAGCCAGGAAGTGCAATGGGTCTGGGGGCAAGCCATCCTGTGCTTTCGCACAACCTTCATGCTTACCTTCCCCAGATTTCTCCAGGTACTCATTTAGAGCTGAGTCGACTCTGACTAAGCTTACAGAGTCCCGCCACTGACCCGCGTCCCAAACCGAAATAACTTGCCACACCAGGGATCGAACCCGTGCCCCTTGGGACAAAGAATTCTCAACCAAGCGGACGTCCACTTAGCCAGGACGGCTATTATCGTGAACAAAGTAAACGACTCATAACAAATCTCATGGAAAGTGGTCAAGATCATATTCAGTTTCATAGCAATGGGAAAGGAATTATAATTCAAGGCAAGAGCTATAATCTACTTGATTTAAAATATGATATGGTTACAAATCGTAAAGGACTTTTATCATTTGACAGTCATTTATTTTCTAAATACATTAAGCTTCCCCAAAAGCCTTATTAGCAATAACAAATTCTACAAAAATGAAATGAACATACTTCTTCCTCATCGTCAATAACATTAAAAACAAGAAGATGAAGAAGAAGATTTTAAATCAATCTTTGAAAATACTAGCACACTTAGTGGAAACATTGATTTGACAATGAGGAGGAGGAGGAGGACACCACTGATAGCTAGACAAAAGCGAAGACGTATCAAACTCAACGTCACCACCATCATCACCCACTGTATACAAAATGGTAGTGGACGTTACACTACGTGTTTACGTTCACACTTTCTTTACCAGTGTGTCTGAGTGGATGTTTGCTTCTCTCTATGTCTGTATTTGTCTGATTTTGTGTCTGACACTGCGTGCTTGTAGGTAATTTATCTTCTCTCTATAGGCCTGTGTGTTTTTAGCGGATGTTGCTTCTCTCTATGTCCGTTTTTTTGTATGATTTTGTGTCTGACTCTGCTTTTGTAGATATTTTTGTGTTTCTCTCTCTGTGCCGTTGT
>CM051268.1:58973397-58975897 GCA_027921565.1 Artemia sinica
CCCTGGACTTTCCTAAGTGATATTAGTGACCTTGGTTCTTGATAATTGGATTATAGGATTTGAATTATAGTTCTGAACAGTGAAAGAAATAAGAGGTGAGATTTTTAGTTCCGAATAGCTCATGCCTGACACAAAGGAACCTCCTGAAAAAGACATAAATGTCTCACCTTTCCTGCCTTCCAAAAGAAACTTAACTAGAACCCCCCCAACTCTTATGTCTAAATCAACCACACATCTTAAGGGGATACAAGCCCTAAACATCCTTCAAGCCAAAAGTACCGGTGAAACCCCTGGCAAAAAAGAAAAAATGATGCAATTAGATCACCCCCTGAAGAACCCCAACCCAAGATTATATCACTCCCTGATGATTCCCAACCAATTGAATCAAATCCTAGCTCTTTAGATCAGCCATGCTATTACATTGTGACCATCAAGACAACCAATGGTTAACCCTTTACTAGAGATCGGTTAATGGATATTAAAAAGCCTATATTTTTACTAGCTAACTCAACTTTTGAAGCAGTTTTCCTAAAAGACGGTCTGACAGACCTTTATTTTACCTCTCACAAGGCCGCAGATTCAGTCCTTTCAAGGTCCAAGGAATTAATCGTTGAGGGTTCCAAAATCTTTGCCACTTCAAAAGAAGTAGAAAAGTCCTATAAATACGTGGTTTATGGTGTTGACACCGGTATACCAATAGAGGAATTTACAGCTGACCTAATTGATTCTTCGGGTCATCCGGTCCAACCAACAACAGCCACAAGACTCAGCTTGAAAAATGATGGTAATCTTATACCCAGTCGCTCAGTGCTCATTGTATGCAAAAACGACTTGCAAAGAGAATTTTTTTCTGTATGGTATTGCCCTTCGCCATAAGTCCTATAAACCAAAGCCCCTACAATGTGCAATTTGCCTAGCTCATGGTCTTAGCAAAAATAATTGTAAACAGTCACTCCAATCATGTCGAAAATGTGGTAAACCTAGCCACGTTACAGAAAATTGCACCGAGAAAGACGCCTACTGTAAAAATTGTAATAATAAGGGGCACACGGCACTTGAGAAGCAACTTTGTCCGGCCTATCATAAGAGAGCCGAGATCCTCCGAACCTCTGTGAGATTGAACTTGCCCTACTCCGTCGTAGCCGCTACAATCCCTAGACAACCAACTCCAAGTCGACCCTTAAATAGCCAAACTGAAGTTTCAAAGAACCAGAGGAAAAAATTCCATCCCCCAATAGATAAAGGCTTCTCATTTACCCAATGGTCCACTCAATTTCCTTAACTTGAGGCCAAATCGCAGCCTTCCTCTTCCCAACTTCCAATGCAATCACATCCACAAGTTATTCATCATCACAATCAAGAATGGCAAAGCTTAGCCACATACCTCGCAGTTTCCCATCTTATCGAGGTTGGCAGTGAACCAGTTGAACTGAAAGATATCCTTAAAAAAAGGCCATTACTACGTTCTTAGGAGACGAAATCTGGCAAAAAGCTACGGTCCAACTTTTATCCTTCAAATAAGGCATGGAATGCCATTCTAACTCAACATTTTCTACGATCCCAACTGTTACCAAGTCCCCCAGAAATTTGAAAGAATCACCAGCACTTGAAACGATGGTAGAAGCACCAAGCCATAGCAATACAAAAAAAAAAAACAAGAAAATGCCGACCAACACAGTAACACAGAAATTGACGAACCCTCACGAAGTCTCTTCGGGCGAGGATGAAGTTCAAAGAAAAACCCAAGCGAGAATATACCCAACAAGAATGCCTGACGACTAATTAATGTGTGACTTTTCGTTTTTAACTAATTTATCCCTTTCTAATAACATTGCTTTTAATTATTCCGATATAGAAAGGAATCAGCATGCCAACCCTATAAGCAGCCCCGATGGTACCTTAACTCATGCTAGTTGTAATTACCTAGATATTCTCGATTTTGCTACCAATGTGAAGCCAAAACTAGCTAATAATAATTCCCTTAATGTTCTTTGTTTCAACATCAGAAGCATCCGGTATAAGTGGCTCAAGTTTAAAGATTTAATTTCATTCAATGGTGTCTGCCCTTTTGACGTAATAGGATTAACAGAGACATGGCTTTCCGATAATGATGACACTAGTGATTTTTCACTCCCTGGTTACCAAATAATCCATATGCCCAGGAGGTTGACAAAGTGTTCTGGGGGTATCTCACTTTACATCCGTCCGAATGTAAATTTTACCAGGCTATCAGAGTGCGAATCTATTTTCTCTACACAAATAAATCTCAGATGTATTTATTCAATAATTGTTAACATAGTTATCGGACAAAATTCCTATATACTCTCCTTATTTTATAAACCTCCACCATTTCCGACCTCATGTTTTTGTAATCTGTTTGACGATTTCTCTAATTTTATGAATCTACCCCATAAAAAGGCAATAGTTCTTGGGGACTTTAATTGTAACCTACTGAATGTTGGTAAAAACATTGAATCTGACACTTTTTTTTGAATCGGTA
>CM051268.1:58983397-59160897 GCA_027921565.1 Artemia sinica
GACAACTCCTTCAATACGAAGTGCACTGGTCTAAACAATAACAACAACAAAAAATAATACTTTATACCCACATCGATCTTTACTATAAAAACGTCAAGCCTTTCAATCACTTTCGACTATTAAAAAAGGCACTAGGCCTTTCGATTTCCAATCGAATGAGCCCTTTTGGAAACTACAACGCTTTCTATAAACACCTTATATACCCCAGAGCATAAATTACAACCCTTACCATAAAGTTTGTTAGGGTGGTTGTTCAGAGCTTTCAACTACGTTAAACAACAAAATGGCTATTTCGAAATTTTGATTGGATGTGTTTGGGGAAATGGTGAGCGTGAGAGGGGCGGTAGTCACTCTCCAATCACTTTCAACTATTAAAAATGGCCCTAGCCCTTTCAATTACCAATCAAATGAGCCTTTTTGACGTTTCTAAGACAAAACTTTCAAAAAATAATCTTATATGCCCCCAGGATATAACTTACAACCATTTGCCCTGAGTTCTTGAAGGGGGGGTCATTCTCAAAGACCTAATTTCCAGAACTTTCTACTATGTTGAACAAAATGGCTATCTGAAAAATTTGATTGGATGTGTTTGGAGAAATGGTGGGCGTGAGAGGGGGGTTAGTTACTCTCCAATCACTTTCGACTATTACAAAGGGCACTAGCCCGCTCAATTTCAAATTGAACGAGCTCCTTTTGAAGTTTTACCACAACTCTATCTATAAAACCTTATATGCCCCCAGGGCAGAACTTACAGCCTTTGCCCTTGGGGCTCTGGGGGGTTTGTCATCCTCAAATACATAATTTCCAGAACTTTTAACTACGTTGAACAAAATGACTATCTCTAAGCTTTGATTGAATGTTTTTGGGGAATTAGTGGGCGTAAGACGGGGGTTAATTACTCTACACTCACTTTTGACTATTAAAAAGGGCAATTTCAATTTCCAATCAAATGAACCCTTTTGAAATTTCTATAACAACTTTCTATATGAACTTTATATGCCCCCAGGGCATAACTTATACCCCTTGCAATGAGGGTTCTGGGGGGGGGGGGTTATCATCCTAAAAGACCTAATTTCAAGAACTTTCAACTACGTGGAACAAAACTGATATTTCAAAATTTTGATTGAATGTGGTTGGGAAAATTGTGGGCATGAGAGGGGCGTTATCCGCTCGACAATCACTTTTAACTATTAAGAAAGGCACTAGCCCTATCAATTTCCAATTGAATGAGCCCTTTTGAAGTTTCTAGGCTTTCAATAAAAAATGTTTATGCCCCCAGGGCATAACTTACAACCCTTGCCCTGAGAGCTGTGGAGGGGTTGTCATCCTTAAAGACCTAATTTCCAAAACTTTCAACTACATTGAATAAAATGGCTACCTAAAATATTGATTGGGTGTGTTTTGGAGAAAAGATGGGCGTGAGAGGGGGGTTAGTTGCCCTCAAATCACTTTCTACTATTAAAAAGGGCACTAGCCCTTTGGATTTCCAATTGAATGAGCCCTTTTACAAGTTTCTACGCCGAACAAAATGACTATCTCGAATTTGATTGATGTGATTCGAAAAATGGTGGGCGTCGAAGGGGTGTTAGTCGCCTTCCAATCAATTTCGACTATTAAAAAGGGCACAAGCCACTCAAATTTCCAATTGAATGAGCCCTTTTCGAAGTTTCTACGACAACTTCTTCGATACCAAGGCCCCTGCTCTAAAGGAAAAAATTAATAAAAAATACATTGTGCCAACATCGTTCTTATATGTCCCCAGGGTATAACTTAAAAATCTTGCCCTGAGGGTTGTGGGGGAGTGTCCTCCTCTTTACTTAGTCCCCGTTTTTTGTCTCGTTCTCGAGAGTCCCTGTTTTTTACTTAGGAAGCTCGATCGCACTGCCGATGATTTATACAACAACTTTCTATATAAACCTTATATGCCCCCAGGGCATAACTTACAACCCTTGCACTGAGGGATCTGAGGGGGTTATCATCCTAAAAGACCTAATTTCCAGAACTTTCAATTACGTTAAACAAAATGGATACCTCAAAACTTGACTGGAATTGTTTTGGAAAATATCGGGCGAGAGAGGGGGCGTTAGTCGCTATTTAATCACTTTCAACTATTAAAAAAGGCACTACGCCTTTCAATTTTCAGTTGAATGAGCCCTTTTGAAGTTTTTACGACAATGCTTTCACTAAAAACTTTATATGCCCCAAGGGCATAACTTACAACCCTTGCACTGAGGGCTCTGATGGGTTATCATCCTAAAAGACCTAATTTTCAGAACTTTCAACAACGTTGAAAAAAATAGATATCTCAAAATTTTGATTGGATGTGTTTGGGAAAATGCTGGGCGTGAGAGGGGTGTTAGTTGTTATCCAATCACTTTCAACTATCAAAAAAGGCACTACGCCTTTCAATTTTCAGTTGAATGAGCCCTTTTGAAGTTTTTACGACAACGCTTTCAATCAAAACTTTATATGCCCCCAGGGTATAACTTACAAACCTTGCCTTGAGGGCTCTGGGGGGAGGGGTTGTCATCTAAAAACCATAATTTCTAAAACTTTCAACTTATTTGAATAAAATGGCTATCTAAAAATTTTGATTAGATGCGTTTTGGGAAAAGGTGGGCGTGAGAGGGGGGTTAGTTGCCCTCAAATCACTTTCGACTATTAAAAAGGGTAGTAGCGTCTTGAATTTCAAATCGAATGAGCCCTTTAGGGTTGTTGGGGAGCGTCCTCCTCTAAAATTTATTTTCTATCTAGAAATCAACTACGCTGAACAAAATGGCTATCTCAAAATTTTTATTGGATGTGTTTGGGGGAATTATGGGCGTAGGGGGGGGCAGTTGCCCTCCAATCACTTTCGACTATTAAAAAGGGCACTAGCCCTTTGAATTTCCAATCGAATGAGCTTTTTTTGAAGTTTCTAAGACAATGCCTTCTTTAAAAACCTTTCATGCCCCCAGGGCATAACTTTAAACCCTTGCCCTGAGGACTGTGGGGGAATGTCCTCCTCAAAAACATATTTTCTATCTACAAGTCAACTACGCTGAACAAAATGGCTATCTCAAAATTTTGATTGGATGTGTTTGTGGAAATGATGGGCGTGGGGGGGGGGGCTAGTTGTCCCCCAATCACTCTTGACTATTAAAAAGGGCACTAGCCCTTTGAATTTCCAATCGAATAAGCCTTTTTTGAAGTTTCTACGAAAGCGCCTTCTATACAAAACCTTATGCCCCGGGGCATAATTTACAACCCTTGCCCTAAGGGCTGTGGGGGACTGTCCTCAAAAGTATAATTTCTATCTGGAAATCAACTACGGCGAACAAAATGGCTGTCTCAAAATTTTGATTGGATGTGATTCGGAAAATGTTGGGCACGGAAGGGGTGTTAGTCACCTTCCAATCACTTTCGACTATTAAAAAGGGCACAAGCCACTCAAATTTCCAATTGAAGGAGCCCTTTTCTAAGTTTCTACGACAAATTCTTCGATACGAAGTGCCCTGCTCTAAAGGAAAAAAATTAATAAACAATACATTGTGCCAACATCGTTCTTATATGCCCCCAGGGCATAACTTAAAAATATTGCCTTGAGGGTTGTGGGGAGTGTCCTCCTCTTTACTTAGTCCCGTTTCTTGTCTCGTTCTTGAGAGTCCCCGTTCTTTACTTAGGAAGCTCGATCGCACTGCCTATGATTTATACAACAATTTCTAAATAAACCTTATATGCCCCCAGGGCATAACTTACAACCCTTGCACTGAGGGCTCTGAGGGGGTTATCATCCTAAAAGACCTAATTTCAAGAACTTTCAATTACGTTAAACAAAATGGATACCTCAAAACTTGATTTGAATTGTTTTGGAAAATATCGGGCGAGAGAGGGGCGTTAGTCGCTATTTCATCACTTTCAACTACTAAAAAAGGCATTAGGGCTTTCAATTTCCAGTTGAATGAGCCCTTCTGAAGTTTCTACGACAATGCTTTCACTAAAAACTTTATATGCCCCAAGGGAATAACTTGCAACCTTTTCACTGATGGCTCTGATGGGTTATCATCCTAAAAGACCTAATTTCCAGAACTTTCAACTACGTTGAAAAAAATAGATCTATCAAAATTTTGATTGGATGTGTTTGGGAAAAAGCTGGGCGTGAGAGTTGCGTTAGTTGCTATCCAATGACTTTCAACTATCAAAAAAGGCACTAGCCCTTTCAATTTCCAATTGAATGAGCCCTTTTGAAGTTTCTACGACAATGCTTTCAATCAAAACTTTATATGCCCCCAGGGTATAACTTACAAACCTTGCCTTGAGTGCTTGGGGGGAGGGGTTGTCATCTAAAAACCATAATTTCTAAAACTTTCAACTGCGTTGAATAAAATGGTTATCTAAAATTTTGATTGGATGTGTTTTGGGAAAAGGTGGGCGTGAGAGGGGGGTTAGTTACCCTCAAATCACTTTCGACTATTAAAAAGGGTAGTAGCCCTTTGAATTTCAAATCGAATGAGCCCTTTTTCAAGTTTCTGTGACAAAGATTTCAATAAAAACGTGATATGCCTCCAGGGCATAACTTATAATCCTTGCCCTGAGGGTTGTGGGGGAGTGTCCTCCTCTAAAATTTATTTTCTATCTGGAAATCAACTATGCTGAACAAAATGGCTATCTCAAAATTTTTATTGGATGTGTTTGGGGGAATTATGGGCGTGGGGGGAGGCTAGTTGCCCTCCAATCACTTTCGACTATTAAAAAGGGCACTAACCTTTTGAATTTCTAATCGAATGAGCTTTTTTTGAAGTTTCTAAGACAATGCCTTCTTTAAAAACCTTTCATGCCCCCAGGGCACAACTTTAAACCCTTGCCCTGAGGACTGTGGGGGAATGTCTTCCTCAAAAATATATTTTCTATCTGCAAATCAACTACGCTGAACAAAATGGCTATCTCAAAATTTTGATTGGATGTGTTTGGGGAAATGATGGGCGTGGGGGGGGGGGGGCTAGTTGCCCTTCAATCACTTTTGACTATTAAAAAGGGCACTAGCCCTTTGAATTTCCAATCGGATAAGCCTTTTTTGAAGTTTCTACGACAGCGCCTTCTATAAAAAACCTTGTATACCCCAGGCTATAACTTAAAACCCTTGCTCTGAGGGTTGTAGGGAGTGTCCTCCTCAAAAACCTATTTTCTATCTGGAAATCAACTACGCTGAACAAAAAAAGCTATCTCAAAATTTTGATTGGATGTGTTTCAAGAAATGATTGGCGTGATGAGGGGGCTAGTTGTCCTCCAATCTTTTTCGACTATAAAAAAGGGCACCAGCCCTTTGAATTTCCAATCAAATGAGCCTGTTTTGAAGTTTCTACGACAACGCCTTCTATAAAAACCTTTTATGCCCCCAGGACATAACTTAAAACCCATGCTCTGAGGGTTGTGTGGGAGTGTCCTCCTCAAAAACATATTTTCTATCTGGAAATCAACTGCGCTGAACAAAATGGCTATCTCAAAATTTTGATTGGATGTGTTTGGGTGAATGATGGGCGTGGAGGTGGGCTAGTTGCCCTCCAATCACTTTCGACTATTAAAAAGGGCGCTAGAACTCTCAATTTCCAATCGAATGAGCCCATTTTGAGGTTTCTACGACGACCTCTTCCATATGAAGTGCCCTGCTCTAAAGAAAAAAAAAAAATAAATAGTACATTTTGTCAACATAGTTCTTATATTCCCTCAGGGCATAACTTAAAACCCTTGCCCCGAGGGTTGGGGGGAACAACTACGCTGAACAAAATGGCTATCTCAAAATTTTTATTTTATGTGTTTGGGGGAATGTTGGGCGTGGGGTGGGGGCGCTAGTTGTCCTCCAATCACTGTTGATTATTAAAAAGGGCACTAGCCACTCCAATTTCCAATCGAATGAGCCCTTTTTGAAGTTTCTATGACAACTCCTTCGGTATGAAGTGCTCGGGTATGGAGGGGAAAAAAATAAATAACACATTGTGGCAACATCGTTCTTTACTGAGGCAGCGCTAGCGCGCTGCCTATGATTTTGTCTGTTTCTTTCTGGGCCTGTGTGTTTGAGCGAATGCTTGCTTGTCTCTATGTCTTTCCTTGTGTGATTTTATGTCTGACTTTGTGTGTTTGTATGTACTTTTGCCTCTCTCTTTCTGCACCTGTGTGTCTGAGCGGATATTTGCTTCTCTCTATGTCTGTCTTTGTGTGATTTTGTGTCTGATTCTGCGTGCTTGTAGGTATTTTTTCTTCTCTCTAGGCCTGTGTGTCTCGGCGGATGTTTGCTTGTCTCGATGTCTGTCTTTTTATAATTTTGGGCCTGACTCTACGTTTGTAGATATTTTTGTTTTTTTTTTTTGCGCCTGTGTATTTGAGCGGCTATTTGCTAGTCTCTATGTATGCCTTTGTATGATTTTGTGTCTGACTATGTGTGTTTGTAGGTGTTTTTACTTTTTTTCTCTCTCTCTCTCTATCTCTCTCTTTCTCTCTCTATCTGTACCTGTGCGTTCGAGTGGGCACTTGCTTGTTTCTATGTCTGTCGTTGTATGATTTTGTGTCTGACTCTGTGCGTTTGTAGATATTTTGTCGGTCTCTCTCTGTGCCTGTGTGTTTGAGCGAATGTTTGGTTGTCTCTATGTCCGTCCTTGTGTGATTTTATGTCTGACTCTGTGTGTTTGTATGTATTTTTTCCTCTATCTTTCTTTACCTGTGTGTCTGAGTGGATATTTGCTTCTCTCTATGTCTGTCTTTGTCTGATTTTGTGTCTGACTCTGCGTGCTTGTAGGTGTTTTTTCCTCTCTCTAGGCTTATGTGTCCTAGCGGATGTTTGCTTGTTTCTATGTCCTTTTTTGTATGATTTTGTGTCTGACTCGGTGTTCGTAGATATTTTTTTTTCTCTCTCTTGGCCTGTGTGTTTGAGCGGATATTTTCTAGTCTCTATGCATGTCTTTGTATGATTTTGTTTTTAACTCTGAGTGTTTGAGGGTATTTTTGCTTTTCTCTCTTTTTCTCTCTTTCTCTCTCTCTCTCTTTCTCTTTGTGCCTGTGTTTCTGAGTGGATATATGCTTGTTCTTATGTCTATCTTTGTGTCTAACACCGTGTGCTTTCTGGTAGTTTGGCTTATTTCTCTCTGTGGCTATGTGTCTTAGCGGATTTGTTTTTCTTTGTCTGTCTTGTGTGATTTTGTGTCTGACTCTGTGAGTTTGTAGATATTTTTACCTCTCTCTATTTCTCTGCTTGTGTGTCTGAGTGGATGTTTGCTTGTCTCTATGTCTGTCTTTGTTTGATTTTGTGTCTGACACTGTGTACTTGTAGGTAATTTTGCCTCTCTCTTTCTTTGCCCTTGTGTCTGAGTTGATGTTTGCCTGTCTCGGTTTCGGTCTTTGTGTAATTTTGTGTCTGACTGTGTGTTTCTAAGTATTTTTCCTCTCTCTCTCTCTCTCTCTCTCTGTCTATGTGACTGAGCGGATGTTTGATTGACTCTGTCTTTCTTTTTGTGGTTTTGTATCTGACTTTGTGTTTTAGGCATTTTTTCCTCTCTCCCTCTCTCTCTTTCTCTCTCTGTGCCTGTGTATCTGAGTGGATGTTTGCCTGTCTCTATGTCAGTCTTTGTGTGATTTTGTTTCTGACTCATTGTGTTTGCAGGTATTTTTACCTCTCTCTCTGTGCCTGTGTGTCTGGGCAGATGTTTGCTTGCCTCTATGTCTGTCTTTGTGTGATTTTGTGATTTCGCTTGTTCTTATGTTTGTTTTTGTTTGATTTTGTGTTTGACATCGTTTGCTTGTAGGTATTTCCGCCTCTCTCTCTCTCTCTCTCTCTCTTCTCTCTCTCTCTCTCTCTCTCTCTCTGTGCCTGTATGTTTGGGTGGATTTTTGCCTGTCTCTATATCTTTCTGTTGTGATTTTGTGTCTGACTCTATGTAATTGTGGATATTTTGGTTTCTCTATTTCTGTACCTGTGTGAATGGCCAGATGTTTACCTATCACTATGTTTGTCTTAGTGTAATTTTTTGTCTGACTCTCTTTGTTTTAGAGTGACTTTTGCCTCACTCTCTCTTTGTGTCTGTTTGTCTGAGTGGATGTTTGCTGGTCTCTATGTCTGTCTTTATGTGACTTTGTGTCTGACTCTGTATGCTTGTAAGCATGTTTGCTTCTTTCTCCTTCTCTGCGTGTGTGTCTGAGCGCATAAAGAAAGAAAAACGAGCAAAAATGGGGTTTTTATCGGCCAAATGAAAACACTGAAAAAACAAAGCGAATATTTCGAAAGAACAAACGCCACTCTTCTTCAGCGCGAAACAAAACGATGTATCCAAGGAAAGCTGCCGAAGAGAAAAAAACAACAACAAAAAACAAACGCAGAAAATTAATGTGAAAAGAACCAAAAAACCAAAGAAAAAACCAAAAACTTAAAAGATGAATAAAATTCAATAAAAGCCAAAAATTAAAACAATTAAAACCAAATACCTAACAACCATAAAAGCGAGTTATTCGCCAATATCCACGATTTGCAAAAAATCCAAAAAAATATGAACTGCCATCGACGGATACTAGCGAACAACTGACAAAGAAAAGGAAACAATTCATTCACTCAAAAAAACAAAACGAACCAACAATTAAATAAATCGGAGAACTATGTCATTTGATTTCGGATTTTAATTAATGCATTTCTTGAAGACACCCTTTGAGACCTCAGGGGTTGTTCACGTGTTTGATCAGATGACTGGGAAAGTGGTTCAAGGTTTATTTCAGGGATTACTAAAGTATCGCCTTCTCTTTTGAGAAAACCAAAATATGACTCGTTTATTCTTAAATCACCGGAATCTCTGTTTAAAGCTAGACCTAAATGTTGGTATTTATAAATTTCAACAGCTTCTCTGTAGTGTTTGACAATAATTGTCATGCGAAATAAGACTAGCTTGATTAAACAAAATAGTATGGTCTGGTTTTTCAAAAATGTGCTTGATTTCCATCGCGCTTTGTTTTCCATCGATTCGTCTTTATATCCCTTGGTGATGTTTTCTGCCAATGCTTTTTTTTTTTATTTTGCTTTCGATTTCACTGTCTATTGTCAAATCTTTTTTACAAAGGTAACAGTTCTGGAACGTAGACACGATATGGTTTATGACATTAGTGCAGCTATAGGCCTTGCCTTTTTCCTTTGCATTCATTTGAATACTAATACCAGAACGAGGGCAATAGGATCTACCAATAGACAATATGCTACCAGAACCAAGAGCAAGAAGTTGACCCTTATCGTCAACTATTATTTTTATGTTTGCATTCTGTTTGAACACTATCATCACTGGAGATCTCACTCTCGCATACCCACCATCAGCAATGTTGAATGGTTTTGGTAGTCCAAAGAAATCTAAACTCTCACTGTCATGACAACACACGCATACATTTCCAATAGTGTTACCACTAGTACCTGTTTCGTAGTTTAAATATTTTTCTTTGTCAGAATTCAATGCAACGATAACTTTATCATGTGCTCATATTTTCTTCGAATAATTCATCTTCACTTTTTTAAAATATGATGCAAGTTTTTATCCTTCCATTTTACAAAAAATACTGATTGAAAATATACAATAAACTATGTACGGTAGCGTCGACGAGTAGCCATAGAGTACTACTGGTACAGCCGAATAAATAAAAAATGTCCAAAAAAATTCTAAGTGAAAAAACGAAAAGTGTTACTACAAACATTATTTTTCTAATAGTAAAAATCACGAATAACATATCTATATCATTTTCATCTCGTATTTCGAAAATATTAAATGTGAATTTGTTTTAAGTATATTTCTTGTCATTTTAAGACATATAGAAAAAAGTTGAAAAAATTTCTGTAAAAAAAAAATAAAAAATGAAAGTTAATTAAAAAGTTCAAAAAAATTGAACTACAAAAAAAAGTATGAAAAAATGTGGGAGGGGCAAACAATTTGGGGGAGGGTATTGAGGCCCTTGAAGATTGGGGCATGGATGACTAAGGGCTTTCGTATCATTGCTTAAAATGTATACAATTTTTTTTGTAGTAGCTCCAATAGTATTCCCACTATGGGTGTAGTCAAATCCATAACCACAAAACTACTTGACTTCTTAGGATTGTACTGGATTTCTAAGCATTGGTCTGGATTTCTATATTCAAATTCTTTTCTAGGTTCCTCGACTTTATTAGTTTCAATACTAAACAATATTTTATATTAGCAACACTCCTCACTTGATATTTGTGTATTATAGCGACCACAACCAAGAAGTGAAGCTAGGGCAATCAAGTCAATCAGCTTGTGAAGAATGAATATATGCTTATCCTATTCTGACACTCAAATAATGTTGTGTTGGAGTCATCTTTCCCCCATATTTACCTTTAGTTGATAAGCGATTAAAATTTCAACCCTCTACCGGTTTCATTCAATCCAAATAATAAAAAATATTCTTATTATTGTCATTTGGTTTTATCTGGATGTTCATGTCCTGAGTTAAGACCCTTCAGACCATTTGAATGCTATGTTATACTGGGCGAACACCATAATTTGGGTCATTGACCTACATAAATACAGGTAACAAAAGGTATCTCATTTGCATAATTCTTGCATGAAAAATAGCATGCTTTATTTATATATGCTTTATTGTTTGTATATTTATTTGTATTTTTTTATGGAGTACTAGGGTCATTACTACTGAAAAGGATATGGAAGATAGCCCTTAAAGTGGACATTAGTGTTTTTACTTTCGAGTTGAACGAGCCCCTCCCAAGTTTGTAATATCAATCCTTCTACAAAAAGCGGCCAGGGAAACAAAAAGTTTTCCTACAATTTTCTGGCCCTTTCCTTGTCCCCGTTTTGAGGAGAACCAGAAATTTGTTTTCCATGTTTCCTTCTGTGTTGGAGTTCCTTTAGACCAAGGATATAATTGTTGCTTTAAGGATATAAGTTTCGAATACGGTCTAGAACTGATCAGGGACAACTGTCGATTTTAATTTTAATTGTATACCAATCGACACAATCACAGAAATTTACAATCGCTTTGGGCTTCATGTTACCCATGAGGTATATTTATTTAGCGTTTTATCGATTTGAATAAAATGTTATCTGATGTCTTGGAAGGTTACAGAGGGTGGGTAGAAAAATAGGCACGTAAGGTCGGCTTGTTGTCTTTCAATTACTGTCGCCTCTTGTAATAGGTACTAAAGCTTCCAATGTTCAATCAAATGAGCCCCCTCAGAAATTTCTGTGAGTCCTCTCTTCCATACTGAGTAGCCAGGAGAAAAAATTAACACGTTTAAGCCACATGGATCCACAGCAATGATTCTGACAGTGGCTTCCCGATGGGAAGGCAATATATTGGTACTTCCTTTATTATTTATATAAAAAAAATTCAACGTTCCTTGTTAGAATTTTAACTGTTTCAACATTTTAAAACTTTGGAATTTTCTGTTTTTTTTTTCAAATGGCATCTCGAAAAATCATCTTATACGGGTCCTTACTGCACCCAAAGGCTCCCTGAAAATTGGCAAACTACAAGTATTTTGCAATATTGTGTAACAAAAAAAAGCAAAAGCAAATAAATCTATATTGCCTTACCCGCTAATTAAAGTCGTGTCTCTGAATCCACTAATAGAGCAAATATTACTTTATTTTCCACTTTTTCAACTGGTCTGAGGAGCTGAATCAATCAAAAAGCACTTAATCGGGATTTTCGTATGTTTCCTGTGGATTGCTTCCATGAGTCCTTGCAGAGAAACTTTAATACTTCAAGGATAAAAAATCGCTCATTCTTATTGACTAGATGGGATGGTGTTAGGAAAAGATACCAAGGAGAAAGTAGCTTGACAATATTGCTCAAGATTATGCAAATAAAATAATCCACTCTTTCACGATCTAGACCATAGTCAAAATGCGATACAATTATGTGTTACAGTCCTATCTATTATGTTTAACAGCTAAAGAGCCTTTTGGACGGTAGGCGTAAAAAAACAGTTGTGTATACCCATGGGCGTAAGGAAGGGGAGCAGAGGGGGGCAGCTCCCCCCCCCCCTAGAGCTTCAAATTTATACTAGATTTGGTTGAAAAAGCAGTTGAAAAAAGTGATGGTTAAAAAGCAGTTGATAAAAGGTAGATGGTTGAAAAAGCTGGAAATAAACAGCTGGAATGACAAAATAAAAGTGAAACAAGAAGCAATTATCCATAATGTCTTGGAAAGATTTAGCTCTAATTCAAGAAGACTGATTAATGATGAAGCTTATTGATGATTTATGACTTTTGGTGATTACTTATTAATAAAGATTTCGTAGGTATGATAGAACTTGCTGGCAATGTAAGGTTTTGTGAACTGCCAATATAACTTCAGCCCCCCACCCTTGATCACAGAATACGCTGCCCCCCCCCTCTACAGAAGAAGCTGCGTACGCCCTTGTGTATACCCCATTGAGGACCGGGGAAAATTTTTTCTCATTTTAAATAACTTCTAAAACCACAATGGTTATGCATGACAAAATGAAAAAAAATGAAAAAAAATTATCTTCGTTTT
This sequence comes from Artemia sinica, assembly GCA_027921565.1. Taxonomy (NCBI): domain Eukaryota; kingdom Metazoa; phylum Arthropoda; class Branchiopoda; order Anostraca; family Artemiidae; genus Artemia; species Artemia sinica. Next base: position 58,995,908 of record CM051268.1, read on the forward strand.
TTCTTCTTCAGAATTTTTTTTTCATTTTATTCTCCTCTTCAACAAAAAATTCGGAATCAACTTTCCCCACACCCAACAAAACTCTGAAAGTTTCAACTGTGTTCCCCAGCTATGAAGCAAAATAGGCCAGACTTATCAAAACGATAAATTTGAAAATTATTAGTTACGAAGAGAAACAAATCCTCCCCTCCCCTTTAATTAAATTCTTGGTACTTGTCGGTTATTGGAAACACATTCTAGAATTACATTTATGTTACATCTCAGAAAACTGGTTTCATAGCTACAAAAACAAGTGACGGATGATTCAATGCATTGGACTTAGACAGAATGCATTGGACTTATATAATTTAGGCTATACATTTGCACATGGGGGGAGGGGGTTAGGCTAGGTTGGGTTAGGTTTCCATAATTTTGTTTCTAAAGTATAATTTTGTCATCTTGTTTCGTTATATTTCATTAGGATAACCTAACTTCAATTCTTGGGTGTGTTTCCAATAACCGACAAGTACCAAATTCCTTATCCATCTGACTACTTGGAAATTTCAATTTTTCTCCGCAAAAGCAACTTTTGCCCAAAAAAGACATTCTTAAGAAAAGACTACAATCGGAGTCGAAGCTACGACACAACGATTTAAAGTCTAAAGCTCTACCTCCTGAGCTGGCCGTAATAGGTATTTGGTTTTACACCTCTGGTGTTTTCAAAAACTTCGTGGTAATGAACTGTAGGTTAAGTATGGAGTGATTCGGCTTAATAGTAACCAAAACTCTAAGGAAAGGAATTTTAATATCAATAGTTTCATCAAAACAAATCAACTTACTCTGCTGATTCTAAATATATAAAATTTATTAAGCTTAGTGATACCCTTCAAAAGTTAAGAGCCTGAGAAAATTTGCCAAATTTTCGAAATAGGATGGAAACACCCCTAAAATAGCAGGAATCTTAATGAAAATCACACCATCAGATTCAACGTACCAGAGAACCCTACCGTAGAAGTTTCGAGTTCCTATCTACAAAAATGTGGAATTTTGCTATTTTTGCCTGAAGACAGATCACGGATGTTTTTTTTCCAGGGATGATTGTATCATAAGATGGTCCTAGAAGATCTGGAGAGGGTGCATTCAAACAAAAATTAAAAGTTCTAGTGTCCTTTTTAAGCGACCAAAAGATTGAAAGGCAACTAGGCTCCCTCACACGCCTTCCCAACTAAAATTATCTGGTCAAAATTTTGAGATGGCCATTTGTTCATTATAGTTGAAAGATGAAATAATTATGTCCTTAGGTTTAAAATGATCCTCCACAGTCCGTGGGGAGAGGCCTGTAAGTTATGAAATTCGCCCATTGTTTCGTCCGCAAGCAATTTTATAGGGAGGGAGATTTTCAGTGAGGATGGGACTATCTAGAGGGAATTTGACGGGGAGGGGTGGGAGTGCACTTTACATTAGACGAAATTTCCAAGTTGGAGTTTTTCATAGGAGAATGAGCATAGAAATAGCAACGATAGATCTTAGTACATCAAAAGGTAATTTAACAAAAATATTAGCTTTGGAAGTTAAAGATAAGGTCTATTTCATAGAGGGTGAGTCAGATTTACCGGCATTATTTGTAAAACGAACAGAAATTATTCCATATATGAGGGGTTGTCCTCTCCTCAATACCTTGCTCTTTACGCTAAAGTTTGACTGTTAGTCCCAATTTTTTAAGAGCATCTACTGAAACAAGGGGGCCGTTTAATTAGAATATGAAGATTTTTTAAAGGTGCTAACAGCTTTAGCACAAAGAGCAAGGAATTGAGGGGGGGGGGCAACCCTTCTTATACAGAATAAATCTGCAAAAATCAATATGGATATTTTGTTCCAATTTTTCATGTACGGTGAGCCAAACTTGAACCTGCATTAGTTGAAAAACGTTCAGAAATTAAATAAAAAAAAAACAAGTTTTTTTTAACTGAAAGTAAGGAGTGACATTAAAACTTAAAACGAACAGAAATTATTCCGTATAAAGAAGGGGCTATCCCGTCCTCAACGTCTCGCTCTTTACGCTAAAGTTTTATTGTTTTAAAAAGTAGAGTTGGGACGAAGAGTCAAACTTTCAGCGTAAAGAGAGAGGCATTGAGGACTGGACAGCCCCTTTCATATCTGGAATAACTTCTGTTCGTTTTAAGTTTTAGTGTCGCTCCTTACCTTCAGTTGAAAAAAAACTTGTTTTTTTTATTTGATAACGTGTACAAATCAACACGTTTCCCTGTGACAGGTTTTATTACCGACGCTACAAATTCGATCTAGCAGACTATCGTGAAATAACTAGGACTTTAAAAACTCTTAGTTAGTGCGGAAGATACAACCAAAAGAATTTATAAGGGATTAATTATCAACTCTAAATAAGTCAAGTAGGATATTGCACGTATCTGAAAAGATAGGAAAAATTCGATAATCTTTCGAAACGATAATTCTAAAAGTCCAATCATTCAATTTTAATCAAAAGACCTGCAAATGCAATTATGCAGTTTTTAGTTGTAGCGGGTGCCAAGTTAAAAAAAAGACAAATGTAGGTGAAAATCAGCATGAAATAAGCTGGAAACGTATATGACACATAGCAGCTTATGATCTAGCTTTTCTTTGAAGGCGTAGCTGTCATTGGAAATCAACAATTGTTAATGGTCGAGTTTCTACGGACGAAGAGCGTGACTAAATTTAACCAGTTGGATTTGCTTGTTCATTTTCACGGTTCAGCATTGCAACACTGAACATGTGCGATGTTGCACGAAAATTTTATAGCTATGAAAAAAAAAAAAAATAAAAAAAAAAAAATAAAACACAAAACAACCAAACGACCAATTTCTCGCGTTCTATTGGGTTAAACAGCCTTCAAATAGTGACTTAAAGTCAGTAGTTCTTGAAATTGTGACATATAAAATGGAGCTTGAAATATCCAATCAAGGTGTGATCGAAGTGAAAAAATTCAAGCTAAGCTAACGTAATAGTAGACAGGATGCAATTGCTCCTGTGGTTGTAAAATTTATTTCTAAGGACCTTCCTTCTACAGTTTTCAAAGGAAAGTCAAAATTAGCTCACACAGTTTTTTTTTTTCTGTCGGAAAATCTGACGAAACAAAGACATGATGTAGTGATTCGTTTCCCCGTCGTTCATGGTCTATTGACGATATTGCTTTATAGTGTATGCTAATAGTTAAAGGTTGTTATATTTTCACTGCTTGTTCGCTTTATTTTTTTTATTTTATTTTTTTTAGAAGTTTTGTTGCACGAAGTTATGTCTTCGAAAACAATCCGCTCCGAGCTGGCGATATTCTCAATGCTGATATTGCGCAAGAAAGCTGTTTTTTCACATTTCGACCGAATAGAGATAGCTGTTATTTAAATCCGCTTTCTTCGGTATTTAATGCTGATGAAAATTCGTTTTGTATAGGTCATTGGAATTGTCACGTTACGTCATCGTATCGTAAAACCCTGCTTATGCTTGATAGTTCAAATTGCAGGTTTGATATTATAGGCCTATGTCAGACTTTTTTAACGTCAGAACGTTCTTTGTCCCTTTTTGGTTTTCCAGGATACCAGCTTATTGTAAAAAATAGAAAGACGATTGCACGTGGAGGTTTATCATTTCTAGTTAAGGAGCATCTTGTGGCTAATGTGAGGGAGAATTATTCCATTTGGATAGAAGGTAAGGTTGAAACTCTTACTCTTGAGCTGGAAATTGGCGGGAATAAGATTTTGATAAGTGAGGTATATAAGTCACCGACTACTCAATGGGAAGAGTTTGCACTTGGTTTTGGTCGAGTTTTGGATGACTTTAATTTTCATCTTTTGTGTTTGAATAATGACAATTTATGACAAATTATGATGGCAAATTATGTGTTTGAAAAATGACGGGTAATCCAGGAGCGTTTTTGACTAATCCAGAAAAGAAAAGATTTGCAGGTACATTATTTGAATTCAGATGTCGTTTTCAGTTACTATAAAAAACTTCGTAACCTAACCAATCGGCTTCAGAATTTCGAAGGATTTGTATCCAAGAATACTATGGGATGAAATTTGAAAGTAATAAAGGGAACACGAAAGGTGAAAAATCCAAGAAGAATGAAAATCCAGCTAGCCTAAAAGTTGACGATAGAATAGTTGCTGAAAGGAAGGAAATTTCTAATGTTTTTGGTGAGTGTTTTTTTAAAAGTAGGTGAGTCAGTAAGTGAAATTTCATATAATGATAGAACTAAAATTGCCGAACCTTTTAAAGATGAAAGAGGTTTGGGGGATGAACATTAACATTGCTGAAACTAATCTGGAGGAGATGAAGCAAATAATAGGATTGATGAAGTTAAATTTCTCTGGGAGTGATGGTCTCAATCTGCAAACATTTAAAATAGTAATGGTATATTCGTTGCCCTGCCTTGTATATTTGATTTGCATAAAGGAGATTTGAAGACAGATCCTTCTAATGGAGACATATTTCGATGTTGTCTTTGTTGACAAGGCTATAGGAAAAGGTTATGCATAGAAGATCGTATAACCATCTGAATCTATATGGATTTCTTAGTCAGGGACCCAGCCAATGAAATTCTAACATCATAGGCTTCAACGAGCTAAAGAAGGTTTGAGGAAACTATCAGGGGCAGAATTGGTAGCTGAAAACGAATATAGGCGGGCCCAAGGAAAATTTTGCGCGCCAAAGGAAATATTACCTAGTTTGCATAATCGATGACGTCACCTGCTATTTTTTCTGTTTTTAAACCTAGATGAGTGGTTTGAACTAAAAATTTGAAGTAAAATAATGTACCGAGAGAGAAAAGAAAAAAATGATGATGACAATCAGATGTAGCTTCCTAACTGCGTATTATTAAAACGTACCTAAGTGGTGACACCAGAAACCAACTTTCCTGTACTTGCATTAGAACCATGTTAAAAGGGGGAGGGACAGAGCATTGGGGCTACACAGGAAGGTGACAACACTTTTGCAACTCCATTCCGTTAGTGGCATCAGAACAGAAGCCACTTAGAATAAATTAAAGTGCACAGATATTGAATCCTAGCCTCGATAGAAGTACGTCCAAAATAAAAAATTAGCTGCAGAAATAGTCACACTTTCCGATACAAGCACACAAAACATCACAAAATGGAGGAAGGCATTTACAGTTCTTGGTGCACTTTTTGCTACACTCACAAAAGAGTTGTGAATATCCAGACGGAAAGGAGGAAGCGCTCGAAACAGCAGGAACCACATCTTGTCCAGGATATTGCCATCCATAGCTTAAAGCGCTTGGCAGACATGGTCTTCCAATCAATGACGCATTCCAGATTTCAAGCTGATAGTAAGAACACTTACAATGTTCCACAAACGCCCCCTCTGTAGGAGGCATCATTTTCAGCTCCTTCTTAGAGGGTACAAGTGTACTCGTAAATCGATGAGGAAAAACTGATTAGGATCTAATTCATAAGCGCTGATGATCAGCTTTCATGCAACATCTTGGAAGAAGAGCATACTGGCTACCGTGAAGGTTTTATCTCTCAACTTCTGTATTGCACACTGATTTATCCATGTACAGACGCTAAGAATTGGCGGACTCTAAGAATGTTCATCTTCCTTTGGAGAGAAAGTAACTTGCTGTGTCACACCTCCAAATGCAGAGAATGAACGCCAGAGAGTTCAACATTTGCTTCTCCGTACTCTGGAACAAAAGATCAATGGGGACATAATAATTTGGAAACTTCACGAGAAGTTGAGGCAAACATTTTCTCCAGGAAAAATTTTAAGGAGATGAGGACTACATCAATATCATTAGCACAGACAGTCACTCTTTCAAAGCCGTTTCTGAAGCAAAAGGCAACGTGCAGAGCCGTTCTGATGTCCGCTTCCTCATGTGTACCACACAGAGTTCCTCGAAACTGAGCGAATCAACATCATGATTTAAACTTACAGCTCTCATCATGTCTTCAAATCCTCCAGACAGCCATACACGCTCGGTGTCGGTAGTACTTAAGCTGCTTGTATAGTCTAGTCCATTTGCTTCCCATGTTTCATAAATTGCTTTCATCGAATTTTCTTTGCTCTTTGTATTTGCAGCAATCTTTGTCCAGTTTCCAATTTTTGTAACTGGTGACACCCACTGCAGTCCTTCAGAGATATGCTGCCACCATTTGAATCAGTGTGACTAAGCAGTCCGTCATACCTGTCACCCACGATATGAATTTCACGTACTGCTTCAGGTATCCCTTTCAACACGGCTTTAAACAGCCGCATGGCATAGATTTCGACAGTTTCATGTTCAGCTGGTGGCTTTTGGCGAACCAGTGACTTGAAGTCGATAACAACCCATACAACCAACGTTTCTCTTCGAAGTTAGAGTTTTCAGGCCATTCACGCAAGCCACTGGCCTCTCTCAGAAAGTCTAACACGGTAGACTTAACACCGCTTCAAAGCGCCAGCGTAGAATCTCTGAGCTCGAAAATTGAATAAGCGTATGAAACGAGTTCAAAGCTCAGAATATTTTGAGCTGTTTCAATCCAATATTAGTGCTGGAATCTCTCCCACACAGGATTCTCTTAACTATCATAAGCTCTGAAAAAAAAGCGTTTTGTCCAACACTTACCAGGAAAATTTTCAATATATACTCAAATGATATAGATTAAAATTAAATCTTGGAATTGTTTCAAGCAATAATAAATATTTGAATAGCCCTGATTTAACTTGGCGACCTTTATTAAAACATTTAATAGGACAAACAAGTACTAAATTGTTGGTACCATAAAATTATTTCAGTTGGTATTTCAGTATGGACGTCTGTATTCCATACTTCTTTTCTGTGGCAGTTAGTTAGTCCTTTTTTGGCTTTAAAACCTTCGATTATCAAATAAATGATGGCATTGACGTTCGTGCTATGAGATAGTGTTACTACGTAGCGCTTCCGTATAATTTCCGCTAGGTGGATAAGTGTACCACAAAAAGGTGTCTGAGCGTGGAAAGATCTGGGTCACACCAAAGGAGTTAGGATGGGGGAGGGAAGAGAACTTGCAAAAATACTTAGTATTGCATAGAGTATAGTTTTTTCAAGTAATCGATTTCAAGTCGATCAGTTGAAGAACTCGTAAATTCTCAATGCTTGCAACTGCAAATTAAGGCAAGGTAAATGTGAAAAGTAAAGTAGAGAGATAATAATCCCCCTCTACTCTTGAAATCTCTCATTAGTGGAATTGGATCTGAAATTGCACTCATGGAGGAATATTCTACCAGAAAAAAATGCTAAAAAAAACACCCCAGAATAAAAATATACCAATCTTTGTTTTTTTCCTATTTCTGCAGATACACCCTTTTTGCCGTTGATGCAAGGAATTTTGAATACGCCACCAGAAATTTGTTTTCAGCGATTGTTTCTTCCATAGATTCCATATTCAAACCTTCTTTAGCTCGTCGAAGCCTGGCAACTATTTTCTAGCGATCTTTCTTAATCGTGGGTCCCTGACTATCTCGCGGAAACGCAGTTTGGAAATAGGAAAGGCTTCTACAATATTCTACAATACATGCAAACCACCATCTCACAGATTCTGTTAACTCTGCACTTGAACGTGGTGAGTTAGTTCTTTCAATTTTCATAGATTTTAGCGAAGCTTTTGATACTGTTTTTTTTTTTTTTAAGATTTTATTGAGCAGGTTGCGTTCTTTAGATGTTCAGGATTTATCTTTCAATTGGTTTTAGTTTTTCTTGGAGGAAGAGCACTTATAGTGAATACTTATGGCTGAAAATCAAGAAGTTAAATAGTCCGTTGCGGAGTTCCGCAAGGTTCGGTGCTTGGGCCACTACTGCACCTAACTTAGGGTGGATACCAGGCAATTTTGCATCCCTAGGGCATTAATCACGTTATTTGCTGATGACACTGTGTTTGCAGTAACATCATCTTGTGAAAACCTTTTGATTCAAAAGGCTAATAAGGCGCTAAATGAATTGGCAAGTTTTACGAGATTTAGCTGTCTTTCTGTTAATGCTTTTATGGCGAATTCCATGACTTTTAGTGGAATTGGTTCTTCCATTATTCAAAAAAATAAAATTTTTCTGAATGGTGTATTTTAAAATCAAGCTCTTAGTGTTAAATATTTAGGTTTTTATCTTGATTCATTTAGGTTTTATTCATTCTCTTATAAATCCGTGTCTGTCTTATGGTTGTTTGCGGTGGACCAGTTCTTTTTGTGCCAGGTTTTAAAAGAAATCAAATTTTACAAATAAAGCTGTTCGTGTCTTAGGGGATTATGTGATATTTAAAAATAGTACTTTGAGTTGCTTCACTAAACTGAAAATTCTAAATAAGACATCTAAGTTAAGATAAATTCTAAGTTAGCATATCATCAACTAGCTAATCTGTTTATCAATGTTTGAATCGTTATTCACCGGAGCGCTTTAGGGAAATCTTATAGTCTAACTCTTTTCATCATTGTTATGAAACTTGGCATTCTTCAGGGATAGTTTCTGAGGGTCGGAGTGCTCAACGAGGAACTTTATTTCCGCGTTTTTCAAGACTGCATTTTTCAAGGCTGTAGAATTCTCTCCTAGAGGATATAAAGATGGCAGACAATTTTAGCCAGTTCAAGAGTGGGTTGAAACGTTACCTTCTGGAAAGTTGTTAATAATTTAATTTTGTTTCATGATATTTTATTTATAGGTGAAGTATGAATATATATTAGCAGTTCATAAGGACGGAAACAACCATCCTATACAACCCAATGGGTTTTCCGATGATTGTTGGAAGATGATGTAAGTGTTATTTTAGTTAATAAATTATTTCTCTCTCTTCTCCCTCTCTCTCTCAAAAGTGGGCTAGGTTAAGTTTAGCATTAAAAGGTCAGGTCATTTTGAAAAATATTTCATGTGTCAGATGAATTCTAACAATTATGAATGTCTTTAAATTTTTATTTATTCATATTGTTTCTATTTCTACTTCAAAATTATTTCTATTTCAGGATTTAAATTTCTAAATTAATTCTATCTCTATTTCAATATTACTTCTATGTCTATATGTTTCTTTCCATAGAAACTGAGACAAAAATCCAATTTACTTGGGTTTTCTCAACTTTTACTAGAATATTGTCTTCCTAATCATACAGGATTGGTCTTACAGTCTCTTACTAATCTAAAAGAATTATAGCTGAAAATCAGATAATCATTTTTAGCAGCTTAACTTTGGGAGCCTATATTTCGGAATTTGCTTTTAAAACAGTAACCTTTATAGAATAATAAAGCCCGAATTTCAGCTTCCACAATCGGAGACGTTCATCGGTGGAAAAATAAAATAGTCCAAAAATATACCAAACCATTGGTGAAACCACCCCAATAATATTGAACCGAAATATTTTTTCAGGTGTTTTTATTTTATTTGGGATCTTTTTGCTTAGAGTTTTACACAAAGTTATTTATTTCAATATTTTTTTTTTATCGTACTTTATATATTGGTGAAGCGAGCCAATAGGGATTGGAGGGCAACCAACCCCCCTCCCATGCTCGTTTTAGGTGCCCCCTTCCCCCTTAGCCCACAAAGACATCCGACCAACATTTTTAGATAGCCATTCATTTCGAAATAGTTCAAAGGTCGAATAATTATACCGTTGGGGATGAAAAGACCCCTGGAGCAAGGGCTACAAATTATGCAAGTTGCCCATTATTGACATAAAGGTTTTATTACTTGGATAACGGGGCAAGTTTTATCTTGCGCGTCCAAAGGGCTAATGATATAAAGGTGAAACTTCCAGGAAATTACGAGAGGAATATTGAACTAAATTAAAAAAAACACTATGTGCACACAGGTTGTCTAAAGGGAGTATCTTTAAAATTAGAGTAGGTGCTGAGGGTACTAAATTAATTTTTGTTTTTTTGTTGGGGGGGGGGAGTGTTAACTATGAAAAGTAACTACGAACATCCAGAATTTCATTAGTGCGTCTAAAGGTATTAAGTTGAAACTTGCAAGGCATGGTGAGGAACATGTAAAACTAAGTCGAAAGAAATTATATGCGTCAAGGTTGTCTAAGGATTGTATTTAAAATAACTCAGAAAGGTAATGAGTATTAAGTTCGAAATTTCAGGGAATGTTGAGGGGGATGTTTAACTAAATAAAAATACAAAAGTGTATCCAAGTTTTCAAATAGCGTATCTGCAATATCTCAAGAACACTAAGAACAGCTCAAGAACAACCATGGGTGAAACCACCGCAAAAAATATTGAACCGCAATATTTTTCAGGTGTTTTTATTTTATTTGGGATCTTTTTGATAAGAGTTTTACACAAAGTTATTTATTTCAATATTTTACATCTTACTTTATATAATACGTGAAGCGAGACACAAGTGATTGGAGGGCAACCAACTCCCTCCCAGGCTCGTTTTAGCTGCCCCCCCCCTTTAGCCCACAAAGACATCCGAGCAACATTTTGAGATAGCCATTCATTTCGAAATAGTTGAAAGGTTGAATAATTATACCTTTGGGGATGAAAAGACCCCCTACAACCCCTGGAGCAAGGGCTACAAATTATGCAAGTTGCCCATTATTGACATAAATGTTTTATTACTTGGATAATGGGGCAAGTTTTATCTTATATGGCCAAAAAGGCTAAGGGTATAAAGGTGAAGCCAGGGAATTACGAGGGGAATATTGAACTAAATAAAAAAAAACACTATATGCATGCAGGTTGTCTAAAGAGTGTACCTGTAAAATTAAAGTAGATGCTGAGGGTATTTAATTCAATTTTAGTCCTTTTTTTGGGGGGCGGGGGTGTTGAACTATCAAAAGACGCTATGAACATCCAGAATGTCATTAGTGCGTCTAAGGGTATTAAGTGAAACTTGCAGGGCATGGTGATGAACATGTAAAACTAAATCGAAAGAAATTATATGCGTTAAGGTTGTCTGAAGATTGTATTTACAATAACTCAGAAAGGTAATGAGCATTAAGTTGGAAATGTAAGGGAATGTTGAGGGGGGTGTTGGATTGAAAAAAAACACAAAAGTGTATCCAGGTTTTCAAATAGCGTATCTGCAATATCTCAAGAAAAACTAAAGGTATTAAGTTGAACCTTTCAGGGATTTTGAATTAACCAAAAGACACTATGTGCATCAAAATTGTCAAAAGGGTGTATCTGCAATGTCCTGGGAATGTTTAAAGGAGCTAAGTTGAAAATTTCAGAGACTGTTGAGGCAAATGTTGAGCTTAATCAAAATACACTGCGTGCATCCAGACTGCCAAAATGCAGTGTCTGTGGTATCTCAGGAACTGCTAAAGGTATTAAGTTCAGACTTTCAGGACACGTCTAGGGAGATGAGGAACTAAATCAAGGGTCTCAAATTATGTACATTATATTCATCAAGGGCATCAAAACGGTTAAACGACAGTTTCCAGGGAACGGCTTGGGGTATAAGGTGGAAAGTTTTCAGAAATGCTAAGGGATGTTGAACTAAATCAAAAGACACCATACATATCCAGGTTGTCAAAAGGGCGGACCTTCAATATCTCAGAAACGCCTGAAGCTATTATGTTGAGAATTTTAAGAAATGATGAGAGGGGTGTTGAACTAATCTGAGGACACTGTGTGCATCGAGGTTTTAAAAAGGGCTTATTTACTATATGTTAGGAAGGGCTAAGGATATCCAGTTGAAACTTTCCGAGATTATCAAGACGGATATAGAACTAAATCAAAAGACACTAGCTGCATTTGAATTACCAAAAGTGCGTATTTGCAATATCTCAGATATGGCTAAAGTTAATTTGAAACTTCCAGGGATTTTTTTAGGGGGGGGGGGGATGTTGAAGTAAATAAAAAATACTATGTGCATTCAGATTGGCAAAAGGGAATATCTAAATTACCTCAGGAACAGCTAATGGTGTTGAGTTAAAATTTAAAGGGATTTTAAACTATTCAAAAGACACTGTTTATTCAGGCTGTTAAAAGGGCGTATAAACAATGTCTCATGAAAAATGGGTATAAGTTGAAACTTCCAAGAAACGTTGAGTGGAATTTTGAACTGAATCAAAAGGCGCTATGGGCATCGTCTATAGAACACATCTTCAATACCTCCGGAAGAGCTTAGCCTATGTAGTTGAAACCTCAAGGACATTATAAACTAAATTAAAAGGCTCTATGGGTATCCCTGTTGTAAAAAAAAGTGTATATGTAAATTCTCAGTAGTATTATTGTAGTAATATCTCCTGCAGGGGCCCTATCCAACTATTCCAACGGTGGGACAGAGTTCCCTGTCCCACCGTACAACAAGACACATAACCATCCCTACAATAAGACAAAAAACCATCCATACAATAAGACACATAACCATCTATACAACAAGACACAAAACCATCCATACAATAATGCACATACCATCCATACAACAAGACACATAACCATCCATACAACAATACACATAACCATCCATACAACAAGACACATATTATAACAAGACACATAACCATCCATACAACAAGACACATATTACAACAAGACACATAACCATCCATACAACAAGACGCATATTAGAACAGGACACATATTACAACAAAACATATAACCACCCATTCAACAAGACACATAGCCATCCATACAACAAGACACATAAACATCCATACAACAAGGCACATAACCATCCATACAACAAGACACATAACCATCCATACAACAAGACTCATATTACAAAAAGACACATAACCATCCATACAACAATCATATCTTGAGTTCTCCGATAATGAATTTTTCACTAACAGTACCAATATTCCGGCGGGCCTCCCGTTATCTCAAGCCAATGTTTAGAAGTGAATTTGAAGCGATATTATGTCTTATAAACGAAGTTTTGTTATGGATTTTAATACACAATTGGCTAAGATCTTTTTTGTTATACTCTAATGATGATACGGTTTCATTTCCAAGGACACATTTTTTAGCTTCTAAGCAACTTCCCGTTGATTTTATGAAATTTTTGTTTGCTGCTGGAATCGAACACAAAACCCATGATTTCCTAAGGCAAAGGAAAGACACATTAGTTGCCTGAGCCAATAAGTCATTGAAAATATTATGAATTTAGAAATACGTTCTAATGCATTCAATGTATTGTTTCCGGGACATTAGCCAACTGATGTTAAGCGTCACAATATCGTAACAAGTTATTAGCACATTCGATTTATCAGTTGAATTTTTGGTAGGTGTTAACAGTAATATGTTTCGGGGTATCATTTGTGGCATCCTCCTGAGAATATGCATACCACAATGATTTGATATGCATACTGGACAGACAAATTCTTCTGATGGTTAGTGGAACTGTGCACATCGGTTTTCCATTACTGGACTTAAGCATGAGTTTGGGCCCCCAAATTCTCATCCAGGGCTCCATGTCCCCACTCTAGGACGCCAAGTCCCCCACAAGGGCCGCAAGTCCCACACCAGGGCTCCGAGTCCCCACTCTACGCCCCCTGCCTCCACGGGCTTTTCTTTACTTTTCTTTACATTTTTTTCTTCACTTTTTTTTCTTTTCTTTATTTATTATTGAACTGAAATTTAAAAACTTTTTTTCCATGTGTTAAAACCAAATTAAAAAAAAAAACAATCGTAGCCAAAAAAAGAATTACACTTTTAAATGAAATTTTAAATCAAATTTTTGTGCCTGCTCCACCCTCTTTGATGATAACTGTTGGTTCTCATTTCAATGTTTTTTCATGAAAGAAAAGCTGAAGTTTTATTTCTTTTTCAAGGATTTTCGTGCTGGCCATGATTTCTACAGTTTGGTATTGATTTCTGTGGTTTGGTCTGAATTTGTAGGGTTGGCCCTTATCTATACAGTTTCGTATTGATTTTTATAAATATATCCGGATTTTAAGAGGATGGCCTTAATTTCTAAAGTTTGGTCTTGATTTATATGAATTCATCAGGATTTCTTTGTATTGTTCATGATTTCTATAGTTTTCTTTTGATGTCAGTGGTATGGTCCAGGTTTTTCCTGAATTTGTGTGGATTTTTATGCAATGCTTATGATTCCTATGAATTCATCCTGAACTTGTAAAACACTTGTCCAGAACTTTGAAACAAAAAAAACTATAAGATGGAACCCAAAAAAACAGAAGACACTTTGTAAATAAAACTTTTGAGGTAAAACATAACAAAACAAAACACTAAAACAAAAAACTTTGGTATGGTCCGGATTTCCAGGGTTGACCCTGATTTTCGTGAACTTGTTTAGATTTCTATGCAATATTTATGATTTCTATGAATTCATCCAGAACTTGTAAAACACCTGTCCAGAACTTTGAAAAAAAGCAACTCTAAGGTGAAGCCCAACAAAACAGAAGGCATTTTGGAAAAAAACTTTTAGGATGAAACGTAACAAAACAGAACATTTAAAAAAACTTTTAATGTGCAACGTAACATAACAGAAGACACTTTGAAAAAAAAACCTAAGGTGAAACCTAACAAAGCGGAATACTAAAAAACGCTTAAGACAAGACAAAATTTTTAAGCTGAAAGCTAACATAACTGAAAACACTGAAAACAAAACATCTAAGATGAAACCCAACAAAGATGAAGACGCTAAAAAAAATTAAGGTGAAAACTAAAAAAACAGAAGACACTATGAAAAAAAATACGGTGAAATATAACAAAACAGAACACACTTTGAAAAAAATTAAGGGGAAACCTAACAAAACAGAACACCTTGGAAAAAAACATTTAACGGAAAAAAAACTTTTAAGGTGAAACCTAACAAAACAGAACACTGGAAAAAACATTTAAGGTGAAACATAAAAAAACAGAAGACTAAAAAAACTTTTAAGGTGAAACCTAACAAAATAGAAGACTTAAAAAAAAACTTTTAAGGTGAAACGCATCAAAACGGAACAATGAGAAGGAACTTCGGTGTGGTCCAGATTTTCAGGGTTGACCCTGATTTTCATGAATTTGCGTAGATTTCTATACAACGCTTAGGATTTCTATAAATTCGGCCAGAACTTGTAAGACACTTGTCCAGAACTTTGAAAAAAACTCTAAGGTGAAACCCAACGATGCAGAAGACACTTCGAAAAAAACTTATAAGGTGAAACCTAGCAAGACAGAAGAAACTCTGAAAAAAAACAAGTAATTTTTAAGGTGAAATGTGACAAACAGAAGACACTTTGAAAAAAACTAAAGATGAAACCTAAAAAACAGAACATTAAAACAAAATACTTAAGATAAGAAAAAAAATTAAAGTGAAAGCTAACATAACTGAAGACACTTTGATAACAAAATATTTAAGGTGAAACCCAACAAAGGTGAAGACACTAAAAAAGTTAAAGTGAAACCTTAAAAAACAGAAGACACTATGCAAAAATTATAAGGTGAAACGTAACAAAGCATTTGACACTTTGAAAAAAAAATTTAAGTTGAAGCTTAACAAAACAGAACACTTTGGAAAAAACATTTAAGGTGAAATTTAGCAGAACAGAAGACTGGAAAAATTACTTTGAAGGTGAAACCTAACAAAACAGAAAACACTTTGAAAAAAATTTTTAAGGTGAAACCTAACAAAATAGAACACTTTGAAAAAAAACGTCTCAGATGAAAAAAGCTTGTAAGGTGAAACCTAACAAAACAGAACACTGGAAAAAAACATTTAAGGTGAAATGTATCAAAACAGAAGACTGAAAAAAAAACTTTTAAGGTGAAACCTAACAAAACAGAACACTGTATGGTCAGGGTTTCCAGGGTTGACTCTGATTTTCATGAATTTGTGTCGATTTTTATGCAATGATAATGATTTCTATCAATTCATCCATAACTTGTAAGACAATTGTCCAGAACTTTGAAAAAAACAACTCCAAGGGGAAACCCAGCAACACAGAAGAGACTTAAAAAAAACTTTTAAGCTGAAACATACAAAAACAGAACACTTTGAAAAAAAACTTTCAAGATGAAATGTAACATAACAGACGACACTTTGAAAACCATACATTTAAGGTAAAACCCAGCAATGCAGAAGACACTGTGAAAAATTTTTTTCAAGGTGAAACCTAACAAGCAGATGACATTGAAAAAACAAAACTTTTACAGTGAAATGTGGCAAAACAGAAGACACTTTGAAAAAAAACCTTAAAGTGAAACCTAAAAAAATAGAACATTAAAAAAACACTTAAGATAAGAAAAAAATTGTAAGGTGAAAGCTAACCTAACTGAAGGCACTTTGAAAACGAAACATTTAAGGTGAAATTCCAGCAAAGGTGAAGACACTGAACAAAAATTAAAGTGAAACCTAAAAAAAACAGAAGCCACTATGAAAAATTTTAAGGTTGAAAGTAACAAAACAGTAGGTACTTTGAAAAAAACTTTTAAGGTGAAACCATACAAAACAGAACTCTTTCGAAAAAAAACACTTAAGTTGAAAAAAAACGTTTAAGATGAAATCAAACAAAACAGAACACTGGAAGAAAACATTTAAGGTGAAACGTAACAAAACAGAAGACTGATAAAAACCTTTTCACAAAACAAAACAAAAACAAAACACTTCGAAAAAAAACATTTAAGGTGAAAAAAAACTTTTAAGGTGAAACCTAACAAAACTGAACACTTTGGAAAAAAAAAACATTTAACGTGAAACTTAACAAAACAGAACACTGAAAAAAACTTTTCAAGCGAAACATAACAAAACAGAACACTTTGGAAAAAAAATTTAAAGTGAAACGTAACAAAACAGAAGACTGATTAAAAACTTTTAAGGTGACACTTCACAAAACAAAACACTTTGAAAAAAAACATTTAAGGTGAAAAAAACTTTTAAAGCGAAACATAACAAAACAGAACACTTTGAAAAAAACTTTAAGGTGAAACGTAACAAAACAGAATACTGAAAAAAATGGTATGGTCCAGATTTCCAGGGTTGAACCTGATCACCATGAATTTATTTGGATTTCTATGCAATGCTTATGATTCCTAAGAATTCTGGATGAATTCATAGAATTCATAAGGATTACACAGAAATCCACACAAGCTCATGAATATCAGGGTCAACCCTAGAAATCTGGACCATACCAAAGCTTTTTTTAGTGTTCTGTTTTGTTAAGTTTCACATTAAAAGTATTTTTTCAAAGTGTTCTGTTTTTTAGGTTTCACCTAAAAAGATTTTTCAGTCTTCTCTTTTGATACGTTTCACCTTAAATTTTTTTCCAAAGTGTACTGTTTTGTAATGTGTGTAATGTTTCACATTAAAAGTTTTGCTTCAAAGTGTTCTATTAGGTTTCACCTCAAAAGTTTTTTTCAGTTTTCTGCTTTGATACGTTTCACCTTAAATGTTTTTATCCAAAGCGTACTGTTTTGTTAGGTTACACCTTAATTTTTAAAGTGTCTTTTGTTTTGTTAGGTTTCACCTTAAAAGTTTCTTTTTCACCTTAGATGTTTTTTTTTCCAAAGTGTTCTGTTTTGTTAGGTTTCATATTAAAATTTTTTATTTCAAAGTGTCATCTGTTTTGTTAAGTTTCACCTTAAAAGTTTTTTTTAGTCTTCTGTTTTGATACGCTTCAGCTTAAATGTTTTTTTTCAGAGTCTTCTGTTTTGTTACGTTTCACCTTAAAAGTTTTATTTAGTGTCTTCTGTTTTATTACGTTTCACCTTAGAGTATTTTTTTCTAAAGTGTCTTCTGCATTGTTGGGTTTCACCTTAAATGTATTGTTTTCAAAGTGTCTTCTGTTATGCTACGTTTCACCTTAAATTTTTTTTAACTCTTCGGTTTTGTTACGTTTCACCTTATAAAAATTTTTTGCAACAGTTTCTTATCTTTTGTCGGGTTTCACCTTAGAGTTGTTCTTTTCAAAGTTCTGGACAATTGTCTTACAAGTTCTGGATGAATTCATAGGAATCATAAGCATTGTATAGAAACCTACACAAATTCATGAAAATTAGGGTCAACCCTTCAAATCTGGATCATACCAAAGTTTTTTTCATGTTTACTTTTTGTTACGTTTCACCTTAAATTTTATTTAAAGTCTTCTTTTTGTTACGTTTCAACTTAAATGTTTTTTTTAAGTGTTCACTTTTGTTCGGTTTAACCTTAAAAGTTATTTCACCTTAAATATTTTTTCCAAAGTTTTCTGTTTTGTTAGGTAATACCTTAAAAGTTTTATTTTCAAAGCGTCTTCTGTTTTGTTACATTTCACCTTAAAAAATTTTTCATAGTCTCTTCTTTTTTTTAGGTTAGGTACCTTTTTTAGGTACCTTAATTTTTTTAGTGTCTTCAACTTTGTTGGGTTTCACCTCAAATGTTTTTTTCAGTTTCTTCAGTTATTTTAGCTTTCAACTTAAATTTTTTTTCTTATCTTAAGCGTTTAACATTAAAAGTTTTTTTTTCAGAGTGCCTTCTGTTTGTTAGGCTTCACCTTAAAAGTTCTTTTTCAAAGTGTCTTTTGCATTGTTGGGTTTCACCTTAAATGTATTGTTTTCGAAGTGTTTCTGCTATGTTACGTTTCACCTTAAAAGTTTTTTTTAAAGTGTTCCGTTTTGTTACGTTTCACCATAAAAGTTTTTTTTCAAAAGTGTCTTCTGTTTTGTTGGGTTTCACCACAGTGTTGTTTTTTTCAAAGTTTTGGACATGTGTCTTACAAGTTCTGGGTGAAGTCATAGAAATCATAAGCCTTGCAGAGAAATCCACACAAATTCATGAAAATCAGGGTCAACCCTGGTACTCGCGGCCATACCAAAGTTTTTTTTAGTGTTCTGTTTCGTTACGTTTCACCTGAAAAGTTTTTTTCAAAGTGTTCTGTTTGGCTACGTTTCACCTTAAAGGTTATTTTTTTAAGGGTCTTGTATTTTGTTAGGTTTCACCTTCGATTTGTTTTTCTCAACGTTCTAGACAAGTGTCTTACAAATTCTGGATGAATTCAAAGAAATCATATGCATTGCATAGAAATCCTCAAAAATTTATGAAAATGAGGGTAGAACCTGAAAACCTGGACCATACTAATGACATAAAATCAAAACTATAAAAATCATGAGCAATACATAGAGGTTCTGATGAATTCATATTTCATCTAGGGGTGGCAAATCAGGGCCAACCATAAAAATCCAGACCAAACCATAGAAATCGATACTAAAATATAGAAATCATGGCAAACTGGGAAACCCTTGAAAAAGAAATAAATTTTCAGTTTTTTTCATGAAAAAAATTGAAATCAGGGCTAAACGCCATCATCAAAGGAGGTGGATTAAGCACAAGAATGTGATTTAAAATTTAATTCAAAAGTGTCATACTTTTTTTGCTATGATTGTTTGATTTTTTAATGTGACTTTAAGACATGGAAAAAAGTTATAAAATTTTAGTTTAATAATAAAAAATAAGTGAAGCAAAAAAAAGTCACCATAAACAATATTTTTCCAATAGAAAAACTCACGAAAGACACATTTATATCATCCTCATTTTGTACTTTTAAAATATAACAGGTGATTTTTTTGCTAAATATATATTTGATGTGATTTTAAGACATGAAAAAAAAGTTGAAAAAAATCTATGCTAAAAAAAGTTAGGGTGGGGACGGGAGGGGGGAGGGTTGAGGCTCCTGGATGTGGCGGGGCATAGTGTGGGGACTCAGGGCCTTGGTGTGGGACTTGGGCCTCTGGTGGGGGACTTAGGGTCCTGGAGTGGAGACATGGAGACCTGGATGAAAAAGTGGGGTTCAAACTCATGCGCAAGTCCGGTATTAGAAAACCGATGTTCTGAGTTCCATCAGTCATCAGAAGAATTCGTCTGTCCAGTATGCATCTCAAATCATCGAGGCATACATATTCTCAGGAGGATGCTATAAATAGAGCCCCGAAACAGATCACTTTTAACACCTACCAAAAATTCAATTGATATATCGAATATACAATTAACTTGTTACAGTATTGTGACACTTAATATCAGTTGGCTAACGTCTCGGAAACAATACATTGAATACATTAGAATGTATTTCTAATATCATAATATTTTCAATAGCTTATTGGCTCAGTCAAGTAACGTGCCGTTCTTTTACCTTAGGAAGTCATGGGTCTCACGTTCGATTTATGCATCAAACACAAATTTCATAAAATCAACGGGAAGTTCCTTAAAAGCTAAAAAACGTGTTGTTGGAATAGAGAGCATATTATCATTAGAGTACAAAAAATCTCATCCGATTGTTTATTATAATCCATAGCAAAACTTCGTTTATAAGACAAATATCACTTCAGATTTACTTCTAAACATTGGCTTGAGATAACAGGAGGCCCGTCGGAATCTTAGCACTGTTTGTTCAAAATTCCTTATTGGAGCACTCAAGATATGACTATTGTATGGATGGTTATGTGTCTTGTAATATGTGTCTTGTTGTATGGATGGTTATGTGTCTTGTTTTATATGGATGGTTATGATTCTTGTGTATGGATGGTTTTGTGCCTTGTTGTATGGAGAATTATGTGTCATTTTGTATGGATGGTTATGTGTCTTATTGTGACATGTGCCTTGTTGTAATATGTGTCTCGTTGTATGGATGGGTATGTTTCTTGTTGTAATATTTGTCTTATTGTAATATGAGTCTTGTTGTATGGATGGTTATGTGGCTTGTTGTAATATGTGTCTTGCTGTATGGATGGTTATGTGTATTGTTGTATAGATGGGTATGTGTTTTTTGTATGGATAGTTATGTGTCTCATTTAATGGATTGTTATGTGTCTTGTTGTATCATGGGACAGGGCACCCACAGGAATGTTGGGATAGGGCCCCCGCAGGAGATATTACTACATTACTACTCTCAGTAACGGCTAAATATATTAAGCCAAACTTTGATGGAAATTTATGGGGGTATTGAACTAATCAAAATATTTTTTTTATCTAGGTTGTCAAAAGAGCATGTGTGCGATATCTCAGGAACAACTAAGGAGATCCGGTTGACACTTTCCGGGAGTGTCAAGACGGATATCTAGTTAAACTAAAATACAATATTTGTATCATTGCTGTTGAAAATATATATCTACAAAATCTCAGGGATGGCTTGGGGTACTAAGTTGAAACTTTCAGGGAATTTTGAGGGGATGTAGAATTAATTCAAAAGAAGCTATGTACATCCAGGTGGTTAAAAGCGCGTATCTGCAATATCTCAACGACAGCTAAGTGTATCTATTCTAAACTGTAAGGGAGTGTCGAGAAGAAAGTTGAGCTAAATAAAAAGATACTATCTTCATCTAAGCTGTCAAAAGTGCATATCTGCAATATTTCAGGTATGATTAAGGGCACTAAGCTGAAATGTTCCAAGAAATTTTAGGAGGATGTTTAACTAATTCAAAAGACACTACGTGCATCCAGGTGGTTAAAAGAGCGCATCTCCAGTATATCAGGAACGGTGAAGGGCATCACAGCAGATGGATTTTATATTTTGGTGCGTCCACCCTGTTTGTTTCACATTTGGGGAGGGGGGGGAGGGTCAAGCTGAAACTTTATAAAAATGAGGACAAAGTTTGGTGTTTGAGGATCGGGGGCAAAATATTTTTTCCCATTCCTCACAAAAGAGCAAATTCTATATTTTTGATGCCTGTTATAGCTTTTAGGCTAGTTTTAGTTATAAATAAGAAGACAGCACAAAAAAATAAATCAAAGTCAGTATAGTCTATATTAAAATGAGTTTAATTAATTAAATGTTTTACCCGCTGCTATGAATCTTTAAATTTTTGTTTTATTTATAAATTAATTTTAAAAAGTAAGTATTTGATGAAAGTATGGAGCGAAGATGAAGCTTAGAACGAATAAAAATTACTCCTTCATAGTTTATACAACATATATCTGAAAAACCATTTCAAATAAACAGGCTCGTGGTGCTTTCCTCTATTTGTACAATTCTGAAAAACTAACCCTTTACTGAAAACAGAAAACCAACGTAACAAAACATTATTCGGAATAGAAAAATCCTAGAGTAGCCCGAAGAAGCTAAAAGACTAATTTCTAAATTTCTCGACAGTCTTTTAACGGCCATGAAATTATTAAAACTTCAATATACAATTTTAGTTCTCTAAAAAACTTAAGCAAGCTTAGTTTTGAGCAAAGCAACAGTTTTTCAGAATTCTACAAATAGAGGGGAATATCACGGGCTAGTTTTTGCAATTTTTTCAGATATATGTTTCATATATATGCTTCAACTTTGCTCTTTACTGCCAGTCTAAAAACTTTATTTTTAAAGTCTATTTTGACTTATGCGTCCAACTTAGGTGAAGAAACAATAAAAGTAAACACAAATTTTCGTTTAAAAATGTGCATTAAATAATAGGTTTTTTTTTGAATCTGAATAGGCTCTACTTAAAATTTACTTTTAAAAATAATAATAATAATAATAATAATAATAATAATTTTATTATAAGCCAAAAAACAGGCCATACAGAACAGTATTCTTAATTACACTCCGCAAGAAAAATAACATAAATATCAAGTTTCACTCATTGATGTCAACGCTTCATTTACATATTTACATAACTGCCTGATTGACCTTTTTACAGTCGTTTTCAGGATCCCCGGGAACTCCAAGTTACCACCCTCAAAATACTTTTCCCTTAATAGAGAAAGTTGCTGGCACTCGGTGAGAATATGGGCCACATCCTCAATACCTAGGTTACATCTGGGGCAAGAGTAATCCGCATTTGCATCTTTGTCAATAGGCAATTTTGTCATAAAAAAAATTCCAAGGGGTATATTATTCTTGGCGTCTTTGAGGAACTGTTGCTGAAAATTCAATTATTTATGAGCTATTGTTCTAAGTGAAAAATGTACATCTTGGGCCATTGGCGCTATTTATCAGATTTATGTTCATCTTTCATAATCTACCATTTTACCTCTAAACTTCTTGATGGTCCCATAGCCCTGACCATCTGCTAAATTTTATCTTTTTCTTGCATAAGTCCCTCTTACCTTGTTTCTTCCTTTTCTCTTTTTCTGCGATAATTATTTACGTGTTGGGTGAATAAGGCAGCTAATTCGGAGAGACAGAAAAAAAAGCTAGAATGTGACTTACATGAAAATTCCGCCACCCAGAAAACCTGGGTTGCCTGGTCTTCTTTCAGTTTCGATTAACAAGCCATGGCTTTTGATAAATTTTACAGTTGTTAATTGTCATTCGCCAGATTGTCAAAGGGCACAGGCTGCGTTTCTGGTTTGTGCCATTTTCCAGCTGAGTCAAGGGTTCATTTTCGTACGTTCGAGAGAAGATAGTAAGTTTTCATACAGTGTACCATGCCTATCTTTTTGTTCTAGGCTAGGTCGAGATTTTGGAAGGTTTGATACGACTTTTGCTTTAGGAGAATTCGTCTCTTATTTTGGTGAGAGTGTCTTTTGAGATAAGATGTTCTGAAGGTTTTCATGTATAGATAAAAGTTACCCGTTAGGTAAGGGGCGCCACTGCCTGCCCATAACCGAGCGTAGCGGCCTGAAGTAGCAACTGAGTAATAGCGCATCAAATGAGATGTTTCTTCTTCTCTGGGACGGTTTTCTTTAAGTTATTAATAATAAAAAAAAAATTCAGCTCAATTTGCATATTCAATTCAAGTTTCACTTGTTTTAGAATTTATTCATTCATTTATATTAGTTTGTTTTGCAATGTTTCTTTTGCTATGATTGTTTATTTAATTTATGTTCGTTTTGCGCTTCATTTATCCTTTAATTGCACTTTCTGGTTGTTTTGAGTTTGAATTATCTTAGGAATTTATTTTTGCTTACCTTAGTTTTAACATGGCCTTTATTTTTCTTTGATAAACATTTTTTTCAGAAAGTTTTTTTATATTAATTTCTGTTCGTTTTTCATTACCAGGTATTTATTTGACTATAGCCTATATTTCAGGGGGTAGAGATCTACATCATTTATATCATTCCCGAAGAAGTGCCTCTGGAAAAAAATTATAAATATTTTTTACTTTTCTTTGAAAAACTTATTTTTCGGAAATTTTTTCTAATTAACTAATTATTCTGACCCTTTGATTAATTTTTCCGGTTTTTTTATGTTTCTGAGTAATAATTAAAATATCTAATTTTATTCTAATAGTTCTATATAGTGGCTTTTGATTTATTCCAATATCCCATTGATATTCCCTGAAGGTCTCAACTAAATGCCATTAGCTGTTCCTGGGATATTTCAGATACGCCCTTCTGACAACCTAGATACACATAGGGTTTTTGAGTCAATATTCTGATCCTTAGTCACTCCTAAGATATTGCAGATATACTTTGTTGATAACATTGATGCACAAAGTGTTGTTATATTTGGTTCAAAATCCCCTTAAGCCTTCCCTGAAGGTATAAGCTCTGTTCAACATACCCTGAAAGTTTCAATTTAATAACCTGATCCGTTCCAGAGATATTGCTGATGCGCCCTTTCGACAATCAGCATGCATATACTGTGCTTTGATTTTGTTCAACATCCCCTAACACTCTTTGAAGGTAGTCACAATTATTTGTGGTACCAGTTGAACACCGACGCAGTCACAGTTGCAAGGAGTCGCATTCAGAAGTAGTGACTGTTGCAGTTGTAACTAGTTGCATTTGCAGCCGCAGTAATAGTAATAGTGGCCCTGAAAGTTTCAAGTTGATACTCTTACCCGTTCCTGTTAAAGATATGTGTTTTCGATAACGTGAATGCAGATAGTTTCTTTTTATTTAGCTCAGCATACCCCTCAACATTCCAAAAAATTTCACCTCAATAACCTTAGTCTTTTCAGACATACCCATGATCAAACATTCCCCCCTTTTCCAATGATAAATCCCGCATGTTAAAAATGAACAAATTGAATAATTTACAATCCTTGCCCCGGGGCTTTGGGGGCATTTGATTTCCAACCAAATGAGCATCCTCCCAAGTTTATACGGCCATCCCTTCCATAAAAAACTGTATAAGCCACGGGGTATAATTTAAAATCTTTGCCCTCAGTTTCTGGAGGGTTGTGGCAACCCGGGAGCCATGGTTATATGACCTTTGGAATATTTTGAACAAAACAGCTATCTAAAAATTTTGATTGGATGCATTTGGGAAAAAGAGGGCGTGGAGGAGGGGGGGGGCTAGTTGCCCTCCGATCAACTTTGACTCTTAAAAAGGGTGCTGGAAATTTCAGTTTCCAATCAAATGAGCCTCTTCCAAAGTTTATATGGCCAGCCCTTCCATAAGAGCCTTCTATGCCCCCGGGGCATAATTTACAGCCCGTACCCTGGGCTCTGGGGGTTGTGTCAACCCGGGAGTTACTGTTCTATACTCTTTGGACTAGTTTAAACGAATTGACTATTTCAATATTTTGATTGAAAGCATTTGGTGAAAAGAGGGGGGCTAGGGGGGATGGGGGGGACTAGTTGCCCTCCTATCACTTTTGAATCTTAAAAAGGGAGCTAAAACTTCCAATTTCCAATCAAATTAACCTCCTTCAAAGTTTATACCACCAGTCCCTCAATAAAAACCTTATATGCCTCCCGGTTATAACTTAGAGCCCTTGCCCCCAGGCTCGCGGCAGGGGGGGGGGGTTCAACCTTGGAGGCATTGTTATATTGTCTGTGGACAATTTGAACAAAATGGCAATCTTAAAATTTCGATCGGATGCATTTAGGGAAAATAGGGCATGAGGGGGGGGGGTAATTGTACCTGATCACTTGTGGTTGCTAGAAAGAAAAATAGTATTTTCAATTACCAATAAAATGAGCCTCATCCAAAGTTTATACTACCACCCTTTCCATAAAAACCTTATTTGCCTTCGGGGCACAACTTGAAACCCTCGCCCCTGGGCTCTGGGGGCTTATGTTATCCCTGGAAGCATTGTTATATGATCCTTGGACTATTTTAAACAAAATGGCTATCTCAAAATTTTGATTGGATGCATTTGGGGAAAAGAAACGTATGAGAGCAAAATTTTGCTCTCATTGTTGACTCAATTGATCAATTGACTAATGAGCTGGAAGTCCTACAGGAAGAGGCAGTAAAAGTGGGGCTGAAAATGAACCGGCTCAAAATTAAGATAATGGCAATTGAGCCCCCAAGCCCTACCCCACCCCCCGAGAGAATAACTGTCTGCGGAGCTCCTGTTGAAGTTTTAAGAAACTTCAATCTTGGCTCCGTGCTCTCCAGTGATAGCTCCATAGATGAGGAGGTACGCATTCGAATGTCAAAAGCCTTGTCTATCGTCGGAAGGCTCAACGCTCTCTGGAGAACGCTGCACATATCTAGGCGCACGAAGATACGAATTCATAACGTATCCGTAAGCCCGGTCCTGCTCTTTGCAGCTGAGACATGGCCCCTTAAGTCGATAACCCTCAATATGATAGACGTCTGCCAGGCAAAACAGCTCTGTCGGATTGAAGGACTTCGGTGGGATGATTTTGTGAGCAACGCAATGTTACTTACGCTCACCTTTCAAGTGCCATTCTCCATCCAGATAGCACAGCTTGCTCTCAGGTGGTTTGGGCACCTCCTACGTGTGCCGACGACAAACCCAGCCCGTATAATCCATGATTTCGACCCAAGAGCTCATGGCTGGTCCTGCCCGAGGGGCAGACGCAGGACCAGGTGGAAGGATAGTCTCAATAAATTCCTGGAGATGGCCAACATTGCTGTCGACGAGGCCCCAATCTTAGCGCCAAACTTGTCAGCCTGGAGGAGCAGAGTTGCGACGCTCTCTAAGCCGCCCCCAACGCAGCAGGAGCCCTCAGTCAAAGTAAGTCAAGTATTGTTATTATTGCAGTTTTTCTACCGCAACACTGCAGAGAATTTTTGACTTTTTATAAGAAAGTATATTTTTATTATTTTCGATTCTTGGACTTTAACGTTTTAAGAGAATTGGTCATTAGAAATGAAGACTACGCCAGTAAAATCACCATGGTCGAGAGGCCTACGCAGCATAATTACAGTTACCATTTTCAACAACAAGGAAATCACTTTTTTGCATGGGAACACTGAAGTGTCATTTTATTCTTTTCTTCCTCTTAATTTGCTTTCGTCGCTAGAGGGGCGATAGGAAGTGAAGACCTCTTTAAAAAAAAAAAATTAATGACAAGGATTCCAACCTGGGTTACCGCGACTACAATGTAGGGACTTAACGGCTATATAATAATGTCCTGTTAAACATTGTTTATTCAATTCTTTCTGCAGTTCCAATTATCAGGCTACCCTTATAATTCTTCCTAGCATTTCAACACCGGAAATGGCAACCAAAGTGTCATTTCTGGGATCCATATGGCTCTTTATTATGGCAAACTTATTATAAACACGTAGATATAAAAATTAGCTTTCAAAAAAGTCCTTAGAGAACTCTTTTGGACAGTGGTTCCCAATGTTGAATCGTCTCCGACCTATCTAACGAAAATTTCCAATCTTGGGACACACCTTTTAGCTAAAAAAAAAAAATTACAAGTGTTACCGATATGAATGAAAGACTGCTATAATAAGCATCACCACTTAAATAATTTTTTTATTACTTACATATCTACACCTACAAGTTTTTTTTACAAAGTTATTTCAATAGAAAGGATGTATTTGTTTCCGATTTTTCAACTTTTGTTACTTTTAACCGCGGTGACTCTGGTTCTTCGAGTTTCGGTTATAATTTAGCCATATCACTCCTTACTTACAGATCGTTACCATGAACTGTTTGATATGGACTAGTAAAGAGGAGGAGGAATTTCATAGCTTCATCAAACAGGCAAGGATGGTTATCAGCAGCTGAGAGCCAGAATTTGGACTACTGTTAACAATTAAAACTATTCTTCAGTGACCATACCTCTGATAAATCAGTAAGTTCTTCACTTGCTTTTGTTGACATACTAGTTGGTAAGTCGTCTCCAAAACCAACTTCAAGTCGGTTAAAAATCCAACTCAACAAATCAAACTTTTTTATCTCTTCCGCAAAATAGTCGTCAAAATTAATTTTGAACATTGGTAAATGGCTGGAAATTTCAGACTGTGTGTTCCTTTTAGGCTGCATTTTGTTTTCAATAGCATAAGTTTCAAGCGTTTCAAAACGATCATACTTGCCATTATCAATGTAACTTTTCCACAGCGAAAATACTTGATCCATTTCAACCTTGCAAATACAAATTGAGTTTGTTTTAATGCTCTGCAAATCAGTGCTTCTCTTAGAAGGGTACAGTATGTAGACAAAGCACACGGACTTTGTTCAAGAACTCTCGTAGCAAAACTGCTAATTTTCCAGCACACAGCCCACGCACCGTCAGTGCATTTACCGACACAGTTCTTCCACTGTAAGGTTTTTCTCTTATGCAGGAATCAATTGTATTGAAAAATACCTTGGCAGTTCCATGACTTATTGGCTTGCAGAAGACGATATCTTCATAAACGTCGTTCTGCCATATATAACGCACAAATAAAAGCTGTCGGGATATGCCTTGCACGTCGGTAGATTCATCTAGTTGTAGAGTATAATATTTACTACAATTCATCTTCCAACCGTTTCATCCATTCGTCAAGCAAGGGTATTATTCGATAGTGTTATGCGCTCGATTTCCTTAACTTCTTTTTCTCGAAACATTGTACCGACATCATCTTTAATCGATCGTAATACTAAATCTTTGCCAATGGTATGAGGCTTTTCTGATCTGGCTATTCTCAAGCTAATGAGGTACGAGGCATATGCAGCTTTTACATTAATATTAACGAAATGGGAAACGATATTTTGTGAAGAAGTCATATTCGACAATTTAAGTTGAAAAAAGTCTACTGGTGAGTTTTAACAGCAGCAATGCTTTGTTTCTGTATGACGCTTCAACTTACTTGGGCACAAACTTTCGTTCGCTAATATTTCGTAGCAAATCACGCATTGAGGAAGTAGACCTATCGTATCATGACTCCAAGGGACTCCTAGTTTTAGATGTGCAGGATTATATTTTCTCGCAACTTTCCCTCGTTTGGTTTCCCACGAACTCGTTGTGAGAGTTTGAAAGTCAGACTTCTTACCATTTTTGTCACATATTTCTATATTTTCATCACTTTGCATAAATTATAATAAAACAGAACCCATGCAACCCACCTATTTCAAAAACTATGTGAAGAAATTGGTAGCCGCGATACGTCTCATCTTCTGAATACAGAAGTTTGCTGCTTATCCAGGGAAAAGGTACTGAAATGATCAGTGGAATTACGGAATGTAGTTACAATTTGCTTGGAAGGAAAAACTTAATACATTAAACATCTACTGGACGCTTAATTCATTCTCAAGGTCACTTTTTTGGCGTATTTTTTTACAAATTAAACGAACTCAATTTGTATTTGCAAGTTTCAAACGGATCAGACATTTTTGCAGTTCACGAGCGTTCATAAAAATTTTATGCAGTCGAAAAGTTGCATTGATGATTGCAAGTATGATTGCATTGAAACACCTGAAAATTTTATTATTCATAACCAAGTGCACCCTAAGACGAACGTTCTGTCTGTAATTTCCAGTCATTTATCACTGTTAGAAAATAATTTTGACGACCATTTTTGGGAAGAGATGAAATAGTTGGATTCGTCGAGTTGGATTTGTAACCCATATCAAAACGACATACCAACTGGTATGTCAACAAAAGCAAGTGAAGAAATCATTGATTTATCGGAAGATACGTCACTGAAAATAATTTTAATCGTAAACTATTTCTACTACTACTCACCGCAGCACCAAGCCGCCTATGGCTAACACAGCTATGCATGCTCCTCCTTCACCCTAATCTATTAAAAGCCTCCCTCTTAACAACCTCCCAGGGAGTTCTCATTTCTCTTAGATCTTTCTTGACGACTTAATCCCATCTCAACCGCACACGACCTGCTTTCTGTTTAGCCCTAGACGGTTGGCTGAAAAGAAAAATCTTCGGCAATCTGTAATCCTTCATCCACAGAACCTGCCCTAGCCATCTCAATCTTTTTCAATTTATAGCCCTAGGAAACGGAATTGAACCACAACTTTCGTACAGCCTATTATTTGAAATACAGTCAGTCAGCCGGGTACTCAGTAAAATCTGTAGGCAATTTTTCTGGAAAACTTCTAGAAAATCTTCATTCATTTTTTGGAGCACCCATGCTTCAGAACCATATTTGACCACTGTCATCCATGTAGCTTCCAATATTCTTATCTTGATTTGCAGACTTATCTTCCTATTCTTCCAAACTTTTTTCAACACCAAACAACACCCTAATCCTTGACTATTCTAGTTTTAACATCTTCGCTGTTACCATCGTCTTTACTAATAATACTACCAAGGTAAGTGAAGCTGTCCACTTGATCAATCTTTTTGTTACCCAACATCACCTTTTCATCTTTACTTATTTTCTAGCTTTAGCGAGTTAGTCTTCTTAATAATAATTTTCAAACCTATTCTAGATTAACAAACCCATGCACCATGAACTCGCAAAACCTCTAAAAGTTTGCAAATCTGGCTCTCAGTTGCTAATAACTACCCTCGCCTGTTTGATGAAGCTATGAAAATCCTCCTCCTCTTTAATAGCTCATATCTATGTGAGGTCAGATTTTTGGCTAAGAATTTATAGTTTGGCCTGCTACTTGTATGCAGGAGAAAATTTTTCAGCAATTTTTGACAACATACACCTCTTTGAAAATCTGGACAAAAATAGTAGTGTTTAATTTAGTTATATACCTCCTCTAGCTGACCGGAAAAAAAAACTTGATACCACTCGCAAAAAAATCTATCTATGCTCTTTGACAGCTTGAATACACTTACACTATTTTGATGTAGTTAAATTTAAAGAGCAGAAGTAGTAATAGATGTAGCCCCGAACGTTTGAACATAATACCCTCAGTCGTTCTTTGGATACTGCTGAGATGTCTTACTGACAGTCAGCATATACACAGTTCTTTTTAAACTAATCTTAAGGCAACACTCGGTTTTTAAACATAATGGGCAAATTGCATAACTGTGGGGAGTTAACCTACGCAATGTCCCTAGAGATGTAGTTGCAAGACCGTTCAGCTATGCTGAACAAAGGCCTATCCTAAATTTTGATTGGAAATGTTCGGAAAATTATGAGCTGAAGAAAGGGTTGATTGCCCTCCAATCACTTTTGACTCTTAAAACGGGTACTAGAACTTTGAATTTCAATCAAATTAGCTCCTTTAAAATATCAATGATATTACTAGCTAAAGAGCAGCGCTCCCTTTGATATTGCTTATATACCCTTTTATTTCTTGCATGCGTATAGTTTTTTCGTTTAATCGAAACTCCCCCTAAACGTTTCGACTTAATGCCCTTATTGTGATTAATTACTGTAACCATATAAGTAGTATTAAAAGTAGAAAACACATAGTGTTTTCTGGCTTGTTCAAAATCTATCACAATTTACCCTGAAAAGTATAACTTAATTATGTAAGTCGCTATTGTGATATTGCTTTGTCACCCTATTTACAATCTACATGATGATAGTTCGTTTTGACTTAGTTCAGCATCCACCTAAATATTCCTTGAAATCTTCACCTTAATATCCTTATCCTGTGTAGTATCAATAGCTGTAGTAGCAGTTGTAGGATTAGTAGCAGTATGCACACCGCACCTTTTTTTTAAACATCCTCTTCAACATACAATGAAATTTTTAACTTAATACCATAATCCGGCTCCGAAACATTGCTGATACGTCCTCTTGACAACCTGTTTGGGCATAGTGTGTTTCAATTTATTTCAATACCGGTACAACATTGCCTAAAAGTTTTTGCCTTAAAAACCCTTAGGTTTACTAGTAATAGTAGTTGCACGAGCAGTTATAGTAGTATTAGTGGGAGTAGAATTAATAGTAGTATCCTTAGCTTTAGTAGCAATAGTAGTAGTAGCAGTGATAATAATAGTAGCAGTAGTAATGGAAGCAGTAGTAGTATGTTGCAAATATTGTCTTTTGGTTATTTCAACATCCCCCAGAATAAGCGTTGCAAGTTTTAGTTTCACACACGTAACTGTTCTTAAGATATTGCTGATATACCCTTTTGACAACCTGTATGCGGATAGCAGGTTGTCATTCGTAAAATAGAAATTTTCAGAAATGTTCTTTGAAAATTTCACCTATATACCCTTAGGTATAGTTGTAATAGTAGTCACAGCAGTAGTCTAATTACTTAACTTAATACGACTAGCCATTGCTATGATATTGCAAATTTTCTCTTTTGATAGCCTTTATTTCCATATACTTCTTAAAATTTTCATCTTAATGCTCTTAACCTTACAAGTATTTGCGATAGAAGTGGTAGTTGGAGCAGTCGTAATAGTAGTGTGTAAGGTTGCCCCTACTATCAGGGCTAATAAATTTGGTAGCGTGTTACAAACGGAGGCTTTGGGTAAGAAATCGGTACTCAGAATTCAGTGACAACTGATTTTATTACAAAAGAAGATAAAAGGAAAATATTCTAATTCTGATAATGTTGAATATTTCTAAACCTCTTCTAGGTCTAATGTCTATGGTCTACTTGTTCAATCCACCAATGTTTACCGAAAAGAAAAAGAATAAGTTAATTCTAGGCTATCGAATGTTTCTACTTAAAAGAGTTACACTTGAATAGCTAGTCAAGGCTTGAGTTCTGGGGTATTAAAATCCTTTAGTTAACTATTGCTGAGCTAAGCTAAGAATAACCGTACTTGATTTTACTTCAATTTACATTAACCCAAACCAAGAGATCCTCTAATTATTTCTTGAAAAAGGCTGTGTGTTCCTTGGACCGTTAGTAAGCTATAACTTTAGCAAGGAAAACTATCAATTGAAAATATTTGGACATAAAGGTCTGGAAATTATTAAATTGACAATATTGTTCCCTTTTCCCCTAACCTATCTGTATAAACATCGAGGCCACCTTTGTATAAACATGTAGTACGGGTTTAACGAAATGAAAGAATGATTAAAAAGGGAACAGGGTTCTCCTTTGTATAAACGTCTGAAGATTGCACAAGGGGGGGGAAGTAATGTTGTTGTCCGATAATTCCAATTTTCGGATATAAGGTCTTTATACAGTCAAGCTAAGTTCCAAGGAACTCTAGGCTGAAAAAGGGGAGCACAAAGGGCTCTTCTCACGTTGACTTCTTGGTTAAGGTTCCTTTCCTCTTTGAACCCTCAGCTATTCGAAGCTTAAATTTCTGGGAAGAAATTTAATTTAGCTTATTCTAACCTTAAAAAGCTGTTTTGTCCAAATGGCTCAAGACTTGTCTAAGTGGAAATACTACCGAACTATAAACCCAAAATCACCAACTTATAGTAAAATGTTAGACTTCAGCACTAGTTGTTATTATTTTCTCCTACATTCGTATTAAAGTTATCTCCAAATGGCGGAAATCTTTTAGAGGTTTTCTTCTTATTTTAATTTTATCTTCAAACTTTTATCTCCAAGGGGAATTCAGACAGACAGTGGTAGCCTACCTTAATTACAAAGTAAAACACTTACTCGCTGTTCGTTCCAAAAAAGACTACCCTGTTTTCGTTCCCGAATCCCTATTTTAAGTTTTGTCTTATTTTGTCATTCTTTTCTCTCATTGGCCAGTGACCAGTTTTGATGTAATCCTAATAATAAGTCTTTTGTTCAAAAAGTTAGTTTCCCCTTTCTCTATTAAAAACCCCTTTTTGTCATGTGATTCAAGTCGCGCAATATTCTTGCCGTTGACCTCTCGAGTTTGAAGCGGCGGTCCGGTATTTGTACTTGCATTTTATGAACCTTGTTGAATCAAGGGTACACTTATTCAAATCTAATGTTGTTTGTTTCCTTACACAAAGAAAATTAATACTTCTTTACCTTTATCATTACTCAAAAGTCATACTTTGCTATTTTTACAATTTAGTCAGGTTATGATGGCTTTTTCACCTTCTCACAACCTCCCACACTTAAAATTCTTAGTACAGTTATTTTTTCTTAATGAAACCATAACTTTGCTAAGAATCAATTTAGTTCAATTTCTTCCTGTTCCACAGTTACGTGAAAGCCTTGAGACTTTTGTTTCGTATAGTCTAACCATAGTTTTCTTAATATTTTGAATATTATTCCTATAGAAGCTATTCCTAATAAAGAGATAAATAGATTAAAGGTATTGAGAAAAAATGTCCAATAGCTAGCTGTTTTCCTTCCTCTTTCGTCCCTTAAGGAAATGTGTAGTTTTCTTAGTTCAGCTATGCCAATCTGCGTCTTGGAGTTGTTCTGGAAATATATAGAGATTAAATCTTCAAATTCTTTGTCCCATTCGTTTTCTATTCCAGCTATGGATAGGTTCCCTAATTATAGATATGTTTGAAGGTGCCATTTCTTTTGTAATCTGTCCCCTATGCATACTGTTTATTTTTAACATCTCTGCAGTTAGAGAACATTCTTCTGGCAATTTCACTATTGAGCTGCCCTTTATATATGTGAATTTACTGTTCTTCTCTGTTTTGCATTCGAAATGTATTCTTATTTCTTCTTAAAAAGGAGATGTGAGTATATACTTTTCCCTTTCAATTCTTTGGATTAAGATTTTATTTTCCTTTATAATTTTGGTTTCACACGCTTTATTAATTAATGCATTATTTTCCATGTAGTTTGCTAAACTGCAGGAGTTCATTTGTGTGCTTCTAATAAGAAATTGGTGTTTGCATAATATTGGTACACCCTTTAAGTTACATTCTTTTTCTATATTGTAATCTTCTAAGAAATATCTCGTTTGATCTTTACTCAACCCAAAAAATTCAAACTCGTTTTCTATTTGAAAGAAATACGAAGTGTTTGACACTGGGAATGGAATGCTGAACATTTCGAACATTCTGAACCCATCTTGTTTATTTGATATTGAGAAATCACAAATAACCAACAATTTCATTTGTTGTGTTGTCACATTGCAGCTAGTCGATTTATAAAGTTCCAGTAAGCCGTAACGTCTATAATTTTAGGAAATATATCTCATTAATCTCTCTGGATATATATTCGATAATTCGTTTGGAAGTCCTTTCCAAAATTTCTAAACTTTTGTTTCTTTCCATTCTTAGTTCTCTGTCGAGGTCACTCACTAATGATATAGATCAGTCCGATATGTGTATTAACTTTTCATTTTTTTGGTTAAATAAGCTACTTGATGAAGAATTATTTCTATATTTTCTTCCGTTGCTAGTCCTGCGACCCACCCAGTCAGCAATTATGAGAGTCTCGTTTAAAAAAAAAGTTCCTAGTCAAAGTGATGTAAATGTGCCAATTGTAAATAATATGACAATTTTAGGTGTGACTTTTAACTCAAAAATTTCATGGATGGATCATGTAAATAATTTTACTAAGAAGGCGAATATAGCGTTGTGTAATCTAGTCACAATTCGGCGATTCGGTTTTAGTCGTTTTTCACTGTTGAATTTTTATAAACCGCACATTCGGAGTATTTTAGAGTATGCTTGTCCTCTGTGACATCCGGGGCTAAGTAAAGAGCAAAGAAATGACCTTGAGAACGTGCAGGAACGAGCTACCCGTGTGATATTAGGTCCGGATTTCACGAATTTTAGTGATAGCCTTAAAATCCTAGGCCTAGGTGGACTTAATGCCAGGCAACACCAGCTTACAATGGCCTTTGGACAGAAGCTTTTGGAATCAAGCAGGCATCGAAATTTGCTCCCTGAACCGGCAACAACAGGGTGTAATACAAGGCACCAGAATAAACTCAAGCCTTGTAAGCCCGTGGCTACCAACCGATATAGATTTTCTTTTTGACAGTATTTTGTGTCTCATTTTAATAAATAAATGACAAAGAAGAGTGATTATTTAAATTAAATTTTGTCTCATTTAATTCTTGTTATTTGACATAATAAATTCGTATCGTATCGTATCGTATAAAAGGGAACTATAACTTCCAAATTCAACCAAATGAGTCACATCTACAGTTTATACAACAATCCCTTGCATAAGAACCATAAATGGACCAGAGGCGTAGCTTACAACCCTCGCCCTCATGTTCTGGTCATTTGTATCCACCCGAAAAGCCTTGTTATACGATCTGTGGACTATTTTGAATAAAAGGACCGTCTCAAAATTTCTATTAGATGCATTTCAGGAAAATGCAATGTGTTTGTGTGTGTGTGTGGTAGGGGGGGGGGGGTGGTAGCTGCGCTCTGGTCACTTTGGCTTCTAAAAAGGGCACTACAACTTCCGATTACCAATCCAATGAGTCCCTTCCAAAGCATATACGACCAGGCTTTCTATAAGATATTATATAGCCTACAACGCTTGTCCTGAAAACTGCAGGGGGGGAGGGTTGTCTTCTTCACATGCATAATTTCAGGGCCCTTCAATTACGATGAACAAAATTGTTATCTCCAAATTTTGATAGGGGGTGTTAAGCGAAATGGTGATCAAGGAGGGGGGAGGGGGGGCTGGTTGCTCTCGAATCACTTTGAATCTTAAAAAGGAAACTATAACTTCCAATGTCAAATCAAATGAGCCCATCTGAAGTTTATACCACCATCCATTCCATAAAACCTTATATGCCCCAGGACAGGACTTGCAATCCTATCCCCAGGGCACTGGGGGGTTGTGTCAGCCCTAGAGGCATTGTTATATTTTCTTTGGACTATTTTGAGCAAAATCGCTATCTCACCATTTTAATTAAGTTTGTTTGGTGAAGACGTAGTCGGAGGGGGGGATATCTAGTTACCCTTCATCACTTTTGACTCTTAGAAGGGAGTTATAAATTCCAATTTCCATCAAAATGAGCCTCCTCTAAAGTTTATGCAACCATCCCTGCCATAAAGACCTTGAATGCCCCCGTGGAAGAATTTACGACCCTTGCCCCCGTGGCTCTGGGGTTTTATTTCAACCCCAAAAGCCTTGTTATATGATATTTGGACTATTTTGAATACAATGGCTTTCTAAAGATTTATATTAGATGCATTTTGAACAATACGATGTGTGTGTGTGGAAGGGGGGGGGGTAGCTGCCCTCCGGTCACTTTGACTCTTAAAAAGGGCACTAGAACTTCTGGTTATCAATCCAATGAGCCCCTCCAAAGTTTATTGCCCTGAGGGCTATGGGATGGAAGGAGTGGTGGGGTTGTCATCCTCAAAGAAATAATGGTACTGGTTAAGAAAGCAGTAAACACACAATATATTATATAGGGGAGATGCTTAAGAAACTAGTCAAACGGGTTTCTTTCAATAGAGATTTGGATTGCAAACCGTGGTTTGTCACTGCGTTTACAATATTTAAACTTTTATTTTTTGGGGTATAGGGGGGAAAAGGTACGTACGTTAGGTTTGGTTACGTATTTAATATATGCTATGCTTTACCCCCATTCCCCCTAATGTGCAAATATATAGCTGAAATCTGTTTCAAAGCTAGTATATTCTCATCCTATTTTCTTATATTTCATTAAAATTAACGAAACCTCACTTATCGCGTGTTTACCGCTTTCTTAACCAGTACCGAAACATTTTCCGAGCCTTTCAACTACGTTGAACAAAATGGTTATATCGAAATTTTGATTGGAAGTGTTTGGGGATGGCCGTGGGCAAGGCCTTACCCAGGATTTTTTTGGAGGAGGTTTTACTCAAAGACTTTTTTCCGGGGGGGGGGGTACACAAAAAAACTCAAAAACCGCATACAAAATTTGTTTATATCCATTTTTGTTACGTTTTTACGAGTCAAAAAACATTTCGGGAGGGGTTCAAGCCCCCGCAACTCCCCCCCCTCTGGGTACGACTTTGGCCGTGGGGGAGGAGGGCCTTTGCCCTCTGATTGCTTTGGCCATTAAAAAAGGCAATAGCCCTCTCAGTTTCCATTGAATGAGTCAATTTTGAAGTTTCTATGACAACGCTTACCATGAAAACCTTATATGCCCCCAGGTCATAACTTACAACACTTGCCCTGAGGGCTGTGGGGTGGGGTGTCATCCTCAAAGACATAATTTCAGGACCTTTCAACTACGTTGAACAAAATAGCTATCTCAAAATTTTGATTCGATGTGTTTGGGGAAATAGTGGGCGTAGGAGGGTGATTAGTACCCTCCAATCACGTTCGACTATTAAAAAAGGCACTAGCCCTTTCAATCTCCAGTCGAATGAGCTCTTTTTCGAAATTTTTACGACAATTCCTTCGATACGAAGTGCCCTGGTCTAAACAAACCAAAAAACAAATAATATATAGGTCCAACATCGTTCTTCACTTAGGCAGCGCTATTGCGCTGCCTATGAAACATACAATTAGAACATTTTTATTCCAACACAAGGATACAAACAGTCTTAAAAAAAAACAGTGGACTTGCCTAGTGGCATACTTAAGCACTGCCAATTAAACAATACTAGAATGAAAGCAGCCTTAAACTGACTTGTCAAACAAAACCCCCTAAAACGCTATGAAAAATTTGAACTATTGCCCCGTAGATTTGACTTTCAGATAATTTTAAGCAACCTCTGAAACAAAGTTTCCTATTGATTAAATATATAATCTGATATCATATATTTCTATGTTTTCATTTTACTTATAAACGGAAAGGCCATGTGGTCTAAGATATCATGTATATCACAGAATTTCTTGTCTGGAGTGTTACCTGGTTTTATGAAGTTTGTGCAAATGCATTCTGTGAGCAAAGACCCACCCGAGGATTTTCACGAGAATAAGGCCTTACTTTAGATAAGTCCAGAAACCCCCCTTGGTATTTTGCATGATTGATTTTCATATTTATTTTGTAATATAGGTAGCTCCCGGAAAGTCGTTTTTAAACGTTAAAAATGTGCCAGCCGCAAATATCCAACGAAAATCAAAGCTGACTCACATGACTGTCCAGTGAAAACTGTAACAAATATGTTACGTGCTTATATATCTGCAAGATTTTCAAATTTTTATTCAATTCATGAAATTAGATTTAGAAATTAAAGAAAATAGGAAAAGACATTGGATGTGTTAAAGCCGTTTGGGGAAAATTTGGTGCTATGAACCCAAAGTCTGTAAAAACCATCCACGAGTGGCCTGGGCTCCCCTTCCGAGTATATCTTATTATTTTAAGCTCGCGAATATATCTCTAGATTGTGCAAGCCATGGATATCAATGAAATGTGGAACTAACTTAGCTAGCCATCTCGTAATTTTTGCCTTTTAAACGCACAAAGTTCATTTTCATATTTCGAGCTTTGTGTAACAGTTCTGGGAACTCAGTTTGAAGAAACAGTTCCAAAAACTTCTTTGAAAATATCGAAGGTGCGAAAAAATGGCTTAACTGGCTAACCTTCATGACATTCAGGGAATTGTTTACTTTTTATAAAGTTGCGCATAAGAATCAGAGAAAACATGAAGTTTTGTTAGTGTTTGAATATGTCACAGAATTTTAATCAGTTTTCTCTATAGAGAGGTTAGTACGTGCCTCTAAGATACTAAATTTTTTTTAATGAAGTGTGGCTTCATCTTAGTTTTACCTTCTTCGTAAAGCGTTTTTCATCTCAATCCGATTGTAAGATTAACGGTCGGACTGTGAAATTATCATTTAGGATAGCAAATGGTCTTTAATTCATTTAGGG
This sequence comes from Artemia sinica, assembly GCA_027921565.1. Classification (NCBI taxonomy): domain Eukaryota; kingdom Metazoa; phylum Arthropoda; class Branchiopoda; order Anostraca; family Artemiidae; genus Artemia; species Artemia sinica. The sequence goes on from CM051268.1 coordinate 59,035,342, forward strand.
AGTTAAAAAACTTTATTTAGGATATAAAATAACGTTATTTAGGGATTAAATAGATCCAGGGTATTCAAAGTTTTCATTTTACAAAGGAAATTGTAGCTTCACCTAAATTGATGCTAAAAATGTCATTTAGGATATTTTAATAGCCTTAAGAGCACAGGAAATTGCAGATTCACCCGAATCTCACCTTTTATAGTAACGTCATTCGGGGTATTAAAAAACCCCAGGGTATTAATCAGGTTGTTAGTGGTTTTTCTTTTACAAACGAAATTCCGGTTTTACCTGAATTTTGCTTTGTACAATAGCGTCATTTAGAGCCAGGGCCGTATCCAGGATTTTTTTTTTTTGGGGGGGGGTTACAAAAGGAATTTTTTAAGAGGGATTTTACCAAAAAAGTAAAAAAACGCATACAAAATTTGTTTATATTCATTTTTTTTTTTACATTTTTACGAGTCGGAAAAACCTTTCAGGGGGTTCAAAACCCCTAGGTTCCCCTGGATTGGGCCTTGTTTAGGAAAATAAATAGTTCTCGGTTCTAAACTAGTTTGTTGATAGTTTGCGTTATATAAAGGAGAGTGTAGATTCATCCAAATCTTGCCTTTTATGATAACGTCATCTAGGGTACTAAATAACTGTGGGACATTAAATATTCCGTTGTGGTTATTCTTTTACAAGGGAAAGTGTGGATTCAACTTAAGTTTGCCTGTATCATTAGGTCTTTTTTCGGCTTAATCGTATTTTAAAACAAGAGGTACGATAAAAGAATTTTCATTTGCATGAAGAATTTATCGAGAGGATTTGATTTTTATTGACTACCCTTTTGGGTTGATTACCCTTTTAGATTGGAAAATCAAACCGCCAATCTTAGATATTTTTTCAAACACCATTTTTAACTTTGTTCCTGGTGGATTCAGAACAATTGTTTTTAAATTCAACTTGCTCAACTCGGCGACGATTTTAAGTTTTTTATCCTAAGTTCCTTAAAAAAAAGAAAAAAAATAAGCGTGAATTGAACTAAAAAATAAAGTAAAAAAATTGCTTTGTATCCGTGCTTTTTGAAGATAATTTGCTCCCCTGAAATACATTGTCTATATGATTTCCTCCATCATGCGGTTTCTTAATTTCTGGACCTCAATAAATTGTTCATCCAAATAATCTTTCCAGATATCTGTCAGGTATGCTCAATTGCACCTAATATAGGGTAGGGGAAAAACAAACTACACTGCCAGTTCTTCTTTCTAATTCCATCACCAATTAGATTATCATCGAGGCTTGTTTTTGTTGCGGTTTGCTGCTATTTAGTCATTTTTCAGGAAGGTTTACTCCTCTTATATCTTCATCTATAGGGTGACATCTAAGTGACTTTAGGTGTAGACTGCTAAAGGTGAAAAGCAAAATCTGGATATGTAAGATGCAGGTAGAGACGTAGTCTAAAGGTTGATCTCAAGCAATAGTTTTATAAACCCATACACAACAGTGTGCAGCCAATTTGTTAAAAAGACCCACTTGTTTTGTTTTATGATCGGCAAAAAGTCAGTGGAAACTTAGATCTGATCAGCAAATCAGAACTTAGGAATCTGATCAGCAAAGAAAAAGAGAAGAGGATGTTTGTCCTAACTATTTATTAATTTCTATGATCCTCATGAGTGTGTGATTTCTGCCATTTTTTAAGTTTTTGCATTTATATAGTCATTCTTTTCTAGTAGGTCAAAGGCTTTTTAAGGTCTTCATCTATAGGCTAATCCCTAAGTTACGTTGGAAACACTAGAGGACGTAAAATCAAAGCTGGATATATTGAGCCCGCTATTTACCCGTGCCCCAGCCATTTAAACATTTGCCTCTCAATTGGCAAATGTTTAAATATTTCAAGCGTGACAGTACGTTTCAGGATAATCTGAGATCTTGAAAGGAGGAAGATAATGCTCATTTTAAACAGCTTCGGAATATGGCGAACTCACTGAAAAGGAAAAAAAAGGAACAATATTACTCGGGACTTTTTGAGGAAAATAAAGGAGATCTGAAAAGAACTTGGAAAGTTATTAATGAACTGGTTAGCAGGCCTGGGAGAACTCAAGACCCTCGAATTGAAATCAAAGGATCGGTTGTAGAGGATAGACAAGAGTTGTGTGACAAGTTTGGTGATTATTTTACTAACATTGGGACGAAGATACAAGCGGAAACTAGAAATTCCCAAGCTTTTGTTGGTGGCAACTCGTATGCTGATGGGAGGGGCGAGGGAGCGGAAATGGAATTTCGTCCCTGTGATTCATATGAATTAACAAAGATTGTCAGTTCGATTGGATCCAACAGTGCCGGGTTAGATGGTGTTAGCCTGAAGAATATTCGATCAATTCTGGTGTACATTCTTCCTTTGCTAGTGCACCTAATAAATTTATCAATGGAGAAGGGAGTATTTCCAAAATTATTGAAAACAGCAAAGATTCTCCCTCTCTACAAAGGGGGCATTCAAATGGATATATCAAACTGGAGGCCTATTTCTATTTTTCCAGTGTTTTCGAAAGTTTATGAGAAAGTTATCCATGGAAGACTTTACGATCGCCTCACGAGCCTGCATGCATTGTATGATGGCCAGCTTGGATCCCGAAAGGGCCATTTGACTTCGCATGCTGTACAACATTTTTTAGAAAATTTTAATTTAGCTTTGGAAAAGGGTGAATATTGTATTATTATTTTTATAGATTTTAAAAAAGCATTTGATACCGTGGATTTTAGTATTTTATTGGATAGATTAAGGGATTTGGGTGTAAAAGAGAGATGTTTGGATTGGCTTAGTTCGTATTTAAATGGTAGGTCAGTTAGGGTAAATCTAGGGGAGAAGTTTTCTAAGTTTATTCCCTGTTTCTTGTGGAGTCCCCAGGGTTCCGTCTTAGGACCCATGTTGTATTTAGTGTATGATGACAGTATGCGGTTTTATATTCCTGGTGCGTCTATGACATCTTTCGCCGACGATACAGCACTTGTTGTGGCAGCGAAGACTCTTGAAAATTAGTCCAGAAAGCAAACAGAGCTCTGCAAGGGTTGAGTTACTTTGTAAGCATTAGCTTACTTAGCATTAACGCGGCAAAGAGTAACTATATTCTGTTTAGTCGGACTGGTGTATCTCCAAGTCTTCCCAGTGAAATAGCAATAAATGGTGATTTACTAAAGCGGGTTGAGGAAGTGCGTTACCTAGGATTCATTCTCGATCAGAACCTCAGCTGGAGAAGACACGGTTATGTGGTTGCGTGTAAGGTAGCCCGTGGCCTTGGGATTTTAAGACGTTTTCAGCGTTTTTTACCTTCTCATATTTTAGTTCTTTTACACCATCCTTTGATTGCGCCGTATATAAATTATGGATGTATGATTTGGGCTAGTAATTTTACGTGCAATTTTAAACGAGTGCAGATTCAGCAAATTAAAGCAGTGAGATTAATTGGTAAGTATGATACAGAAGTTTTAAGTACCGAGTCGATTTTTAGGAAACTTAGGATTTTGAATGTACGCCAGATTAGAAATTTTCAGATTGGTATTTTTGTGTTTCAGAGTTTGAATGGTTTAGCGCCTGATGTTTTTATTAATTTTTTTCGTTTTAACTCATTTTTTCATGGATATGCTAGAAGAAATGCTGGAGACCTGGTAAGTGAGCCAAGAAGTACGGTTCGTTCTAGTCATGTGGCAAGGCACTCGGGTTCGGTCGTCTGGAATACTTTTCCAGACTCAATTCGGGAAGCGGAAAGTGTCCCGCAATTTAAAAACAGGTTAATGAAGCATCTCCTTGCGGGCGGTTGGTGAGTGTGGGAAGATGAGAAAGGACAAATTAAGTAATTTTGTTTTTTGTTCTGTTATTATGTGTTCGTTTTATTATAATTTTATTATTATTTTTTTCATAATTTATTATTCAGTAATTATTTTTATTATCTCTTTTTTTATTGTTCTTTATTTGTGTTTGTTTCAGTGATGATTTGGTTAGTTTTATAATTTAGTAAATGTGTACTGGTTGCGTTTTTCAAGCATATATGTGCTTTATTTGTAACTGGTCGTCAAGCCGGCATGAATCATTTTTAGTAAAGTTGTTGAATCTTGAATCTTGAATTACTTGGACTATCTGTCTTGGCTTTTCTCTGTCTACAATTAGCCATGTCTTGATGCAACCTATGCAACCTACTGCAAAATACTTGATAACTTCAATTCAAAATCAACGGACCCTTTGATTTTGAATTGTAGTTATCAAGTATTTTGCAGTAAGTTGCATAGGTTGCATCAAGACATGGCTAATTGTAGACAGAGAAAAGCCAAGACAGATAGTCCAAGTAATTGAGAGGCAAATGTTTAAATGGCTGGGGCACGGGTAAATGGCGGACTAGTGATTGTTTTCATGCCATAATTTTGTAGAACGTATACTGAACAACATTCGGCCATATTATTGAAATGATCAATTAAATAGACTGACTTTTATTTTGTTTTCTTCTCGGTAAAAAAAAAAAAAAAAAAACAGTATGGTATTCAATAATGAAGAAACTAAGTGAGAGGGTGTAGATATTAACTGTTCGTTGTTTAACACAAATTGAGACTTCAATTTTAAAAATCAACTTTATTTAAAGCGGATATGACCAATCAAAAGGATCAAAATAAGAAGAAATTGTTTAGAACTCAAGAAAATCAATGCTAATAAATTGGAAACATTTTTTTCCAAATTAGGAATTTCAACTGAGTTCTATGACTTTGGTGATAAGATATACTAGCATAATTCTTCTTTCGTGCGGTCACAGAGAACAAACAAAATACTCCGATCTCCGTATCCGGTGGCACAAAAAAACAGACACAAGAGGTGTAAATTTACCATAAGAGGTGTTAATACCATAATATTTATATTGCGCACGTGACAAAGGCAGAATTGATAACAAAACTAATTGAAAGTAGTACGCATCAAAAAGCACATGCACACAAATTAAGACAGAAGCTACAACTTCCAAAAATTTCTTTCAAAATCATATTTTTTGAAAAATTTAGTTCAGGATGCAGCCTATTATGTTCCAGACATTTGGGCGAGTATGCTTGATACAGAAACCTACTGTCGTTATCTTAAAGACGCAAACTACAGGCTACTCACTATTCGAGTACTGTTACGGTACTCAAACAAGAAGTGACATTGAGGCTCCTCACCTAGATTCAAGTAAGATTACTTTTTCAGTTATATATAGAGGGGCTAAGCTCTAGAATAAGCTTAGCAAAAGTATTAAGAAAATACACATTATTCAATTAAAGGTTTTAGTCAACGTGTTGGGCTGCTTGGTAAGTATACCTTCGAAACAGATTGAGATTGATTGGAATTAAAATAAATAATAATGTTCTGGCAAAAAGAGAAATTATTTATTTATTGACCTTTTTTTGATTATTATTTATTTGTTTTGGTTTCGTGTTCATGATATTATGTAGTTATTTTTTGTGTTAAACATATCTGTAAAAAAAATACGTTACCCGGTTTCACCCTCAAACTCCTTATACCAGATATTTGGTATTATTTTTCCTATTTTCTTAGTAGAACACCCTCGTAAGTGACGCTTTTTGTGTGCCACCGATTTATTTTGTGTCTAGTTTTTGGAAATAAATTATTATTATTATTGCTACTACTACTAATAGAATTAGAAGCAGGGTAACTGTGGTAATAAGATGGATAAGTGACCAGTTTTTGGTAGTGGTAGCTCCATTGATTCAAGCACAGCGCACCCAAGATTTCAAGCACAGCCCTATCCCTTTTCCCATAGTATTCAAGCGCATACCGTCTGACGTCACTGCGTCCCTGTTTCAAGGCAAAATTTGTGTCCTGGAAAGTTCTAGGTGTGTCAATTTTAGGCAAAATTCCCACCTGGAAAGTTCTGGTTGTTTCAATTACTTGGAATGTGGTCCGTATAATACACAAGTTTTAATAATAGGGAAATTAGCATTGGATTTCAAGCAGAGCCCTCCGACGTCACTTTATTTATGCGAAATACTCGCCTGGCAAGTTCTGATTGTTTCGATTACCTAGAATGTAGTCGTTATAACATATGAAGCTCTTAACTCCTCGCGCCTGTACAATGCGGTCAACAATCGGACGTCACGACACTGGTAAGAAAAAATAACACACAATTCTGGTTCTGCTGAAAGCGCCCCGGCAGGGTCTGCTCATGCATTGTTAAAATTCTCGTCTGGCAAGTTTTGCAGAGATAACTACTTGGAGTGTGGTCCGAATATTAGGAAAATTAGCATTGGGTTTCAAGCGCATGTTCACATCACGAGACACACCCCTCGCCATTAAAGGGTCAGATAAGTGGAACTACCAACCTCTCAAGCCATTGATCTCACAAAACACCCCGTTTCATGTCTCACAACACACCCCGGACATGTATAATAAGCTTGACGCAATTTTATGCCACCGCGCGTCAGGAACCCGTGGGGGAATCTCCGCTTGTAACGTAACGACAGCTCACACCTTACGTAATTATTACGCAACACTGTCAAGTAATACTTTTTTTCGCCCGAAACCCCCAAAGCGTTCTTTTTTCATTAACTGAATGGCGACACACACTTTATGTAAGGTCAGAGCATCTTACGCTAGACGGCACATCCATCACTACTTCGATAATACCATTTTGACATTTTCGCCCAAAAGCCTCAAGACATTATCTTTTTTGGCGTTTCATTTTCCGCTCGAGAAACCTTTCATATTTTTTCTATAGTTCTCGACCCCGCCAGGACTCTGCTAGTTCTAACAGTGGTAACTGAGGGGGAAGGGATGTCCTTTATAATTAGTAATAACTACCCCCCCCCCCCCAAAAAAAGTCTTCCAACAAGGTGGTGTTTATAGTCATTTGAAAGCGTAAAACACGTATTTTTTACTATGTAAAAACCCAACCTCCCTCAATTCACTAGAAATTAATTCTTTTTTACTCAAAATAGTGTCTTTTACCAATTATGCTTTGAAACCGAGAAACCACTAAATTTCACACTTTCCTTTGCGATCTAAACAATGGCATATTTGAATAAGGTTGTTTTGTAAACAGTCTCACAGAAGGGCTAATTAAGCTCACGGGCTATGACGGGTTACAAAATTCTAGAGTGTCTGACTGAAGACAAATTTTTTCTGCAAAATTACTGCATAATAGGGATATTTTAGGGGGATGGAAATTATGTATATGGAAAAGGGGGGGGGTGCACAATAAAAACATTTATTCCACACTAATTCTACATCATAATGTAATGAAAAGGGGGAACTTATTTAAAGACAGATGTGGCTTCTTAGGGCGATTGTGGGTAACCCCATCTACTATAAAAAAAAATACATCCTAGATGTGTGTTGTCTGAAACCTATGATTTGGGATGTGTGGTTTACTATTTTGGACTTTTCTGAGCTAGGTTTCTTAGCCTTTCATAGGTGTGCGTTGTCTGAATTTATGATTTGGGATGTGTGGTTTACTATTTTTTGACTTTTCTGAGCTAGGTTTCCTAGTCTGTCGTAGGTGTGTGTTGCATGAAACTTATGATTTTGGATATGTGGTTTACTATTTAGAACTTTTCTGAGCTAGGTTTCTTAGCCTTTTCTTAGGTGTCTGTTAAGTGAAACTTATGATTTGGGATATGTGGTTTACTATTTAGAACTTTTTTGAACTAGGTTTTCTTAGTCTTTTGTAGGTCTGTGTTGTCTGAAACCTATGATTTGGGATGTGTAGTTTTCTATTTCATGTTTTTCAGAGCTAGATTTTTAGCCTTTCGTAGGTGAGTGTTGTATAAAACTTATGATTTGGGATGAGTGGTTTTACTATTTTGGACTTTTCTGAGGTAGGTTTCTTAGCCTTACGTAGGTGTGTGTTGCATAAAACTCATGTTTTGGGACATTTAGTTTACTATTTTGGACTTCTCTGAGGTAGGTTTCTTAGCCTTTCGTAGATGTGGGTTGCATGGAACTTATGATTTGGGATGTGTACTTTGCTATGTTGGGCTTTTGTGAACTAGATTCCTTAGCCTTTCGTAGGAGTTCGTGTTGTATGAAACTTATGATTTCGGATGTATAGTTTGTTTACAAAGTATTTCGGGTTTATCTGAGCTAGATTTCTTAGCCTTTCGTAGGTGAGTGTTGTATGGAACTTATGATTTGGGATGTAAAGTTTGCTATTTCGGGTTTTTCTTAGCTAGGTTTCTTAGCCTTTCGTAGGTCTCTGTTGTCTGAAACCTATGATTTGGGATGTGTAGTTTGCTATTTCGGGTGCTTCAGAGTTAGATTTCTTAGCCTTTCGTAGGTAAGTGTTGTATGAAACTTAGGATTTGGGATGTGTGGTTTACTATTTTGGACTTTTCTGAGCTTGGTTTCTTAGCCTTACGTAGATGTGTGTTGCATGAAACTCATGTTTTTGGATATGTGGTTTACTATTTTGGACTTTTCTGAGCTAGGTTTCTTAGCCTTTCATAGGTGTGCGTTGTCTGAATTTATGATTTGGGATGTGTGGTTTACTATTTTTTGACTTTTCTGAGCTAGGTTTCCTAGTCTGTCGTAGGTGTGTGTTGCATGAAACTTATGATTTTGGATATGTGGTTTACTATTTAGAACTTTTCTGAGCTAGGTTTCTTAGCCTTTTCTTAGGTGTCTGTTAAGTGAAACTTATGATTTGGGATATGTGGTTTACTATTTAGAACTTTTTTGAACTAGGTTTCTTAGCCTTTTGTAGGTCTGTGTTGTCTGAAACCTATGATTTGGGATGTGTAGTTTTCTATTTCGTGTTTTTCAGAGCTAGATTTTTTAGCCTTTCGTAGGTGAGTGTTGTATGAAACTTATGATTTGGGATGTGTGGTTTACTATTTTGGACTTTTCTGAGGTAGGTTTCTTAGCCTTTCGTAGGTGTGTGTTGCATAAAACTCATGTTTTGGGATATTTAGTTTACTATTTTGGACTTTTCTTAGGTAGGTTTCTTAGCCTTTCGTAGATGTGGGTTGCATGGAACTTATGATTTGGGATGTGTACTTTGCTATATTGGGCTTTTGTGAACTAGATTCCTTAGCCTTTCGTAGGAGTTTGTATTGTATGAAACTTATGATTTCGGATGTATAGTTTGTTTACAAAGTATTTCGGGTTTATCTGAGCTAGATTTCTTAGCCTTTCGTAGGTGAGTGTTGTATGAAACCTATGATTTGGGATGTGTAGTTTTCTATTTCGTGTTTTTCAGAGCTAGATTTTTTAGCCTTTCGTAGGTGAGTGTTGTCTGAAACCTACCATTTGGAATGTGTAGTTTGCTATTTAGGGCTTTTCTGCGCTACGTTTCTTAGCTTTTCATAGGTGTGTTGTCTGAAATTATGATTTAGGATATTTGGTTTACTATTTTTGACTTTTCTAAGCTAGGTTTCTTAGTCTTTCATAGGTGTTGTGTTGTCTCAGACTTATGATTTGGAATATGTAGTTTGCTATTTTGGACTTTTCTGAACTAGGTCTCTTAGCCTTTCGTAGGTGTGTGTTGTCTGAAACCTATGATTTGGGATATGTAGTTTGCTATTTGGGGCTGTTCTGAGCTAGGTTTCCTAGTCTTTCGTAGGTATGAATTGTATAAAAATTATGATTTGGGATGTTTTAGTTTGCCATTTCGGGCTTTTCTTAGCTAGGTTTCTTAGCCTTTCGTAGGTCTCTGTTGTCTGAAACCTATGATTTGGGATGTGTAGTTTGCTATTTCGGGTGCTTCAGAGTTAGATTTCTTAGCATTTCATAGGTGAGTGTTGTATGAAACTTAGGATTTGGGATGTGTGGTTTACTATTTTGGACTTTTCTGAGCTTGGTTTCTTAGCCTTACGTAGATGTGTGTTGCATGAAACTCATGTTTTTGGATATGTGGTTTACTGTTTTGGACTTTTCTGAGCTAGGTTTCTTAGCTTTTCGTAGGTGAGTGTTGTCTGAAACCTATGATTTGGGATGTATAATTTGCTATTTCGGGCTTTTCTGAGTTAGGGTTCTTAGCCTTTCATAGGTGTGTGTTGTCTGAAATTATGATTTGGGATGTTTGCTTTACTATTTTTGACTTTCTGAGCCAGGTTTCTTAGCCTTTCATTGGTGTGTGTTGTCTCAAACTTATGATTTGGGATTTGTAGTTTGCTAGTTCGGACTTTTCTGAGCTAGGTTTCTTAGCCTTTCGTAGGTCTGTGTTGTCTGAAACCAATGATTTGGGATGTGTAGTTTGCTATTTCGGGTGCTTCAGAGTTAGATTTCTTAGCCTTTCATAGGTGAGTGTTGTATGAAACTTATGATTTGGGATGTATAGTTTGCTATTTCGGGCTTTTATGAGCTAGGTTTCTTAGCCTGTCGTAGATGAATGTTGTATGAAACTTATGATTTGGGTTGTTTGGTTTACCATTTTTGACAAATGAAACTCAGAGAGGAAAGAAAATAACCAAATGAAGAATAAAATCAAAAAAAGGTCAAAAAACGAGGATTTTGTCAGCCAGTGGCAAACCGTGAAGAAAAAGAAATAAGCAAATATTTCGACAAGGACCTCCACCAAGTCGTCCTCAGTGCTAAACAAAAAAGAAAGAAAATAAAAAAGAAACCAACGAAGATCGAATCTTTTGAAGTTTGCTTGACAACGATAGAATAAAAACTAAATAAGAACCAGGTTGGAATCAATGAAAGAAAAAAAATTACCAAGATGATGAGTAATAATCCTTTGTTTTTCTATAGCTTTAGCTGGTCTACAAATTCGGTCATCATTTTATGTGAAAATAGGTTCTCTCAAGTTAGCTGGTGAAAATATTGATTGAGTCCTTCAAAATTCATTTGTCATGTATAGCCAGTGTGGTCTTAGAATTAATTTACTATTTTTGACTTTACTTAGCTAGATTTCTTAGCCTTTCATAGGTGTGTGTTGTCTCAAACTTATGATTTGGGATAGGTAGTTTGCTATTTTGGGCTTTTCTGAGCTAGGTTTCTTAGCCTTTCATAGTTGTGAGTTTTGTATGAAACTTATGATTTGGGATGTGTGGTTTACTATTTTTGACTTTTCTTAGCTAGATTTCTTAGTCTTTCGTAGATGTGCTGTCTGAAACCTATGATTTGGGATGTTTGGCTTACTATTATTGTCTTTTCTGAGCTAGGTTTCTTAGCCTTTCGTAGGTGAGTGTTGTCTGAAACCTATGATTCGGGATGTGTAGATTGCTATTTCGGGTTTTTCTGAGCTAGATTTCCTAGCCTTTCGTAGGTGAGTGTTGTCTGAAACCTATGATTCGGGATGTGTAGATTGCTATTTCGGGCTTTTCTGAGCTAGATTTCTTAGCCCTTCATAGGTGAGTGTTGTCTGAAACCTATGATTTGGTATGTTTGGCTTACTATTTTGGTCTTTTTTTAGCTAGGTTTCCTAGTCTTTCGTAGGTGCGTGTTGTCTGAAATTATGATTTGGGATGTGTAGTTTACTATTTTTGACTTTTCTGAGCAAGGTTTCTTAACTTTTCGCATGTGTTTTGCTTTATGGAACTTATTATTTGGTATGTGTGGTTTACTATTTTGGATATTTCTGAGCTAAAGTCTGGAAGAATAGGAAGATAAGTCAGCAAACCAAGATTAGAATATTAGAAGCTACAGTGATGACAGTGGTCAAATATGGCTCTGAAGCATGGACGCTCCGAAAAGCGGATGAAGATTTGCTAGATGTTTTCCAGAGAAATTGCTTAAGGATTGTTCTGGGTACCCGGCTGACTGACCGTATTTCAAACAATAGGCTATACGAAAAATATGGTTCAATACCGCTTTCTAGGTCTATAATGAAAGAAAGATTGTGGTGGTTAGGGCATATTTTGCGGATGAAGGATGACAGATTGCCGAAGATTGTTCTTTTCGGCCAACCATCTAGGGCTAAACGGAAAGCAGGTCGCCCCCGTCTGGGGTGGGAGGACGTCATAAAGAAAGATTTAAAGGAAATGGGAACTTCGTGGGCTGGTGTAAAAAGGGAGGCTTTGAATAGATTGGGGTGGAGGAGGAGCGTGGGTAGCTGTGTTGGCCTCAGGCGGCTTTGTGTTGCGATGAGTTGTTAGTAGTAGTAGTAGTAGGTTTCTTAGTCTTTCGTAGGTATGTGTTGCATAGAACTTATGATTTGGGATGTGTAGTTTGCTATTTCGGGCTTTCTGAGCTAGATTTCTTAGCCTTTCGTTGGTGAGTGTTGTATGAAACTTATGATTTGGGATGGATAGTTTGCTATTTTGGGATTTTCTGAGCTAGGTTTCTTAGCCTTTCATAGGTGTCTGTTGTCTGAAATTATGATTGGCGATGTTTCGTTTGCTATTTTTGACTTTTCTGAGCTAGGTTTCTTAGCCTTTCGTAGGTGTGTGTGTTGTATGAAACTTATGATTTGGGATTTCAAATTCAATTTTTCATTGAAGTGCAAGACTTGGAATATTTTCGTAGTGTTATGTCGTGTTTTATCTTATCACCCTTATACTGTGATGATGTTTCAAAGTTCATTCGAAATTTTTTCCGCAGAAAAGTAATGCTTGGCTTGCTATTATTGTCTTTTCTGACCTAGGTTTCTTAGCCTTTCGTAGGTGTGTGTTGTCTGAAACCTATGATTTGGGATGTTTGGCTTACTGTTTTGGTCTTTTTTGAGCTAGTTTCCTAGTTTTTCGTAGGTGCGTGTTGTCTAAAATTATGATTTGGGATGTGTTTGACTTTTTTGAGCTAGGTTTCTTAACCTTTCGTATGTGTGTGCTGTAAGGAACTTATTATTTGGGATGTTTGGTTTACTATTTTGGATATTTCTGAGCTAGGTTTCTTAGTCTTTCGTAGTTATGTGTTGCATGAAACTTATGATTTAGGATGTGTAGTTTGCTATTTTGGGCTTTTCTGAGCGAGGTTTCTTAGCCTTTCCTAGGTGAGTGTTGCATGAAATTAATTAAAAAAACTTTCCGAGAAATGTTTTTCAAAGAAAAGTAAAGATCATTTTAAACTTAAGCTCAGGAGATACAAATACCTGTTAAAATTCAAACTCAAAATGACCAGAAATTACTATTAAAGAATAAATAAAACCCAAAACTAACAGAAATTAAATAAACAATCATAGCAAAAAACATATAACAAGTAATAATATAAATGAATAAATAGATCTTAAAGCGAGTAATGCTTAGATTGAATATGAAAATCAAGCTTAAAACGAAAACAAATATTTTGCTATTAAAGTATAAATGAAACTTAAAACGAACAGAAATTAAATAAACAATCAATGCGAACAAACATACAATATATATTAATGTAAATGAATAAATAAATCTTAAAACGAGTGAAACTTAAATTGAATATGCAAATCAAGTTTGAATCGAATAAAAATAACTATAAACAAGAGTTTGGGTATCGCCTTACTGCAGAAGCCTAAAACCTACTGCGTTATCGGCGCTTTTTTCAGTAAAGTACAAATTATATTCTGGCTTTTAGAAAGCATAGGGGTTTTGAACCCTACTCATATTAATTTATGCTCGTTTTGAGTTTGACTCTAATATCTATTTTAATTTTTGTTGGTTTTGGGTTTCATTTATTTATTGACACTGATTTGGGGTAGTTGTATGCTTGGTAGATTATATGATAGTCCGGACGCCAGGTGTTGAAAATGTGAATCATACCACGACGGAATGGGGCTGCTACGAGAATTAGCCTACCCTCCACCCCCTAAATTGACCATGCGGATTCAAAGATACCAATGGCACTTGCTTGCGAGTGGTGGAACACTCCGAAACCTGACATTTTATTATATTTTGGTGTTTCAGGCAAGAAAATGCATGTTCAACAAAGTTTGAGGTGCAGTTTTCCGCTCAAATAGAAATGCCTAGAATGTTAGAATGTTTTCAACATTCTAACAAGCCATAGAATGTTTTCATAACAAACTAACACGATTAGTTAGAAAAAATGGCAGAGTTAAAAAAAAATGGCAAAACTATATGAGTCTTGAACAGTCTTGGAAAGTATAAACAAAATCAAATTGAATATTAGATATATAATGATATTAATTGTTGAAACATCCATCAGTTCAAGATTTTGTTTTCACAGTAATTTTTATTTTCATTTTCAATGCTGTAACAGCTGGAAAAGAATAAATTTGTAATATACGAGTAATTCGTTTCAGTGAAGCACCAATGACGCGGAAGGCTTTAGGTTTTTACAGTTAAAGAAGGGGGCAGTATCCAAATTTTGTTTGTAGTGAAACTATATTTGTCTTGACCAATCTTGAAAAGAACTAATAATTAAACTGAATATTTGATGCATAATGATATTAATTGCTAAAAGCTCATCAGTTCAAAATTTTACTGTAATTTTAATGTTTATTTTCAATATTAAGTACAAAAGAAAACATTTGTAATATAATTCGTTTTCAGTAAAGCGCCAATGACGCAGTAGGTTTTAGGCTTCTGCAGTGAGGCGATACCCAAACTCTTGTTTATAGTTATTTTTATTCGATTTAAACTTTATTTGCATATTCAATTTAAGTTTCACTCGTTTTAAGATTTATTTATTCATTTACATTAATATATATTGTATGTTTGTTTGCATTGATTGTTTATTTAATTTCTGTTCGTTTTAAGTTTCATTTATACTTTAATAGCAAAATATTTGTTTTCGTTTTAAGCTTGATTTTCATATTCAATCGAAGCATTACTTGCTTTAAGAACTATTTATTCATTTTTGTTATTACTTGTTATATGTTTTTTGCTATGATTGTTGATTTAATTTCTGTTCGTTTTGGGTTTCATTTATTCTTTAATTGTAATTTCTGGTCGTTTTGAGTTTAAATTTTAACAGATATTTGTATCTCCTGAGCTTAAGTTTAAAATTGCATTTACTTTTCTTTGAAAAACTTATTTTTCGGAACTACTACTACTACTACTAACAACTCATCGCAGCAACAAGCCGCCTGAGGCCAACACAGCTACGCACGATCCTCCTCCACCCCAATCTATTCAAAGCCTCCCTTTTTACACCCGCCCACAAAGTTCCCATATCCTTTAAATCTTTCTTTATGACGTCCTCCCACCCCAGACGGGGACGACCTGCTTTCCGTTTAGCCCTAGATGGTTGGCCGAAAAGAACAATCTTCGGCAATCTGTCATCCTTCATCCGCACAACATGCCCTAACTACCTCAATCTTTCTTTCATTATAGACCTAGAAAGCGGTATTGAACCACATTTTTCGTATAGCCTATTGTTTGAAATACGGTGAGTCAGCCGGGTACCCAGAACAATTCTTAAGCAATTTCTCTGGAAAACATCTAGCAAATCTTCATCCGCTTTTCGGAGCGTCCATGCTTCAGAGCCATATTTGACCACTGTCATCACTGTAGCTTCTAACATTCTAATCTTGGTTTGCAGAATTATCTTCCTATTCTTCCAGTCTTTTTTTAACTGTGAAAAAACACCCTGAGCCTTGGCTATTCTATTTTTAACATCTTCACTGCTCCCACCATCTTTACTAATAATACTACCAAGGTAAGTGAAGCTGCCCACCTGATCAATCTTTTCATTACCCAACGTCACCTTTTCATCTTCACTTATTCCTAGCCTTGGTGACTTAGTCTTCCTAACATTAATTTTCAAACCAATACTAGCACCCTGAACTCGCAAAACCTCTAAAACTTCATTCATTTTGCTCAAACTTTCATCTAAGATGCTTAAACCATCAGCATAATCCAAGTCCAGGAGACTTTTTCCTCCCCATTTGATTCCGTGTTCTCCCATTGCATTTCCTGTGCTCCTTAAAACAAAGTCCATCAAAATAATCCATATAAAGGGGGATAGAACACAACCCTGCTTAACTCCTGATTTAATACTAAACCAGCTGCTAACCTCATTTCGTACCTTAACCGCAGCAGTGTTATTCTCGTAAATAGCACTAATCACTTTAATGTATTTGTCTGGTATACCATACAAGGATAAAACCTTTACTAAAGCTCCTCTATCAACAGAATCGAACGATTGCTCATAATCTATAAAACTGAGGACCAAAGGTGTTTGAAAACTTAGGCACTTCTCAGTAGATTGTACATATTGAATTTGCTTGCTGCCCTAGGAATCTCCATGTTATCCTATCGCGCCTCTACACCTTTTCAAAGAGATTCAGAACTCCCTCACATGGCATTATACTTCTAGTCCATCTTGTGCTAGTTGGGAATTGCGTAATATGTTATGAAGGACAAGTTTTTCTGACATAATTTACGTAGACTAGATTTCTACTTCATGATATATATGGTATACATGCCTTTTAGGGTAAATCCGTGTCAGAAAACCAGTGTGTCTTGTTTAGGTGTTAATATATTCAGTTTTTTTTTGTATATATTCAAGTTTCAAATTATAATTTTATACAGTTTGAATAGTTCATTCGTTCTATCAATATCTATATTTTACAATCATTTAAATTGATAGAGATATGGAATCTTCTAAGCGACTTCTGGCTAGTAAAATTTTCTTATATTATAGTAAAAAAAGAAATCTATTTTTGTCTCGCCATTAAGTTAAGGAAGAATTTCCTTTACCTTCCTTACTTACGCTTTTTTCACCGTGATGTTAGCTCTTTTAAAAAGCTTCCTATGTTAATTAAACAGTCCATGTGTTTCAATTTTAGTAAATATTCAAAAAAAAGAGAGGCTGGTTCACTTTGATTTTGGCTCATTGTATATGAAAAATTAAAATAGAATTTGCATGTTAGTTTCGGCAGATTTAATCCGGATATGAAGGGTCACCCCCTCCTCAATATCATGCTCTTTACGCTAAAGCTGTTAGCGCTTTCAAAAAAGCTTCCTATTCTAATTAAAAAGTCCCTGTTTTTTTTCTTCAAATTTTGGTAAATATTCAAAACAGGGCAGTCAGTTTCGCTATAAAATAATCAAATCGCTTTTCATCCTTCCACTTGAAAAGGGTGTTAATATTCAAACAGGGCGGATAGTTTCACCAATAAAACAATCAAATCGCTTTACGTTCTTCTACCTGAAAAAGGATGTTTTCTCACTATTTGATTAAGAGCATGTTTACAAATTTGTTGGCTAAATGGCTTTTCTCAAAATTGAGTTACGAATTAACTTACGAATTAACTTACATAACAAAACTTCTATATTTATATGTTTTTATCACATGTATTAAGGAGTTTACCCCTAGTCAATACCTCGCTCTTTACGCTAAAGTTCAAATTTTGTTCAAATCACGAACTCTTGAATCACAAAGGCCGGTTAATTAGAATAGATACCTCTTTTGAAAGTGCTAAAAAAAAACTTTAGCGTAAAGGGGTGAGATATTGGCTAGAGGGCGATCCCCTTTATATACTTAATAATTTTTTGGTATAGGTTATGTCTAGGAGTCTTCTTTCTTCCTTTTTTCTGTGATTTTAAGTTTTCGCAATTTAGGTATATAAAGTTTTAAAAGATTTGCATAAAAAAAGATCTATAATTGTCAACTTTTTGTGTTTGGTACTATGGAATTGAAAGGCCCAGTGCCTTCCATTAATATTCTGAATAAGTAAAAATTGAAGTAGCTAATTAAATTTTGCCATTTTTTCAACTTTTGGGAGTTTGGTACTGTGGTATTGAAGGGGCAGTGCCCTCTCATAAGCTAAATAGTTTGAAAACTGAAAATCATTTTTATTTTAGAATGCTGTTGATCAGCCATCGCAGCAAAAACGTGCAAAATTGGATGAAACTCAGGATAACACCGAGACGGGATTAATCGAATCATTGAATGCAATCAGGCCAACTGTAATTCGACTCGCACCGCATTCCGTAGGAGAGAAGGAATCGGCAAAGCTAGCTGTGATTTTCGACGTAAGTTTAAACAGATATTCTGAAAATATTTTAATAATTTAGTAAATCGACTCCTTATATGCTTGCGGTGAATAATGCTATTTCGCGATTGACGTGTAAAAATTTGCGGCACAATATAACTGAATTAGCATGCATATATTTGGGGTAATGAGATACAGGAAACTTTTGGGTGTTACAATTTTATAGGCCTGTCAGCTTCATCAATGCTTGAGTTTTCTTTGAAAAACTTATTTTGTAGAAAAAGTGTTTTAATTAATTCTTTATGAACGACGTCTGAAACACAAGGATGGTTCAAGTAGAACAATAAGTAACTATTTTTGAATATTCGTCTTCGATATTCAACCGATTTTTAATGTTTAAATTTTTGTGTTAACTAATTAGCTCCTATTTCTAAAGTTCAACGCGGCACCACTGACAAAATGGAATACTGGGTACTTGTCTGTTAAACGAAACACACTCAAAGAAGTGAAGTTATATTAATCCTAATGAAATAAATCAAAACATGATGATAATATTGTAGAAAAAAAAATATGGAAAGCAGACCGTGTAGAACAAATTATATTAAATACCTAACCCCCTAACCATCTCTATATATCCGATAGAAAATTAATATATACATGCATCGTAGTTTTTCTCACTCAGAACAAGCAAATCATAACCGAATCCCACAAAGGGAAATCAGTTTCTGTCAGATCGTACACAGTGTAATTCTAGAGTGTGTTTCGTTTAACAGACAAGTTCCGGGTAATGTTTGAAGAACTTCATAATTTTTGAAACAATCAAAAGAAAGATAACAGTGAAGGCTTCTTTAATAATAATAAAAGTTGATACAAGATTCTTCATCGGGAGGGGGGGGGGGTATTTACCTAAGCTTTGATTCTTAAATAGTTGTATATTTTTAAAAGCTTTTCCTTTGAAAAGAAAAATTGTGTCCTGTGGAACTGGTAAAACCACTCTCAATAGGTTCCAATCACGAAGAAACAAAAACATTGCTTACTATCAAAAGCAAGCTGATATTCATTAATCAAAATTTCTGTCAGGAATTATGTGTTAACAACCAGAAATTCAATCTCCATGGATTTAGTAAAAACAATTGTTATGATTAGTGAAGCACAAATTGCACTAATTATTTTCATTATTATCTTATTCAGTTAATAATCATAGTTGTTGCAAGAGTTGCCATCGGGGTTCTTAGGGCAAATTTTACGGCAGTATTATGTGTAATCACGAGCAAAATCAAAATTTATTACTTTCTTGTTCGTGCAGGGAAAAATCGAATGGAGGCGTTACGCAAAGACACTTTAATTCCGGGGGGGGGCTCTTTAATTGTTGATATGGAAGGAGAAAAAAGTTCTTCTCTTATAATGATTTATTTAGTCCAGGTTTACTGCGTCCAGCACTTCAATCAAATCCGTCACCAAGCGACATAGGAAAATTCGGATTGTCGAGAAAAGGGAGAAAGTTACATCAACACCAGCAACCAATGTATGGGATGTATGCCCATTAATCGAGACTGAAGAGCAATGCTTCATATAACATACTGCCTCGGTTGAACGATGGTCGGGTTTTATTGAGAATTACAATCAAGAGGGACAGACACTAGAGTTGGATCCCTATTTTGCATTTTCATTCTGAAAATAAAAATATTTTTTTTAGAATAAAACCATTAGTTTTATATATCATTCTCTTGTTCTAACTTATCCTCTAAGAATAAGACTTCATTTTCCTGACTAAACCAAATATAGTTTTAACATGTTCAGTTGTCATTATGAAAGACATATGTCAATGTAACTTTTTTTTTCTTTTAATTGTTCAGGTGGTGGGACAATGACTATGAAAAATTGACGTAGTTTATTAACTTTATAAAAATAATGGTTATTTCACATAAAAAATAAGCCCCTTTTTTATAGCTTAATGAAATACCACCGCCATTGGGTGATGAAACATCAGCATTTACTGAACCAATTCTAACACCACCAATGGAGTTTAGAGACGAACCATCATTAGTTCTAGACAATATGGAATGGCATAGAGGTTTTCTTAATGATGTTTTTGGGAATATGGCTAGCGTAGATGATTTAACTTGTGACTTTGATATGATAGAGGATCCAGAATGGGTAGATAGATTCATGCGTGAGCATTTAGGTGATGTTAGTAGTGCAACTGAACCGGATCCTCATATAGAAATTACGTCACAGGACAATACAGTCTGGCTTTATCAATTGTCCCCAAACACACTGGAAGACATGCTAACTAGCCTAGGGGACTTTATGCCATCTCCATCTAATGTTATTGAACAGACGGGGGATGGTATTATTGACAATTCTATGTCACCCCCCACCATTCCACTTAATGATATACCTAGTGCTAGTAATAGTAGTAGTAGTAGTAATACAACAATGCAAATTGTTGAATCTAATTTTTCCGGGGATATTTTTGACGATAGTTTTATAATTAGTGAATTGAGTCCTGTGCAAATAGGTGCAGGACATGAAAATAGTGTCATGTCCCCGGAATTACGTGAATTTTATTTTTTAGAGTCTGCTCTAAGTCACTTACAAACATATAGGGTAGATTTTAACCCTCCTGAAGAAAATGTGATTGACGGGGGCATTATTTTAACAGATCCAGTGAATGTTCTCCATAGCTACATTGACAAAATTCGAGCACAAATTGAGATTCAGATTCAGAATTGGGGGGGGGGGGTCAAGGGGGGGGGTTAAAGCATCAGTGAATCAAAAAGTTTATTTACAAAAGGGAACATCTGGGGATATTTTTTATTTTCATTTTTCAACTGGCAACCAGACTTTTTACCCTGGTCTAAATGAATTTGAGAATAACTTTTTCAACTGGATAAATAAATTAATATTGACTTTGGACACGTTTAATGAGAGGGGAAGTGGGTCCACAATTTTATACATTGAACACATGGATCTGAATCTTAGTAGATTTAAAAAAAACTTTATTTTAAGGGGAGGGCGGGGTATTCGACGAATAAAATGCCACCCAGATTTGTCGGCTACAGGAGGGGTTTAAGGTTTCAATTTTGACACGGGGCTGCAATGCTTTAAATATGTATTTTTAGCAGCAGCCCATAAAACATTAAAAAATGAATCATCAATGAAAAATCTCGACGGACTTGCTCGTAACGGTGGAAAAAATTTCCCTGAAGTAAATTTTGATTGTTTAGAGGGGAAGTACCCGGTGTCCTTGAAAGAAATAACCATATTTGAAAAAGCAAATGAAAATCTTGGGTTGGGGTGGTTGTTCTCCAGTATGACACAGAATTTGTAAATGGGGAAAGAAACCGAATAAAAAAGGGGTTTTGTATTCAGTGAGGACACCGTCAGTAGATAATGTTAAAAATTGGGTTTGGGTTATTTACGAGCCTCCCAAAGGTGTAAATTCCTATGGTCATTTTTTCCCGTTACAGCAATAGGTCGACTCCTATCCCAAAGCAAGAACAAAGGAGAATGTCTCTATTGCCCCATGTGCCTTTCCTCATTTAGATCTGAGCGAACATTCTCGGATCACATGAGGCATTGCAAAATTCATGGGAATCAACGAATTGAAATGCCGGCAGAAGGCAAAGATACTTTACAATTTAAAAATTTCCAAAATTCCCTGCTACAAGCTGATAAAATATCTTTAGACTGTGAATCAAGACTGGTTAAGGTATCAGACCCATCAAGGCCAAATATAGTCAAGGAATAAAAACTAGTTGCGTGTTCCTATGCGCATGCCCGTCGCGATTCCAATAATAAAATGCAGTTGGAAGAGTTTTTTTTGGCTATGGATGAGGAGGGTAGTATGGAAAAGTTATTGATATCTTTAATAAAAACAGCACACGCCGCAATTTCACGATTGCGTCACACCAGCTATCCAATGACATTATCAGATAAAGAGCAACTGGCACTAGAAAAGGGGACGATTTTTTCGGTTTTGTAGAGGTGTTCTTGCCCCAAAAGACGCGGTCCAGGATCATAATCACTTTATTGACCCCAATTCAACGGGAAAAAGTAACTTTCGGGGTTGGGCTCATAATTCATGTAATTTAAAAATTAAACAGCAACTTTTTCTTCCGGTTTTTATACATAATGCTAACTACGATCTGAAGTATGTGCTATCAGCAATGGCACATCTTCAAAGAAATGGAACAGTGGATGATGCATGGGTGATAGACAGCTTTTCCTACAATATCATTCCTAAATCATCGGAAAAGTTGCTTGTTTTGGAATTTATGTGGAAATTTGTTGAAGCCGACGTTGAGTACACGAATAAAATTCGCTTTTTAGATTCCTACAGTTTTTTCCCTAAATCATTGAGCGAATTAATTCAGGTGCAGAAAAACGATGACGGCTGCAACGCTTTCCCCCTTCTCAAGCAACAATTCCAAATGATTTATATGATTTGTTGACGGTCAAGGGCATATATCCTTATGATTATTATTGTTCCACGTCGAGATTCACCGAGGAAACTATTCCTTGTATTGAATCGTTTTACGACAGTCTACATGATCGTAGGTGCACCCCCGATGAATACAGTTTTGCTAAAAAAGTTTGGGCAGAGGGAGGGTGTAAAAATGGGTTTGACTACTGCAAGCTGTATTTGTTGAGTGATGTGTTAACTTTGTTAGACATTTTGTGTAAAAATACGGACAAAATCTATGGGGAATTTAATCTTGATTTGGGCTATTATTTTTCATCTCCTCATCTGGTGATGGATCTCATCCTAAAAATTAGCGGGGAAAAAATTGGGCTAATCACAGACATCGACCAGCACTGTTCATCGAAAGGTCAATGAGGGGTGGTTTGTTTTTCACGGGGATCGTATCTTGGAAACTGATCCAACAGGAGAGAAGACGGGGACAAAATCGGATGCAGTTTTCCTTGATGTGAATTCTCTCTACCCCTCGGCCATGTCCCATTATGCGCTACCCTTCGGTGACTATAAATGGCTCAATGACCCTCAAGCTCCTCATTTCCCCAACATTGACAGTGTTGAGGAGAATGGGCCGGTTGGATGGTTTTTTGAAATTGATGGGGAGATACCAGTTGAGCTTCACGATTCAGTAAAGGATTTTGTTTTCCCGTGCATCAATAGACCTGTGACTAAGGACTCTTTGAGCCCTCGCAATAGGCGTTTAGTCGAGGTGGACGGATTGCATTAGTCACCTTCAAAACAAAAACTTATTGCTGACCTTCTGCCAAAAAAAATATAGTTGTACATCATATGACTTTAAAATGGATGTGCAACAACGGTTTCAACGTCACACAGGTTCACAGAGCGCTCCAGTTTAGTCAAAAACCCTATCTGAAAACGTTTGTTGACACTTTTGTCAACAAACTTTCTGAAGCGCAGACGAAAGCCAAAAAAGAAATTTATAAGCTCATTTTGAATTCTCATTTTGGTCGCCAGCGGGGGGCGCACCGCCACTACCAAAGTTATCTTTTTTTTACTTAGAGCAGATTTTTTTTTTTGTAAATGTTTCATTGAAATTAAAAAAAAGTGATATTATTTCAAGTGCTTTATTCTAATGTTGTATTTTTTCTATAAATAAACAAAAAAATATTTTTTAAATGTTTTTCTCTCTCTCTGTGCCTATGTAAATGTTGTATTTTTTTATTATAAATAAATTTAAAAAAAGTGTATTTTTTTCATGTTTAGTGTGCTTTTTTTTCAATGTAGTATTTTTTAAGTATTGTTACTTTTTTATGCATATAATAAAAGAAAATATGATTCTTTATTCGTCTTCTTCTTATTATTATTATTCTTGAACGGAGTAGGGAAATTATTTAGTCATTAGACAACTATGGTCTACAGTTAGTTGTCCAGGTGAACTGTTGAAGGGAACATTTATCAATTTAAAACACCATTCAGATCGTTTCTGTGTGGGCCGTCAATGTCGGGCAAAACAACACTCTTAACTAAAATAATTAAAAATTGCGATAAAATGTTTGTGGAAAAGCCGAAAAAAATCTACTATTGTTACAGTATTTGGCAGGAGTCATACGATAAAATAAAAGCAATTGCTGCCACCACGGGTTTGGTGCAGATACAATTCATACAGGGACTTGATGTTTTCAGCATTATTGAACCAAATTCTTGGCTGATCATTGACGATCTGGCTGAATCTATTGAACAATGGTCCCAGGAAATGCTGCAATTGTTCACTATTCGCTCTCATCATGAACAGATTTCCGTTACTCTGGTTCTACACAATCTCTTTCATCAGAGCAAATGTATGCGAACACTTGCATTGAACTGCACCTACTATATCATCTACAGAGTTGTTCGTGATTCTAGCTCGCTAATAACTCTCAATAAACAAATCTATCCAGGTACCCCTAAATTTCTGCTCTCAGCATACAATCAGGCAACTAATAAACCCCACGGTTATATCCTATTGGATCTTAATCAAAATACACCCGAGGATCTGCGTGTAGTCACAGATATTTTCGACAATGAAATTACAGTATATCTCCCCGTGAACACTAAAAAGACCTATTAGTCGCTATCATGACACTGAAGAAACTACATGAAAATTGACATTTGTTTTCAGTTCTAAGCACTTCAAAACCTCCGCTTAGGAAAGCCATACTCAAACATGGTATTGACAATGATTTCATTAATCTAATATCTGAACTTTGTTTAAATTTGACCGAGGGTAATGTTCAACTGCCAGAAGTAGTTAAGCAACAGGCAAAGCAACATCGTTCCATTGTACGTACATTGGCCTCTAAAAACAAAGGAAAGAATTTTAAAAGGAAACGACTTCTTCAGGCGGGCGGTAGCTTTTTCACACTTTTACTGCCAATAATTGCAGGACTTGTAAACAGTTTTCTCTAGATGGCAAAACCCTATAAATTGACTCCAATAGAAGTCACTCTCACACCCGTGGAACACTTTGAGAACAATCTGAGTAAATTCCTTGACAATGAAAATATTGAGGATGATAAAAAACTGCTTTTACTTCAAGAAGCACTTCGCCGAGTGGACAAACAAAGTCCTATCGTCGAAGCCCACTGCTGCTGCTGCTGGTATTGATCAAAAAAAGAATCATCTCTCAAGAGTCTGCTGCTGCTTCTGCTGGAACACAATTAAAGAAGGAGGAATTGGACTCAATTGTATTGAAAATTGGAATCTAATGCCCCACTCATATCTTGAACAAAGTAAACGACTCCTAACCTATCTCATGGAAAGCGGTCAAGATCATATTCAAGTTGAGAGCAATGGGAAAGGGATAATAATTCAGGGCAAGAGCTATAATCTACTTGATTTAATCTATGATATGGTTACAAATCGTAAAGGACTATTATCATTTGACGCTCATCTATACAACTTTCTAAATACATTAAACTTCCCCAAAAGTCTTATTAGCAATAGACAAATTCTAAAAAAATTAAATGAATATGCATCATCATCAACAACAACACCATTAAAATATGAACATGAAGAAGAAGAAGAAGAAGAAGAAGATTTTAAATCAATCTTGGAAAATACTAGCACACCTAGTGGAAAAAAACTTGACAATGGCGGTGAGGAAAAAGCGAAAACGTTTTATGTCATCATCACCATCCAGTATACAAAAGGGTAGCGGACGTTACACAACGTGTTTACGTTCAAAATGGTTGAAGTTCTGAAAGGTGCTTATGAAAATATTGGTGAGGCGGGGAGTTTAAGTTCCCCCACCACACTTTCCAAAGTCACTGGTGTTCACACTAAAAGTGTACAAGACTATCTACAAAATGAATCAAGTTACACTCTGCATAGAAATCATAGACTTCGTGCTAATCAATATCGAAAAACTAAAGCCTTTTACCCATTGCATATAATGCAAGCAGATCTCCTGACTCTAGATGAGATTCAAAGACGTCACAATACACCGTACAAGTACATTCTACTTGCAATCAGTGTTTTTAGTCAGTTCAGTTCAGTTCAATATGGGTTTTAATTCAAAAAAAATATATAAAAATACACTTAAATTAGTTCCTTGTGCATTGATGCACGTTTGGGCCCGTAATAATTACATACTCTAAATATAGCGTGGCCTCCTGTCCTCTTCAATTTCCACCCCGAACCGCCATCAAATAACAATAAATTTAACACAACTTCTCCTCCGCTCACACCCCTTGAAGTATCAAACTAAAATATGATAATTAATAATAATATCGAAAAATTCTAAACATAATAATAATAAAATAAATCTAGTAAAAAAATATTTCATCTTTTAGATATTTTTTCACATTCTTTTTAAAGGAGCCGAGAGACCTATATGACCTCAGCTCTTGCGGAAGTGCATTCCACTCTCTAGCACACGCAATTCTAGGAGATAATTCCGACCTAGCTGTCGGTGTCGGGGGTATGTAAATATCTGATGAAGATCGTATATTTAAACTATGGATTTGTGATGCTAGTGTGAATAAGCCTCTAAATGGTGATGGGAGTGTTCCTGAAAAATATTTAAAACAAAAAACGGTGCAAGATAGTCTGTACAGTGATGCCAATGATAGTCTTTTCGGTGCTGGGCCTAAAATTTGAAGTGCTTTATTGTGAACTGAGTTTAGTCTCTATAAATCTGTCTTGAAATTAGATTGCCAAACCGTAGAACATTATTGAATGTGAGGCTTGATAACTGCATTGTAAATCAGGATCAGTATTTTTTTAGGGAAATGTTGACTGAGTTTTCTCAAGATTCCCAGGTTCCTTGAAAGCTTCGTCTCGACACTTGCTATGTGGTGTCTGAACGAGAGGTTTCGTCGATCAAAACCCCTAGGTAACGAACGTGTCCTTTTTCTGGTCTCTTGATAAGTCCACGAGAGGTTTCAATACCAATCACATCAGGAGCCAGCGAATCTATACGTGAAAAAAATAAAACACTCGATTTGTCAATGTTGATGACTAGACGATTTGCGTCCATCCAGAGGTACGTTTCTTCAAGAATGTCTTGTAGCTTCGTTTTGAGAGACTTGATGTTCCATTCTGAGCTTGCCATAAGTGAATCATCCGCAAATGCCGTTAGTTCGTCCTCGGCTTCTACTATAGACCCCGGCGTCGTTTGTGGGTGACATAGTTTGCAGCAATAAGGGCTACGACTTGCAGGAGTCAGTACTTGCTGAAGATCATTTACGTGAACAAGAAACAATACCGGTCCCAATTTAGAGCCCTGTGGCACCCCGCAATTAACTAAGACATCATTTGTATGGTCATTTCCTATGTAAATTCGACGATTTTCCAGGTAAGACTTAAACCAATCTAGGACTTGGCCACGAACTCCAATATGATCCAGCTTTCCTAGTAATATTTTGTGGTGCATGCTATCAAACGCTTTCTTAATATCTAGAAGCACTGCTGCAGGTAAAGCACCCGAATCTAGGATTCTGTTTACGAATAAACTTAGTGAAGTAAGGGCGTCTTCGGTTGAATGGCCAAAATGCAATTCCATGCATATGCATATGTCGTAATGCATATGCAATTCCATTGCGATCAAAGAGAGGCGTTGAAGTTGCTCAGGCCATTGAAAGTATTCTCGAACAGGATTCATATAAAAAAATTCAAACGGATCGCGGTAGTGAATTTGTTAATCCCCATGTTGCAAAAGTACTAGAGAAATATAGTACACTGCTCTATTATAGTCACAGTCCTATAAAGGCTGCATTGGCCGAACGATTGATAAGAACTATTCGACTTTTAATTTCAAGATATTGTACATTGAAAAATACATCGGCTTTTATTCATGTCTAGATAAAATCATGTTGATTTATAATCAACGACCTCATCGATCATTGTCCAACTCTACGCCAACGGAAGTTCATCATTCTGATCATGATACAATTGACACTTTTCTTAAACAATATTCCAATGAATCAATTGTCAAGAAGAAAAATAAATTCAATGTTGGTGATACTGTTCGAATTAATAGAACAACTAATGTTTTTGAAAAGGGGATTACTTGTGGTCCACCGAACTTTTTAAAGTGGCAAAAATCCTAGACACTAAACCCATAACTTATCGCCTGCGTTATACCAAAGATGAAGAGATTCTCGGCGGCTTTTATGACTATGAACTGCAAAAAGTTAAAAATAATAGTGAAATCTATCAAATTGAAAAGATATTAAAGACTCGTACTCGCAGGGGTAAGAAACAGTTACTTGTTCGGTGGCTAGGATACAACTCTGATTTTGATTCTTGGGTCGGTGTTGAAGATATTGACAATGCCCAATGATTTCTATGTAACTTTCATGTCCAACGTTTCCGATCCTCTCTACAACGACTTGAATACGACAAGTGATTTTTGGACAAAACTCTCCCCCGCCATCAAATTTGACGGTGCGTATGAAGTGGCTCTTGTCGACTGTATTCTCAAAAATACATATGACATCCTGAGAAAGGATCGTGTGTATGATATAAAAGTTATACCATTCGATTGGACACTCTTTTTCGACTATGAATGGGTTGAAGCACTTAAATCTAGTGAATATCCACATGTCAAGTTGAAATATATTGAATATGATAATATGGGAGATTTGTGTCGTACAATCAATAGAAAAATTTCATATCGTAGGAACGGTACATTCCATTTTAATTATTCATTGGAACACGATAGGATTTACATTAGCTCACCTGTTGACACTGAAATAATTATTCTCAGTGATAATCTGAGAGACGTTCTTGGCTTTAAAGAGAATATGATCAATGGGAAAAATACTGGCAGCGTTTACGGGATGGATCAAGTAATTTTTGCTGATTATCCACCTGGTTTCGCCTCGGACACTTGCATATTTCTCTATGCATCCTTTGTGGAAACATCGAGAGTCGGTAATTCAAATGTCCCCCTCCTACGTGTTCTTGAACGAAAAACAACTCATGAACTTGTTCATCACTATAATATAAAGCATCTTCAGTATGTTCCTGTAAACACTTCGTATTTGGAACTCTGTCAGTTAATACTAAGAAGTGAATTGGGTGATCCTCTAGCAATAACGAAAGGCTTAGCGGTGATTACATGTCATTTTCGACCCATTGTCAACGACAGCACAATCACCTAAAATGAACAATAGAAGAATTCCATTTGTCTGTCCCGATATTGATTGTTATGTTGGTGCTTTGAGTCCACGTCAAATAGGCAATGGATTGGACTACTACAAGGGTCGTACTACAATGTCTGGCTATGGTCTTGGTAGCTGGTTTGCTAGGCTATTTCGTTCTGCACTACCCCTTGCCAGAAAATATCTTGTACCTGCTGCATCAAATTTTGCTGCCTCCACACTACAGGACTGGGGATCGGGCAAGAATTTCAATGAGAGTGTTAAGGAAAATACTAGATCTTCAGCAAGAGCCGTTGGTGAGCAATTAAAATCTCGACAAAATGGGGAGGGATTGAAAAGGATGCGTTCGCGTCATTCACTCATCAGTCTCCACCCCGGCAGGAAGCAAAGGACATCAACAAGGACTTTGAGGAATAAAACAACGAAGACCAATAAGCAGAAGAAGAAAAAGAAAAAGATTGTTAGATCAAAGAAGGATTTCTTCTCTTAAGATGACATATCTCCCCCACAAGGAAACATATCCATCAATCAGTTCCTCATTGAATCTATTCAATGCTGAAAATGTTGATGTCAGTGTCAAGTATGGCTACTATGAACAATTTCATCCCCAACAACCCCTCTCGGAAAATATAAACTTTCAAATATTTTCCAATGAAGACTATTTCATTGATTTGTCATCATTATTTATTGATTTAAATGTTGTGGTGAAGAAAAAGTCAGATAATACAACTCCAAATGCTGGCGATGGTCTCTCCTATGAAAACTGTATTCTACACAACCTATTCAAACAAATTAATGTATTTATTAATGGAACATTGGTGAGCACTAGCAATAATTTATCAAACTATGCACGCTACATGCAATTTATGATGATGACACCACAGGCGTACAAGGAGTTGAGAGGACAATCATTGGGCTATGAATATCGATCAGGTGTTGATACTGATGGTGATTTGACTACTGCGGTGACCCAGGAGTATCATCTGGTTGGAAAATTAAATCATGAGATATTCAATATATCCCAATGGCTACCCCCCAATGTCAAGATTGACATAAAGTTACAGATGGCCCCATCGAATTTCATTTTGAGAAAAACACTTCCTGCAGCACCCGATGCAAATGTCATTATCACATCGGCAATTCTCCACGTCCTAAAACAACAGGTTATGAGCTCTGTTGCATTGGCAGTGGAAAAGCTAAGAGCCAATGGTAACAACATTAAACTTCTTGTCCCCCATACGATCACCAATCAACGTCACATTGCCACCGGCTCTCGTAGCTATAGCGATTCATCATTTATCAATGGAGAAATCCCATCAAAATTGGCTTTGGCCTTTTTGAAGAGTGGCAGTGCCGTTGGATCCTGGACTGAATCCCCCCATGATTTAATTTTTTCGGTCTATCTAGCATTGTGTGCAAAGTGAATGGTATTCCACTGTACACTCTATCATTTGACAAAAAATCCTATAGAACTCTGTACGAGTTGACCATGCAATCCCTAGATCATGACTCTCAACTATTTGAAAATGGAATAACCGATTCAATGTTTTCAAAAAATCATGGGGTAATTGTTTTGGACTTGTCAGGACTCAGGATATGAGCATAGTACGAACAGGGAATGTACGTTTAGAGTGTACATTTGCCGATGCTCTGACTGAGAGTATCACGCTAATATCACTGAGTCAATTTGAAACCTATTGGGAAATCACACCCGACGGCAGTGTTCTACTAGACCTAGCACCATGAACACAAAACAAATAATCAATGTATTTAGTATGGATCCATACATGTCCCGGTACAAGTCCTATTGCATACCTTCGGACTTCATTGAAAAATTCTAAGTGTTAACAATACCCTAATCATTGTTAATAGCAGTCCATCGACTTTGAAGACCGGCCATTGGCTATGCATCTTTCAAACAGCGAAAAATATTGAATTTTTTGATCCTCTTGGCCTATCGTATAAATTCTACACTCCATACATATGCAACTTTATTGAAACCAGTGGGAAAACCATTATTCAAAATCAACGAAAAGTACAGGATTTAACGACTAAGACATGTGGCTTTCATGCACTACTCTTTCTCATGTTCAGATGTCGTGGCTATACCTACAAGCAGTTTCTCAACATCTACGTTGACTTACCTCGATTGAACGACTTTCTAGTGGAGAATATACTTACAAGTGTATTTAATATTGATTTTAGTGCCCTAAGAATAAAATGTTCTAAAAATGTATGTGAAATTGTTTATTAATAAAAAAAAATTATATACATGATAAAACGACTTTTCTACTCTTTAGATTTCATCTTCTACTAGGTATTTGTCGACAACAACTAGTGCAGGTAGATTACCTGAATTCACAGTGTACTGATCCTGATGTACTGCAAGTGTCAGGGTCACATTTTCAACAGTAGAGTGTGACTTCACTCTTGTCATATCTCTTTGTATAGTCAATGATACTATTCTCATTCATTCTATAGAATTCACATGTTTCAATTTGCTTATTTGAAGCAATTTCACAAACAGTGTCCTCAAGTGTCGAATCACATTCCGTCACAGCCAAATAAAAATCAGTGGGCTTACAATCATAACACCCATTGTCTTCACAACAATGACGTAGAAACCATATTCTTTTTTTGTTCCAACAGTTAAATCACTGACCCGGTTACTCCTCCCAGAACAATCTAAAACCACGACGATACCAATCTCGTAGCAATAAACTAAAATCACGGTTAGGATTCTTTCCAATCATATCGGGATATGTATTCTCCCACTGATTACATTTATCATAGTGACAATTGGAGCATAGGTGGCCACTAGGATGAGAGTCACACACCTCTTCAAGACAGGCATTACAACCTTTAATTTGTACAGCATATCCTCTATGCAATTTACACGGGTTGCATAATCTAACACTTTTCATCATACTCATCAATCATTGTGCAATTCTCACATGATGACCAGCTGCCCAGTGTGTACATACATAACGGACATGTATGGAACATTTTGTCATGTGTTGACACTCTCACTGCCAAAATGAAACTGAGCTAGCAACAACAAAAAATTGTCTGGGATAGAGAGAGAGGAGTAAATCATCCTTGAGCACCATCTTTCTCATGAACAAAAAAGTCCTAAATTTCTAAACTAATGTTTAAAAGCATATCCACAATATCATTTTGCCGTGTCGTGATCAATATATCAATAAATTGTGTAAATGCATTTGGACCACAATGTAGAAGCTTCATACAATAGTCTAATGATGGAAAATCAGTTTTCATTATATCGACAAGCATTCCCCGAGAAAATATCTTCCTTTAAATAGACAGCTCTAGAAAATCGTCATCTAGAATCAAACTATTTTCCATAAGAACTAGATTCCTCATGATTCGCTCTTTCTCGAATCTATCTATTTTTTTTTTAGTCCTAACACTCTCACAACCAACTTCAGACTAACCAGAATTTCTTTTTGTACTCTAAAAAATATACGCTAGTCTACTATAGAAAGAAAAAAACCATTGATTTAGAAACAATTTTATTGAACATAATTACAATAATAATAATATTCACTGATGCATTTTGTTCTCATCAATATATTTCGATAGGACATCTAATGCTGACCGAAGTTTATTAATATGGAGAATATTCACTTTTCCAGCAAAACATAGCTGCTCCTTCTGTTTAAATTTGCTTAATGATATCACGTATCTAGAATACATAGTGTCCCATTCAAGACATAGTCTACAGCCAGCGGTTATTTCCACAGCCACATTGGGTACTCGTATATCGTTGCTGCTGTTGTCGGCTCCATCATTAATCTCCAATAATGTAAATGCATCACTCTCTACTAATACTGTAAATGCATTTTTCTCTACTAATATCTTCTCAAATAAACTATTCTCTTTGAATTCAATTCTCTTACTAATATAAATTGTAAAGAAAACTATTCCTTTTATTCAAATCCAATCACCAATCAAGTTATACTCACTCTCATTGAAAAGGTGTATATGCCCTGTAGAAATGTTTACCTATATGTCCCATACAAGTATAAGGCCATGTGAGGGAGTTCTGAATCTCTTTGAAAAGGTGTAGAGGCGCGATAGAATAACAAGGAGATTCCTAGGGCAGCAAGCAAATTCAATATGTACAATCTACTCTTCTCAATTATTAGCCTAAGAGTGAAAATTTGGTCAACACATCCTCTACCTTTTCTAAAACCGCACTGCTCTTCTCTTAAAACTTTGTCTACGGCATCTCTCAGTCTACAAAGTATCATATTACTAAGCAATTTGCTACCTACAGAGACCAGACTAATGCCTCGATAATTACCACACTCACTTTTATCACCTTTCTTATAAAGTGGCTTAATTAAGGTTTTCCTTAAATCGTTAGGTACTTCCCCTTTTTCAAAAATCATATTCATAATCTTCAATAACTTATTTCTAACCTCAGAGCCACCATATTTAAGAAACTCATTTACCACCCTATCAGCACCTGGAGCCTTATTATTCTTTAATCCTTTTAGTACTGTTGCTAATTCCTCCTCACAAAACAAATCTTCCTTCACATCCAAGGTATCACAAACTTTTTTATTTTCCTCTATATTTTTTCCTGCAACTCTATCTCGGTTAAGCAAGTTCTCAAAATGTTCGGCCTCATCTCGCTTTAGCTTTTTCCTTATCGCTAATTGCCACCCCATTCCTATCTCTAACTGGGACAAGTCCGGATTGACTACTACCTCTCAATTTGTTAACGTGCCAGTACAATATTTACTATTATGCCGTCTAGCTGCATCTTCTAAATCCTCGGTAATTTTATCCATGGCCTCCCTTCACACCTCCTTAGTTCATATTTCAATGCTTTCTCCACTTTCTTTACATTTCTTTTGTTTTCATGCGATCTATCACTCAGATAATTCTTGTACAAGTCCTTTCTCCTTTCTATTAAACATAAAGCTTTTTCACTAATATTCTTAGCTGCAGTTCTAGCTTTCTTCCCTAATACACCTTCAGCAACTTCACAAATTATTTTTCTAAAATTATTCCAACCATCTTCCACATTATCAAATTTTAAACTCTCAAGTTTAGTATTCCACTCTTCCTGGAAAGTTTCTCTCAAATTCTCATCCTGGAGTCTACTAACATCATAACTCCCGGGAGGTAATTACCCTTCCGATATTTCAGCTTTAAATTAACCCTTGACACTACTAGATGGTGATCTTTACTTTTAACATCAATAACAGCAGTCCTATATACCCTAGTATCTTGTATTGATCCTGCCAGTCTTCGGTTTACTATAACATAATCAATAAGGTTTGCTGTCTTACCATCACGTGAATACCATGTTAGCTTATGAGCCATTTTATGACCAAACACCGTATTGGTTATAACTAGATTGTTATACCTACAAAATTGCAAAAGTCTGTATCCATTACTGTTTTCTTTTCCTACACCAAATTTACTTAAGCGGGGATACCATCTATCCTTATTTCTACCAACCTGGGCGTTAAAATCTCCCAGTAATAACATCATATTTCTACCTGGGACCTTGTCTATTTGCTCCTGTAACTGTAAGTAAAATTCATCTGAGTCATTAGTATTTTTCAGAAAGTTTTTTTAATTAATTTTTGTTCGTTTTTGATTGCAAAAAGTTTCAAGTTTTTATGGCATGGGGGGTGCTTACTGTCCGATTATTCTTGACTTAAAAAAAAACGGATCTAGAACTTCCAATTTAAATCGAATGAGGCTTTTTTCAAAGTCTATACGATTACCTCTTTAATAAAAACCTTATATATGAACAATAGACAGCTTTCATAACTTGTGGACAGCGATTGACAACAGTGAATGGATTGAAAAAATAGTTCTAATAAGGGGATTTAGACCTTTTCACTTGCTGACAAAAAGGGATAACGACTGGTTGGAATTGACCTTAATGGGATTTTGTGTGCCAAAGCAGTTTTTCATCTTTCACAGAAGTATGTATTTTGACCTTATAATTGGATAATTATAATAGATTTCTTATGTGTTCTTCCCATACAAAACCCCTTCCCATAAGTTATAAACCCCCCTTAATAGTTATGCCCCAGGGCATAGCTTACAACGCCTACCCCCGGGCCCCGGTGGGCTGTGTCGACACCGGAGTTTTTTGTTATCAGAACTTTGAACTATTTTAACAAAATGTCTATCTCAAAATATTTATCTGATGCATTTAGGGCGTGGAGGAGGGGGTGGGGCTAGTTACCCTTCAATCTCTTTTGACTCTTAAAAAGTGAACAAGAACTTTCCATTTTCAGTCAAATGAGCCATCTCTAAAGTTTATACAAGCATCCCTTCCGAAAGAAATAATGGGATGGATTTGGAGAATCCTTAAATTAAAACCCTGGCCCTGAGGGCTGTGGGGGAGCTGTCATCCTCAAAGACCTAATTTTCAGAACTTAAAACTACGTTTAATAAAATGGATGTCTCAAAATTTTGATTGGATGTGTTTGGGGAAAAGGTGGCCGTGAGAGGGGGTTAGTTGCCCTCAAATCACTTTCGACTATTAAAAAGGGCACTAGCCCTTTGAATTTCCAATCGAATAAGCCTTTTTTGAAGTTTCTACGACAACGCCTTCTATAAAAACCTTATATGCCCCCAGGGCATAACTTAAAACCCTTGCCCTGAGGGTTTTGGGGGATTTTCCTCCTCAAAAACATATTTTCTATCTGGAAATCAACTACGCTGAACAAAATAGCTATCTCAAAATTTTAATTGGATGTGTTTGGGGGACAGATGGGCGTGGGGGGGATAGTTGCCCTCCAATCACTTTTGACTATTAAAAAGGGCACTATCCCTTTGAATTTCCAATAAAATGGGCCTTTTTTGAAGTTTCTACGACAACGCCTTCTGTAAAAACCTTATATGCCCCCAGGGCATATCTTAAAACCCTTGCCTTGAGGGAGTGTTCTGTTCAAAAACATATTTTCTATCTGGAAATCAACTACGCTGAACAAAATGGCTATCTCAAAATTTTGATTGGAGGTGTTTGGGGAAATAATGGGTGTGGGGGGGGGAGGGGGGCTAGTTGCACTCCAGTCTGTTTCTACTATTAAAAAGGGCACTAGCCCTTTAATTTCCAATCGAATGATGCTGTTTTGAAGTTTCTACAACAACGCCTTCTATAAAAACCTTATATGCCCCCAGGGCATAACTTAAAACCCTTGCCCTGAGGGTTGAGGGGGAGTGTCCTCCTTAAAAATATATCTTCTATCTGGAAATCAACTACACCGAACAAAATGGCTATCTCAAAATTTTGATTGGATGTGTTTGGTGGAATAATGGGCGTGGGGGGGGGGGCTAGTCGCCCTCCCATCACTTTTGACTATTCAAAAGAGCACTTGGTTTTTGAATTTCCAATCGAATGAGCTGTTTTTGAAGTTTCTACGACAACGCCATCTATAATAACCTTATATGCCCACAGGGCATAACTTAAAACCCTTGCCCTGAGGGTTGTGGGGGAGTGTCCTCCTGAAAAATATATTTTCTATCTGGAAATCAACTATGCTGAACAAAATGGCTATATCAAAATTTTGATTGGATGTGTTTGGGGAAATGATGGGCGTGGGGGGGGGCTACTTACACTCCAATCACTTTAGACTGTTAAAAAGGGCACTAGCCCTTTAATTTCCAATCGAATGAGCCTGTTTTGAAGTTTTTACGACAACGCCTTCTATAAAAACTTTATATGCCCCCAGGGCATAACTTAAAACCCTTGCCCTGGGGGTTGTGGGGGAGTGCCCTCCTCAAAAAAATATTTTCTATCTGGAAATCAACTGCGCTGAACAAAATGGCTATCTCAAAATTTTGATTGGATATGTTTGGGGGAATGATGGGCGTGGGGGGAGGCTAGTTGCCCTCCAATCATTTTCGACTATTAAAAAGGGCACTAGAACTCTCGATTTCCAATCGAATGAGCCCCCTTTGAAGTTTCTACGACGACCCCTTTCATATGAAGTGCCTCTGGGGAAAAAAAATAAATAATGAAACAATGGAACCGTATGGCCTTTACTATAGGCAACGCTACAGTGTTGCCTCTGACTTATGATTTGGGATGCATACTTTGCTATGTTGGGCTTTTCTGATCTAGGTTTCTTAGCCTTTCATAGGTAACCGTTGTCTGAAATTATGATTTGGGATTTCAAAATGAATTTTTCATTCAAGTGCAAGACTTGGAACATTTTTGTGGTGTTTTGTCGTGTTTTATCTTATCACTCTTTCACTGTATTGATGTTTCAAAATTCATTCAAAAAATTTTTCGCAGAAATGTAACACTTGGAATATTTTTGTGATGTTGTGTAGATTTTTTCTCTGAAATGTAAGACTTGGAATATTTTTGCCACGATTTACCGTATCACTGTTATAATCTCTTGATGTTTTCAAAGTTCATTTTGGAATTTTTTCATTGAAGTGTAAGAGTTGGAATATTTTTTGTAGTGTTATGTAGTGACTTACCTGATCTCCGTTACACTTTCTTGATGTTCCAAGGTTCACTATGGAATTTATTTTTCATTGAAGTGTAAGACTTGGAATACTTTTGCAATGTTATGTCATGATTTACCTTGTCACGGCTACACTCGATTGAAGTTTCAAAGTTCATTTTGGATTTTTTTTCCGCTGAAATGTAAGACTATTTTCGTCGCGATACCTTATCACTATTACACTCTATTTATGCTTTCAAAGTTCATTTTGGTATTTTTTCTTTGAAGTTTAAGAGTTGGAATATTTTTTGTAGTGTTATGTAGTGATTTACCTTATTACCGTTACACTCTCTTGATGTTTCAAGGTTCACTATGGAACTTATTTTTCATTGAAGTGTAAGACTTGGAATACTTTTGCAATGTTATGTCATGATTTACCTTGTCATGGCTACACTCGATTGAAGTTTCAAAGTTCATTTTGGTATTTTTTCATCAAAGTGTAAGAGTTGGAATATTTTTGTAGTGTTATGTAGCGATTTACCTTTTCACCGTTACACTCTCTTGATGTTTCAAGGTTCACTATGGAATTTATTTTTCATTGAAGTGTAAGACATGGAATACTTTTGCAATATTATGTCATGATTTACCTTGTAATGGCTACACTCGATTGAAGTTTCAAAGT
Organism: Artemia sinica; assembly: GCA_027921565.1. NCBI lineage: Eukaryota > Metazoa > Arthropoda > Branchiopoda > Anostraca > Artemiidae > Artemia > Artemia sinica. The sequence continues at coordinate 59,073,315 of CM051268.1, forward strand.
TCATTTTGGGCATTTTTTTTCATCAAAGTGTAAGAGTTGGAATATTTTTGTAGTGTTATGTAGTGATTTACCTTATTACCGTTACACTCTCTTGATGTTTCAAGGTTCACTATGGAACTTATTTTTCATTGAAGTGTAAAACTTGGAATATTTTTGCAATTTTATATCATTATTTACCTTGTAACGGCTACACCCGATTGAAGTTTCGAAGTTCATTTTGGAGTTTTTTTTTCATAGAAGCGTAAGTGTTGGAATATTTTGGTAGTGTTATTTCGTAATTTATCCTATCACTGTTACACCCTCTTGATGTTTCACAGCTCATTTTGATATTTTTTCATTGAAGTTTAAGCTTTGGAATATTTTTGTTGTGTTATGTAGTGATTTACCCTGTCCTCGTTACGCTCTCTTGGTGTTTCAACGTTCACTATGGAATTTATTTTTCATTGAAGTGCAAGTCTTGGAATATTTTGTAGTGTTATGTTGGGATTTACCTTGTCACTACTACACTCTGCTGATGTTTCAAAGTGCATTTTGGAATTATTTTCGTTGAAATGTGTGACTTGGAATATTTTTGTAGTGTTATGTTGTGATTTTCCTTTCGACTCTTTCACTCTGCTGATGTTTCAAAGTTTATTTTGAATTTTTTTTTCATTGAAATGTAAGACTTGGAATATTTTTGCAGTGTTTTGTCATGATTTAACCTGTCACTGTTACACTCTGCTGAAGTTCTAAAAGTACATTTTGTATTTTTCTCGTTGAAACGTAAGACTTGAAATATTTTTTCTAATGTTATTTCATGATTTACCTCATCATTGATACACTCTGCAGATGTTTGAAAGTTCATTTAGAAATTTATCGTTGTAATGTAAGACTTTAAATATTTTTTAGCAGTTTACCATGTCAGTGCTACATTCTGTTGGTGTTTCAAACTTCATTTCAGGATTTTTTTTTTCGTTGAAATATAAGACTTGGAATATTCTTATAGTGGTTTACCATGTCACTGCTACATTCTATAGATGTTTCAAAGTTCAGTTTGGGACTTTTCATTGAAATGTAAGACTTGGAATATTTTTGTAGTGGTTTACCATGTCACTATTAAATTTCTGTTGTTGTTTTAAAGTTAATTTCTAATTTTTCGTTGAAATGTAAGACTTGGAATTTTTTGTAGTGGTTTACAATGTCAGTGCTACATCCTGCTAATGTTTCAAAGTTCATTTTCGATTTTTTTTCACGGAATATAAGACTTGGAATATTTTTGTACTGCTATCTCGCGGTTTACCATATCAGTGCTACATTACGTCGGTGGTTTAAAGTTCATTACGGGTTTTTTCATTGAAATGTAAGACTTGGAATATTTTTGTAGTGTTTTGCCGTAGTTTACCGTGCCAGTGCTCCATTCTCTCGGTGTTTCAAAGTTCAGTTTGGTATTTTTTCGTTGAACTGAAAGACATGGAATATTTTCGTAGTGTTATCTCATGATTTACTTTGTCACCGTTACATTCTGTAGATGTTTCAAAGTTCATTTTTGATTTTTTATCTCTGTGTCGTGGTTCACCATGTTTTCGTTGAAATGCAGGACTTGGAACATTTTGTATTTTACACGGAGATTCCGTGGAGTGAAGAAACCAGATATTTTGTTTAAAATATTCAGCCAAAGTAAAGTAGGTTTTTCAATGTTTAAGTTAGATTCATCTAACTTAGGTTAAAATGACCGCTCATGTTTCCAATCGAATTTCCAATTTAAATTTCCAATCGAATGAGCCCTTTCTGAAGTTTCTACAACAGCGTTGTCTATACAAAACCTTATATGTCCCAAGGGAATAACTAACAACCCTTGTCCTGAGGGCTATGGGGGAGATATCATCCTCAAAGACCTAATTTCCAGAACTTAAAACTGCGTTTAATAAAATGGCTATCTCAAAATTTTGATTGGATGTGTTTGGGAAAAAGGTGGGCGTGAGAGGGGGGTTAGTTGCCCTCCAATCACTTTCGATTATTAAAAAGGGCACTAGCCCTTTGAATTTCCAATCGAATGAGCCTTTTTTGAAGTTTCTACGACAACACCTTCTATAAAAACCTTATATGCCTCCAGGGCATAACTTAAAACCATTGCCCTATGGGATGTGGGGGAGTGTCCTCCTCAAAACATAATTTCTATCTGGAAAAAACTACGCTAAACAAAATGGCTGTATAATCTTTTGATTGGATGTGTTTGGGGAAAAGGTGGGCGTGAGAAAAATTAGTTGCCTCAAATCGCATTCGATAATTAAAAATGGCACTATACCTTTAAATTTCAATCGAATGAGCTCTTTTGATGTTTCTGCGACAAAGATTTCAATAAAAACTTCTATGCCCTAAGGCATAGCTTATAACCCTTGCCATGAAGACTGTGGGGAGTGTTCCTGTTCAAAGTATAATTCTTCTGAACTTAAACTGTGGTTGAACAAAATGACTATCTCAAAAATTTGATTGGATGGTTTATGGAAACGGTGGGCGTGGAATGGGTGTTAATGCCTTCCAATTGATTCGACTATTAAAAAGGGCACTAGCCATTTCAATTTCCAATAAAATGAGCCCTTTTGAAGTTTCTACGACCACCCCTTCTATAAAAACCTTATATGCCCCCAGCGCATACGTAAAAAACCCTTGCAACTGGGGCTGTTTGGGGTTGTCTAATGTCTAATAATTAATTTCATAATTTCTATCTGAAAATCAACTACGCTGATTAAAATGGCTATCTTAAAATTTTGATTGGATGTGTTTCGGGAAATGGTTGGCGTGGAAGGGGTGTAGTTGCCCTCCAATACTTTCGACTGTTAAAAAGGGCATAAGCCACTCAATTTCCAATTGAATGAGCCCTTTTCTAAGTTTCTACGACAACCTCTTCGATACGAAGTGCCATGCTCTAAAAGGAAAAATTAATAAGTAATACATTGTGCCAACATCGTTCTTGTATGCCCTTAGGGCATATTTAAAACCTTGCCCAGAAGGTTATGGGGGAGTGTCCGTCTCAAAAACCTATTTTCTATCTGGAAATCAATACGCTGAACAAAAATGTCTATCTGAAAAATTTGATTGGATGTGTTTGGGGAATGATGGGCGTGGGGGAGGGGAATAGTTGCCTCCAATCACTTTCGACTAGTAAAAAAGAGCACTAGTCACTCCAATTTCCAATAGAATGAGCCCTTTTCGAAGTTGCTGCGACAACTCCTTCGATACGAAGTGCCTGGGTATGGAGAAAAAAACAATACATTGTGCCAACATAGTCTTTACTTAAGCAGCGTTATTGCACTGCGTACTCTTTATTTATTTTTTTCTCAGAGGCACTTCATATGGAAGAAGTCGTCGCAAAAACTTCGAAGGGGGCTCATTCGATTGGAAATTGATAGTTCTAGTGCCCTTTTTTAAAAGTCGAAAAGTGATTGGAGGGGAAACTAGCCCCCCATCTCCCATCATTCTCCCCACACACATCCAATCAGAATTTTGAGATAGCCATTTTGTTCAGCGTAGTTGATTTACAGATAGAAATATATTTTTGAGGAGGACACTCCCCCACAACCTTTAGGGCAAGGGTTTTAAGTTATGCCCCTGGGGGCATTATGAGGTTTTTTATAGAAGGCGTTGTCGTAGAAACTTCAAAAAAGGCTTATTTGATTGGAAATTCAAAGGGTTAGTGCCCTTTTTAATAGTCGAAAGTGAATTGGAGGGCAACTAGCCCCCCACGCCCATCATTCACCCAAACACTTCCAATCAAAATTTTGAGATAGCCATTTTGTTTAAAGTAGTTGATATCCAAATAGAAAATATGTTCTCGAGGAGGACACTCCCGCCACAACTCTCAGCGCAAGGGTTTTAAGTTATGCCCTGGGGGCATATAAGGTTTTTATAGAAGGCGTTTTCGTAGAAACCTCAAAAAAGACTCATTCAATTAGAATTCAAAGGGCTAGTGCCCTTTTTAATGGTCGAAAGTGATTGTGAGGGCAACTAGCCCCCCCCCCACAACGCCCATCATTCCCCAAACGCATCCAATCAAAATTTCGAGATAGCCATTTTATTAAACGCAGTTATAGGTTCTGGAAATTAGGTCTTTGAGGATGACAACTCCCCCACAGCCCTTAGGACGAGGGTTGTTATGCCCTGGGGGCATATAAGGTTTTGTATAGACAAACTTTGTCGTTAAAAAACTTCAGAAAGGCCTCATTCGATTGGAAATTTAAATAGCTAGTTCCCTTTTTAATAGTCAAAAGTGATTCTAAGGCAACTGACACCCCTTCCACGCTCATCATTTCCCCAAATACATCCAGTCAAATTTTTTATATACCCATTTTATTCAAACGTAGTTGTAAAGTTCTGGAAATTATATATTTGAGCAGGACACAACCCCCCCCCCACAGTCCTCAGGGACCTGGGTTATAAGTTATGCCCTGGGGTCATATATGGTTCTTATGAAAGGAATGCTCGTAAAAACTTCAGAAAGGGCTCATTGATTGGAAATTAAAAGCTCTAGTTCAGTTTTTAAGCGTCAAAAGATATTAGAGGGTAACCAGCTTCCCCCACCCCTAAATCCTTTTTCCAAATGCATTCAATAAAATTTCAGATAGCTATTTTGTTAAAAATATTTCAAATCACATATAACAATAATTCCGGTGTCGACACAACCCGCCAGGGCCAGGGGCAGGCGTTGTAAGTTATTCCCTGGGGGCATATATGGTTCTTATGGAAGGGATAATCGTATTAACTACAAAGAGGGCTCATTGATTGGAAATTGAAAGTTCTAGTTCATTTTTTAAGAGTCAAAAGAGATTAAAGGGAACTTAGCCCCACCCCCTCCGCACCTTCTTTTTCAAACCCATCCAATAACAACTTTGAGATAGATTAAAAAAAAAAATAGTTCAAAGACCATATAACGAAAACTCCAGGGTCGACAGAGCCCCCCAGGGCCTGATGGCAGTGTGTTTAAGTTATGCAAAGGGGGAATATATGGTTTTATTGAGGGGATGCTCGTAAAAAATTCAAAGGTGGCTCATTTGATTGGAAATTGAAAGTTCTAGTTTAGTTTTTTAGAGTGAAAGAGATCGGAGGTAACTTACCCCTCCCCCACTCCCTTTTACCCCAAATGCATCCAATAAAAGTTTGAGATAGCCAATAAGTTAAAAATTGCTGAAAAGTCAGATAACAAAAACTCAGGTGTCGTCAGAACCCCATAGGCTTGGAGGCAGGCGTTGTAGGCTACGCCCTGGAGCATTTATTGTTCGTATGATAGGGATGCTCGTTATAAACTTCAGAGAGGGCTCATTTGATTGGAAATAGAAACTTAGAGCTCACTTTTTAACAGTCAAAAGAGATCCGAGGGCAGCTATCCCCCCGCCCCCCCCCCACGCCTTCTTTTTCCAAACCCATCTGATGAAAATTTTGAAAAAGACATTTTGTTAAAATAGTTCAAAGGTCGGATAAGAAAAAATCCAGGTGTCAATACAACCCTCCAGGGCCCAGGAGAAGGCGTTCTAAGTTACGCCCTAAGGGCATATATGGTTTTTATGAAAGGATGCTCGTTTAAACTTCATAGAGGGCTCATTTGATTGGAAATGAAAGTTCTAGTTCACTTTTAAGAGTCAAGTAAGTTAAGGGCAACTAGCTCCCCCCCCCCAACGCTCTCTTTTCCCCAAAACCATCTGCGACGAATTATGAGATAGCCAGTTTTTTGGAAATTGTTCAAAAATTAGATAACAAAAACTCCCCCAAGGGCCCGGGGGATAGGCGGGGAATAAATATATAGGCCTAACCAGAATTAATCCTACTTATTTTCAATGAATTTCCCATGTTTGATTTTTTCTTTAAGTTTGTTCAATGACTAAAAGGGGGATTTCTACGTCAATTTAGCAACGAAGAAACTCATTGATAATATTTAACTTGAGCTATATATTTGCACATTAAGAGAGACTTTAAGTAAAGGGAGGCAGTTTTAGGAACGATATAAATAAAAATAAAAAATAAATTAATTAATTAATCAATATGTTTAGAGAACAATACTTCTCCATAGTATGCAGAAAATATCCAATAAGAAATGAACTTACGATATCCGTTTCCATTTTTTAAAGGTTTAAATAACTGTAACTATTCTGTATAACTGTATATAGAAATTTTGAAAGGGACGTTACAACACATCAAAATACATTAGCTAGAACTAGATAAAGAATTGGCTGTACAAGTACTCCCAGAAATTCTCTCAAAACTGAAAATGCTAAAATAATTAAAATTACTGCCATACTTAAAATAAGGTTAAAATACATACTCTGCGATAGATACACAATTTGCTTTGGAACCACAAAATCCTCTTAAAGATCAATTCAAAACAGTCCTGATCTCTCTGTGTCAGCAAGTGAAATGGTCTAAAACACCCTTATTGAAGCTATTTTTCAATCATTCATAGTTGTCAATCGCTGTCACAAAGTTATTCCAGCTGTCTATTGTTCATATATAAGGTTTTTATTAAAGAGGTAATCGTATAGACTTTGAAAAAGCCTCATTCAATTAAACTGAAAGTTCTAGATCCGTTTTTTTAAAGTCAAGAATAACTGGACAGTAAGCAATCCCCCCCCATGCCATAAAAAACTTGAAACTTTTGGCAATCAAAAACGAACAAAAATTATTAAAAAAAAAACTTTCCGAAAAATACATTTTACAAAGAAAAGTAGAGGCCATTTTAAACTTAAGCTCAGCAGATACAAAAAACTGTTTAAAATTCAAATTCAAAACGACCAGAAATTACCATTGAAGAATAAATGAAACCCAAAATGAACAGAAATTAAATAAACAATTCATAACAAAAAACATACAAACAAGTGATAATATAAATGAATAAATAGATCTTAAAGCGAGTAATGCTTGGATTGAATATAAAAAATCAAGCTTAAAACGAAAAAAACTATTTTGCTATTGAAGTATAAATGATACTTTAAACGAACAGAAATTAAATAAACAATCAATGCAAACAAACATACAATATATATTAACGTAGATGAATAAATAAATCTTAAAACGAGTGGAACTTAATTGAATACGACAAATCAAGCTAAATCGAATAAAATGACTACAAACAAGAGTTTGGGCATCGCTTCACGCAGAAGCCTAAAACCTACTGCGTCATTGGCGCTTTACTGAAAATGAATTATATTACAAATGTTTTCTTTTGTATTTAATATTGAAAATAAATATTAACATTACAGTAAAATTTTGAAACTGATGAGCTTTCAGCAATTAATATCATTATACATCAAATATTCAGTTTAATTTATCAGTTCTTTCCAAGATTGTTCAAGACAATTATAGTTTCACTAAACCAAATGGATACTGCCCTCTTCTTTTACTGTAAAAACCTAAAGCCTTCTGCGTCATGGCGCTTCACTGAAAACGAATTACTCGTACATTACAAATTTATTCTTTTCCAGTTCTTACAGCATTGAAAATGAAAATAAAAATTACCGTGAAACAAAATCTTGAACTGATGGATCTTTCAACAATTAACATCATTATATATCTAATATTCAACTTGATTTTGTTTATACTTTCCAAGACTGTTTCAAGACTACAGTTTTCAGTAAAGCGCCAATGACGCAGTAGGTTTTAGGCTTCTGCAGTGAGGCGATACCCAAACTCTTGTTTGTAATTATTTTTGTACGGTTCAAGCTTGATTTGTATATTCAATTCAAATTTCACTCGTTTTAACATTTATTTATTCATTTGAATTAATATCTATTGCAGGTTTGTTCGCATTGATTGTTTATTTATTTTCTGTTCGTTCTAAGTTTCATTTATACTTCAATAGTAAAATATTTTTTTTCGTTTTCAGCTTGATTTTCATATTCGATCTAAGCATTACTCGCTTTAAGATCTATTTATTCATTTATATTATTACTTGTTGTATGTTTTTGATATGATTGTTTATTTAATTTATGTTCATTTTGGGTTTCGTTTATTCTTTAATTGTAATTTCTGGTCATTTTGAGTTTGAATTTTAACAGGTGTTTGTATCTGCTGAGCTGAAGTTTAAAATGGCCTTTTCTTTTCTTTGAAAAAACTTATTTTTCGGAAAGTTTTTTCTATTTAATTTCATACAAACACTCACCTATGAAAGGCTAAGAAATCTAGCTCAGAAAAACCCGAAATAGCAAACTACACATCCCAAATCATAAGTTTCAAGCAACACATACCTATGAAAGACTAAGAAACCTAGCTCAGAAAAGTCCAAAATAGTAATCCACACATCCCAAATCATAAGTTCCATACGGCAAACACATACGAAAGGTTAAGAAACCTAGCTCAGAAAAGTCAAAAATAGTAAACTACATATCCGAAATCATATTTTCAGACAAAACACACCTACAAAAGACTAGGAAACCTAGCTCACAAAGGACCAAAATAATAAACCAAACATCCCAAATCATAGATTTCAGACAAGACACACATACGAAAGGCTAAGAAACCTAGCTCAGAAAAGACAATAATAGTAAGCCAAATATCCCAAATCATAGGTTTCAGACAGCACACCTACGAAAGACTAAGAAACCTAGCTCAGAAAAGTCAAAAATAGTAAACCACGCATCCCAAATCATAAGTTTCATACAACACATACACCTACGAAAGGCTAAGAAACCTAGCTCAGAAAAGTCCAAAATAGCCAACTACACATCCCAAATCATAAGTTACAGATAACATACACCTATGAAAGGCTAAGAAATCTATATCAGAAAAAGTCACAAATAGTAAACCGAACAACCCAAATCAGAGTTTCATACAGCAAACAGTTTCATACAGCACTCACCTAAGAAAGGATAAGAAAACCTAGCTCAGAAAAGCCTGAAAATAGCAAACTACACATCAAAAATCATAGGTTTCAGACAACACTCACCTATGAAAGGCTAAGAAATCTAGCTCAGAAAAGCCCGAAATATCAAACTATACATCCCAAATCAGTAGTTTCATACAACACTCACCAAGGAAAGGCTAAGAAATCTAGCTCAGAAAAACCCGAAAAAACAAACTACACATCCCAAATAATAGGTTTCAGACGACACAGACCTACGAAAGACTAAGAAACCTAGCTCAGAAAAGCCCTAAGTAGCAAAAAAACACATTACAAATCATAAGTTTGAGGCAACACAAACCTATGAAAGACTAAGTAACCTAGCTCAGAAAAGTCAAAAATAGTAAACCATACATCCCAAATCATAATTTCATGCAACACACATCTATGAAAGGCTAAGAAACCTAGCTCAGAAAAGTCCAAAATAGTAAACCACACATCCCAAATCATAAGTTTCATACAACACTCATCTACGAAAGGCTAAGAAATCTAGCTCTGAAAAACCCGAAATAGCAAACTACACATCCCAAATCATAAGTTTCATGTAACATACACCTAAGAAAAGACTAAGAAACCTAGCTCAGAAAAGTAAAAAAATAGTAAAAAAAATCCCGAAATAGCAAACTATACATCCCAAATCAAAGATTTCAGACAACACTCACCTATGAAAGGCTAAGAAATCTAGCTAAGAAAAGCCCAAAATAGCCAACTATACATCCCAAATCATAGGTTTTAGACAACACTCACTTGCGAAAGGCTAAGAAATCTAGCTCAGGATATTCCGAAATAGCAAACTACACATCCCAAAATCATATGTTCTATACAACGCACACACCTACGATAGGGTAAGAAATCTAGTTCAGAAAAGCCCGAAATAGCAAACTACACATCCCAAATTATAAGTTTCATGCAACAAAAACCTACGAAAGACTAAGAAACCTAGCTCAGAAAAGTCCAAAATAGTGAACCACATATCCCAAAACATGAGTTTCATGCAACACACACCTACGTAAGGCTAAGAAACCTAGCTCAGAAAAGTCTAAAATAGCAAACTACACATCCCAAATCATAGGTTTCAGACAGCACAGACCTACGAAAGGCTAAGAAACCTAGCTCAGACAAGCCCGAAATAGCAAACTACACATCCCAGATCATAATTTTCATCCAAAACACACCTAAGAAAAGGCTGAGAAACCTAGCTCAGAAAAGTCCAAAATAGTAAACCCCCACTTCCCAAATCATAAGTTTCATGCAACAAGCACCTCATAGGTTTTAAACAACACTCACTTGCGAAAGGCTAAGAAATCTATCTCAGGAAAACCCGAAATAGAAAACTACACATCCCAAATCATAAGTTTCATACAACACACACACCTACAAAAGGCTAAGAAATCTAGTTCAGAAAAGCCCGAAATAGCAAACTACACATCCCAAATCATAAGTTTGATACAACACAAACACCTACGAAAGGTTATGAAACCTAGCTCAGAAAAGTCCAAAATAGTAAACCACATATCCGAAAACATGAGTTTCATGCAACACACACCTGCGTAAGGCTAAGAAACCTAGCTCAGAAAAGTCCAAAATAGCAAACTACACATCCCAAATCATAGGTTTCAGACAGCACAGACCTACGAAAGGCTAAGGAACCTAGCTCAGAAAAGCCCGAAATAGCAAACTACACATCCCAAATCATAAGTTTCATCCAACACACACCTAAGAAAGGCTAAGAAACCTAGCTCAGAAAAGTCCAAAATAGTAAACCACACTTCCCAAATCATAAGTTTCATGCAAGAAACGCCTACGAAAGACTAGGAAACCTAGCTCAGAAAAGTAACAAATAGCAAACCACACATCCCAAATCATAGGTTTCAGACAACACACACCTATTAAAGGCTATGAAACCTAGCTCAGAAAAGTCCTAAACAGCACACTACACATTCCAATTATAGGTTTCAGACAACACACACCTATGAAAGACTAAAAAACCTAGCTCAGAAAAGTCAAAAATAGTAAACCAAACATCCCAAATCATAATTTCAGACAACACAAACCTATGAAAGGCTAAGAAATCTAGCTCAGGAAAATCTGAAATAGCAAACAATACATCCCAAATCAAAAGTTCCATACACTCACCTACGAAAGGCTAAGAAATCTGGCTCAGAAAAACCCGAAATAGCAAACTACACATCCCAAATTATAAGTTTCATACAACACACACACCTACAAAAGGCTAAGAAATCTAGTTCAGAAAAGCCCGAAATAGCAAACTACATATCCCAAATCATAAATTTTATTTAACACGCACCTACGTAAAGCTAAGAGGCCTACCTCAGAAAAGTCCAAAATGGTAAACCACACATCCCAAATCACAGGTTTCAGACGACACACATCTAGGATGTATTTTTCTATAATAGATGGGGTTATCCGCCATTACCTTAAGAAGCCCCTTCCATCTTTAAATAAGTCCTCCCTTTCCATTATAGCATAAAGTAGAATTAGTGAGGGATAAATGTTTTTATTGCCCCCCCTTCCATATAATAATTTCTATCCCCCTAAAATATCCCTATTATGCATTAATTTTGCAGAACAAATTGGTCTTCAGTCAGACACTCTAGAATTTTGTAACCCGTCATAGCCCGCAAGCTTAATTAACCCTTCTGTGAGACTGTTTACAAAACAGCCTTATTCAAATCTGCCATTGTGTAGATCGCAAAGGGAAATGTGAAATTTAGTGGTTTCTCAGTTTCAATGCACTATGGGTAAAAGAAACTATTTAGTAAAAAAGAATTAATTGCTAGTGAATTGAGGGAGGTTGGGTTTTTACATAGTAAAAAGAGCGTGTTTTTATGCTTTCAAATGACTATAAAAACCACCTAGTTGGAAGATTTTTCTTTTTTTTTTGGGTGGGGGGGGGGGTTATCACTAATTAGAAAGGACATCCCTTCCCCCTCAATTACCCCTGTTAGAACTAGCAGAGTCCTGGTGGGGGTCGAAAACTCCAGAAAATATATGAAAGGTGTCTCGAGCGAAAAATGAAACGCCGAAAAAGAAAGTGTCTTGAGGCTTTTGGGTGAAAAACGTCAAAATAGTATTATCTGGTAGTGATGGATCCGCTGCCCAAGTTTAAGATGCGCTGACCTTACATAAAGTGTCTGTCACCACTAAGTTAGTAGTAAGGTATATGCTGGTTTCAATCCTACGCCTGAGGCATGAATATGTGTGGAGTTTCAACGATACATGGCTTACCACGGTCATTCATCAATCACTAGGACTGGTATATGCCTTAGCAGACAGGTTTCTGAGGCAACATCCATTTTCTGGGCCAATCAGAGATGTATAAGAAATTACACAAGAATATTTGTGCAGTTTCACGGGTTCATGCCTTACCATGGGTAGGTATCTATATATTTCACGACTATAAGCCTTGTCAGATATCTTTTCCTAGGTTCAATAGCCAAAACTCGACTTTGTCATATTACGTATTCAAAGATGGTCTCTTTGTAAAAATACTGGTTTTCACCTGGAGGGTATATAATCATGTTTTTTCAGTATAAATAATGATGAAATTAGTTTTTCTGGATCAGTTGAAAAAACAACTTGAAAAGATAACCCTTTATTGTTAAATTTATTCATTTTTCAATGGAGAACTCTAAAAGATTCTTGGCAAGTAAATATATATTATTTCTTTTTATTCGAGACTTTTTTCCTATAGTTACCTACTAAGTATCTTTCATCTGGGTTTCAGGGAACTATCGCAATCATCAAATGCAAATTCATATGTTTATATGACAACTGCTCAGATATAAGGTATTTATCAGAAGGCTTGTAGCAATATCTCATATTTAAGACTAAATTATCTGTCGTATGGCTTTCAGCGAACTTAGCAATTATCAAACGCAAATTCACATGTTTTATGACACTCGTTCAGATATAGGCTATCTGTCTTAAAATGCTTTTTAAGTACTTTACAGAATTATGACATTTTTAAGACTAAAATTGAGCAATGTGTGGTCTTTAAATATATAAACAATATCGTTAATGTCTTGGAGAAATAGCCTTGGTTTTGCGGGGGGTGGGGCTTAGGATTATTCCAAATTAATATCAAACGCCCCTAATACTCAAAATTGTGTGTTTTTTTTTCTTTATGCATCGTATTTAAAATATAGATAGTTTAAGCTCCAAGTAGGAGTGGCGTTCTTTTTCTCTATGTGTTTTAAGATGATTGGTTTTGTGGGGGGTGGGGCTTAGGATTATTCTAAATTAATATCAAACGCCCGTAATACTCAAAATTGGGTGTTTTTTTCTTTATGCATCTTATTTAAAATATAGATAGTTTAAGCTCCAAGTAGGAGGGGCGTTCTTTTTGTAATTTAGACAAAAAGATGATTGTAATTTAGGCCTATATGTTATAAGTTACCTAGTGAAAAACTGAAAATTAATTTTTATTCTCGGACATTGATGCTCAAAGTCCAGACCAAAAGCGATCAAAGTTAGATGCCGGCTCTTACATCACTAAAAAGGAACTAATAAGATTTTTGAACATGACGAGGCCAACTGTAATCTGCTATGCCCCACATTCAGATAGAGCAGGCATTTCTAATGAGCTACCGGCCATTTCTAACGAAAGTGCATTTATAAAAAAACCATATTCTTTATTTAGGTTTATAACTCACTTACAATTTTGCAAATTCCTTTTAAAAAAACTTGCTTATCATTTTAGCTTTCACACCTTGATTGATCATAGATGGCATCCATGTGGAAAAATTAAAAAATAATACATTATATAAAGAAACCCAATCAGCGCGCCACTTGGCCTAATCACATGCAGAACGCTTCTAGCTGCAACAAGCTTAGCATACGAAAACCCGTCTTGGATTGCTGGCTTCTTGTATTCAACAAGGATATCTTTCAAAGTAATTTAACGAAAATACATATTTATCATTCACGCGTTTTTGAAAAAACTAACGTTAAAGCTTTAGTTTTACAATTACGAGACAAGAAGGGGTAGCTATTCTGAAACTATTATTATAATAATTTCATAAATCATTTCCTTGTATGATTGTGGTCAATAGACCCTTTCAAGATTGCTCTATGTTGCTTGGCCTGATCTAAGCCGCTTCTTGTGAAATCAGTCCGTATTTCATTTGCAGTCTTGATTAAGCAAACTCAACGAGACGAACGTCATTTGCTCCGTTAATAATTTCTAATCAGCTAGTTGTATGCGCTTGTGTTTATTTACTCATGGACTAATTGATGAAGAAAAAGGAGTGAGCGTGGGGTAAAAAAAAGCCTTAATCAGATAGTGCTTTAATTTTGATACATGACTTTAGTACTTATTTAGTAGCCGGTAAACATGTGACTAGACGCGTATTGAAATGCTTTACGAAAAAAAGGTTATCACTTCCTAGTGAGGTGTTGCCAACTCCTTGACAGATATTTTTTATCGTACTTTCGTTTATTTCACTGGCATTAGCCAAACTTTACGTCGTGTATGGCTACCAACTAGTAAATATGTACCACGCTTTTTTTCTGATCAATTATTTTCTGAGAAATTAATATCATAAAAATAGCGAAATAGAAAATTGTTTAAGCTGTCTTCATGTACTTTATATGATTGAATTGGGCAAGTATTCAGCCAATATAATTCTAGGAGGAAAAATAAGTTTTGCCGGACGAAAAATTGACATAGTTTTTTGACTTTATAAAATAGTGGATATTGCACATCGAAAACAAATTCTGTTTTTATATATTAACATCGGTGAGTTATTGCCACCACCATCAGCTCAAGGAGCACTTATTTACAATGAGCCTTCGAAAATCCTTACAACGCCAGTGAACTTTAGAGATGATGTTACTTTAGTTGTTTATAATATGGAGTGACAAAGGGGGTTTTTAAATGATTGTTTTGGAGATATGGCTAGCCTAGATGATTTAAGTTGTGATATAGATATGACTGAGGACCCAGAATGGACAAATAAGTTTATAAATGAGTATTTTCGGGGTAGCCCCACAAGTGCATCTAAACCGGGTTTTCATACCAATAGTCATAAGGAAATCCCCTCACAAGTAAATACCCCTCACAGGTAAGTGCTTATTTAAAATAATTGTTGTTTATGTTTTTGTTATAAATGAATAAATAAAAATTTAAGTATATTTTTTCTTTTTTAATGTTTTTTTTTCTAATTGTATTATTTGAAAAGCGCTGCTACTTTTATGTGACATCTATAGTATACAGTTAGTTTTAGGTGAGCTGTTGAAGGGGACAGTAATATGTATCAGTTTTAAAACACCATTCAGATCGTTTCTGTGGGGTCCATCAATGTCAGGCAAAACGACGCTCTTAATTAAAATAATTTTAAATTGCGATAAAATTCTAATGGAAAAGCAGAAAAAATCTACTATTGCTAAAGTATTCGGCAGGAGTCATTCGATTAAATAAAAGCAGTTGCTTTATCGGGGTTGGTGCAGATACAATTCATACAGGGACTTGATGTTTTCAACCTTATTGAACCAATCTCTTGGTTGATTATTGACGATTTAGCTGAATCCATTGAACATTGGTCCCAGGAAATCCTACAATTGTTTACCGTTCGCTCTCATCATGAACAGATTTCCATTACTCTGGTTCTACACAATCTCTTTCATCAGAGCAAATGTATGCAAACACTTGCTTTGAACTGTACCTACTATATCATCTACAGAGTTGTTCGTGATGCTAGCTCACTAATAATTCTCAATAAACAAATATACTCTGGCACCCCCAAATTTCTACTTTCAGCGTACAATCAGGCAACTAATAAATCCTATGGCTATGACCTATTGGATCTTAATCAAAATACATCCGAGGATTTACGTGTAGTCACAGATATTTTTTACAATGAAATTACAGTGTATCTCTCCGTGAACAGTAAAAAAGGCTATTAGTTGCCATCATGATCGGGATAGGAAAGCCATACTTAAACATGGTATTGACAACGATTTCACTAATCTAATATCTGAACTTTGTTTAAATTTAACCGAGGGCAATGTTCAACTGCCAGAAGTAAATAAGTAACAGGCAAATCAACATCGTTCCATTGTACGTTCATTGGCCTGTAACATCTTCTTCAAGAGGGCGGTAGCTTTTTTACAATTTTACTGGCAATAATTGCAGGACTTTTAAACAGCTTTCTCTAGATGGCTAAACCCTATAAATTGACTCCAATAGAACTCTCTCTTTCACCCGTGGAACACTTTGAGGACAATCTGAGTAAATTCATTGACAACGAGAATATTGAGGATGATAAAAACTGCTTTTATTTCAAGATGTACTTCAGCGAGTGTACAAACATAAGCCCTATCGTGTGAGAGCCAGTGGCAATGTGAGTATCAGTGATCACAAAAAAGAACCATCTGCTCAGGTTTCTTCTGCTACTGCTATCACTGGAACACAATTAAAGAAGGAGGAATTGGATTCAATAGTGTCGAGCATTGGAAATCTGATGCCGCACTCATATCGTGAACAAAGTAATCGACTCATAGCATATCTCATGGAAAGTGGTCAAGATCATATTCAAATTGATAGCACTGGGAAAGGGATTATAATTCAAGGCAAGAGCTATAATCTACTTGATTTAATCTATGATATGGTTACAAATCGTAAAGGACTCTTATCATTTGAAAGTCATCTATACAACTTTCTAAATACATTAAACTTCCCCAAAAGCCTTATTAGCAATAGGCAAATTCTAAAAAAATTAAATGAACATGCTCTTTCTTCATCGTCAACAACATTAAAACACGAAGAAGAAGAAGAAGAAGAAGATTTTAAATCAATCTTGGAAAATACTAGCACACCTAGTGGTAACAATGATTTGACAATGAGGAGGAGGAAGAGGAGCACACCGCTGATAGCTAGACAGTTGCGAAGACGTATCAAGTCAATGTAACCACCATCATCAACCACTAATATACAAAAGGGTAGTGGACGTTACACTACGTGTTTAACGTTCAAAATGGTTGAAGTTCCGAAACGTGTTTATAAAATATTGGTGAAGTGGGAAGTTTAAGTTCCCCCCCCCACTCTTTCCAAAGTCACTGGTGTTCACACTAAAGTGTACAAGACTATCTGAAAAATGAGTCAAGTTACACTCTACATAGAAATCATAGACTTCGTTCTAATCTTTATCGAAAAACTAAAGCCTTTTTCCCACTGCATATAATGTAAGCAGATCTCTTAACTCTTGATGAGATTTAACGGCGTCACAATACACCGTACAAGCACATTCTACTTGCAATCAGTGTTTTTAGTCGCTATGCATATGCCATTCCATTGCGGTCAAAGAGTGGTGTTGAAGTTGCTCAGGCTACAGAAAGTATACTCGAACAAGATTCATACAAAAAATTCAAACGGATCGGGGTAGTGAATTTGTTAATCCCAATGTTGAAAAAGTACTAATGAAATATAATACAATGCTCTATCATACCCATAGTCCTATAAAGGCTGCATTGGCCGAACGATTGATAAGAACTATTCGACTTTTAATTTCGAGATATTGCATATTGAAATATACACCTTCTTTTATTCATGATTTAGATAAAATCAAGTTGATTTATAATCAACGACCCTATCGATCATTGTCCAACTCAACCCCAACGGAAGTTCATCATTCTGATCATTATACATTTGATACTTTTCTTAAAAAACATTCCAATGAAACGATTGTGAAGAAAAAAATTAATGTTGGTGATACTGTTCGAACTAATAGAACAAATAATGTTTTTGAAAAGGGTAATTACTTGAGGTCCACTCAACTTTTTAAAGTGGCAAAAATCATAGACACCAAACCCATAACTTATCGTCTGCTAGATACCAAAGATGAGTAGATTCTCGGTGGCTTTTATGACTATGAACTACAAAAAGTTAAAAATAATAATGAAATCTATCAAATTGAAAAGATATTAAAGACTCGTACTCATAGGGTGAGAAACCGTTACTTGTTCGGTAGCTAGGATACAAATCTGATTTTGATACTTGGATCAATGTTGAAAATATTGGCAATGCCCAATGATTTTTATGTAACATTTATGTCCAACGTCTCCGATCCTCTCTACAATGACTTGAATAAGACAAGTGATTTTTGGATGAACTTATCCCCCGACATCAGTAGGCTTATAATCATAGTACCCATTGTCTTCACAACGATGACATAGAAACCAAATTCTTTTGTTGTTCCAACAGTAGAATCGTAGACCTGGCTCCTCCTCCCAAAACAATCTAAAGCCACGACGATACCAATCTTTTAGCAATAAACTAAAATCACGTTTAGGATTCTTTCCAATCATACCAGGATATATATTCTCCCACTGATTTCATTTATAATAGTGACAATTAGAGCATTGGTGTCCTCTAGGATGAGAGTCACACACCCCTTCAAGACAGGAATTACAACCTTTAATTTGTACAGTATATCCTGTACAGCATATGGAATTTACACGGGTTGCATAATCTTCACTTTTCATCACTCATCAATCATTGTACAATTGTCACATGATGACCAGCTGCCCAGTGTATACATGCATTGTGGACATGTATGGAACATTTTTTCATGTGTTGACTCTCTCACCACCAAAATGAAACTGAGCTACAACCAACAAATTGAGAGGGATAGAGAGAGAGGGATGAGTAAATCATCCTTGAACATCATCTTTCTCATGAAAAAAGTGTTAAATTTCTAAGCTAATGCGTGTTTAAAAGCAAATCCACTATATCATTTTGTCTTGTCGTGATTAATATGTCAATAAATATTGTAAATGCTTTTGGACCACGACGTAAAAGCTTCATGCAATGCTCTAATGACGGAGAATCCGTTTTCATTATATCGACAAGCATTCCATGAGAAAATATCTTCCTTTGAACTGATAACTCTAGAAAATCATCATCTAGAGTCAAACGTTTTTCCATAAACACAAAATTCCCCATGATTTTCTCTTTCTCAAATCTATCCATTTTTTAGAGTCCTAACACTCTCACAACCAACTTCAGACTAACCAGGATTCTTTTTCTACTCTAAAAAATATACGCTAACCTACTACAGAAAAAAATATCCTCGGTTTAGAAACAATTTTATTGAATATAATTACAACAATAATAATCACTGATTCAATTTATTTTCCTCAATATATTTCACTAGTGTATCTAATGCAACTTGAAGTATATTTATATGCACAATGTTCAGTTTTGCTGCAAAGCATAATTGCTCCTCCAATTTAAATTTGCTCAATGAGATCACATATCTTGCATGCATATCGTCCCGTTCAAGGCTTAGTCTACATCTTCGTGTTATTTCCACTGCTACGTTTCGTACTCTCGCTCTTGTATCATTGCTGCTACCTGCTCCGCCATCAAGCTCCAATAGTGTAAACGTACCACTAATTTCCTTAGCTAACATCGTCTTAAATAAACTGTTGTCTCTCTCTGAATTTAATTCTCTTACTAATATGAAGTACAATGAAAATCACTCCCTATATTTGAATCCAATTACTAATCAAGTTACCGTAAATGGAGCACCCTCTGTATCTCTCTGATTGGCCAATAAAATTGGTGTTGCCTCAGAAACCTGTCTGCTAAGGCTTATACTGTTCGTAGTAATAGATGAATGACCGTGGTAAGCCAATGTACCCGTGAAACTGCACACATATTCATGCCTCAGGCGTAGGATTGAAACCAGCATATACATTACTATTTAAGTTAATGAAAAAAAACGCTTTGGGGGTTTTGGGCAAAAAAAAATATTATTTGACAGTGTTGCATAATAAGTACGTAAGGTGTGAGCTGTCGTTACGTTACAAGTGTAGATTCCCCCCGTGGGCTCCTGACGCGTGGTGACATAAAATTTCGTCAAGCTTATTAGACCTGTCCGTTTGAAACGGGGTGTTTTGTGAGATCAATGGCTTGAGGGGTTGGTAGTTCCACTTATCTGACCCTTTAATAGCGATTGGTGTGTCTCGTAATTATCTCTGAAAAACTTGCCAGACGAGAATTTTGACAATGCATGAGCAGAACCTGCCGGGTCGCTCTCAACAGAACCGGAATTGTATGTTATTTTTTCTTACCGGTGTCGTGACGTCCGATTGTTGACCGCATGGTACAGGCGCGAGGAGTTAAGAGCTTCATATGTTATAGCGACGACATTCTAGGTAATTGAGACAACCAGAACTTGCCAGGCGAACATTTCGCATAAATGAAGTGACGTCGGAGGGCTCTGCTTGAAATCCAATGCTAATTTCCCTATTATTAAAACTTTTGCATTATGCTGACCACATTCCAAGTAATTGAAACAACCAGAACTTGCCAGGTGGGAATTTTGCCTAAATTGAAACACCTAGAACCTGCCAGGACACGAATTTTTCCTAGAAACAGGGACGCAGTGACGTCAGAGGGCATGCGCTTGAATGCTATGGGAAAAGGGATAGGGCTGTGCTTGAAATCTTCGGGGGGCTGTGCTTGAACCAATGGAGCTATCACTACTGTTTTTGAAACCTACCCGGCATATTACCACTAAAAAGAAATATAACATGCAAATGAGAAAAGGTAAAACAACGAGGAATTATTTTAAGAGAGTTAAATTTTACTAAATTAATATTTCGGCTCTATGTATAAGGACCGTAATCAGCAAAGCAAATAGATAAATATAAAATCAGATGTACAATAAAATACTAGTCTGCTAGTCTATTTTGCTCTACACTACTACTTGCCAGAATATATCTTGTACCTCTGCATCAAATTTTTCTGCCTCAACACTACAGGACTGGGGGTCGGGAAAAATTTCAATGAGAGTGTTAAAGAAAATATTAGATCTTCAGCAATAGCCGTTGGTGAGCAATTAAAATCTCAGCAAAATGGGAAGGGATAAGAAAGGATGCGTGGGTATCATTCACTCATCAGTCTTTACCTAGGTGTGAAGCGAAGGACATTACCAACGATTTTGAGGAATAAAACGAAAAAGACCAACAAGAAGAAGAAGAAGAAAAAAGATTGTTAGATCAAAGAAGGATTTCTTCTCTTAAGATGACCAATCTCCCCCACAAGGAATCGCATCCATCAATCAGCTCCTCATTGAATCTATTCAATGTTGAAAATGTTGATGTCAGTGTCAACTATGGCTACTATGAACAATTTCATCCTCAACAACCCCTCTCGGAAAATATACACTTTCAGATATATTCCAATGAAGACTATTTCATTGATTTATCATCAACAATGATTGATTAAATGTTGCGGTGAAGAACAAGTCGAACAATACAACTCCAACTTTTGCCGATGGTCTTTCCTATGAAAACTGTATCCTACACATCTTGTTCAAACAAATTAATTTATTTATTAATGGAACATTGGTGAGCACTAGCAATAATTTATCCAACTATGCAAGCTACACACAATTTATGACGATGACACCAAAGGCATATAAGGAGTTGAGAGGACATTCATTGGGCTATGAATATAGATCAGGTGTTGATACCGACGGTGATTTAACTGCTGCAGTGACCCAGGAGTATCATCTAGTGGGAAAATCAAATCATGAGATATTCAATATATCCCAATGGTTACCCCCAATCCCAAAAATGACACAAAGTTACAACTTGCCCCATCGAATTTCATTTTGAGAAAAACACTTGCTGCAGCACCTGATGCAAATGTCATTATCACATCGGCAATTCTTCATGTTCGAAAAAAACAGGTTTTGAGCTCTGTTGCATTGTCAGTGGAAAAACTAAGAGCCAATGGTAACAACATTAAACTTCTTGTCCCACATACGACTACCAATCAACGTCACATTGCCACTGGCTCTGGCAGTCATACCGATTCATCATTTATCAATGGAGAAATCCCATCAAAACTCTCTTTGGCCTTTGTGAAGAGCGCCAGTGCCGTTTGATCCTGGACTGCGCCCCAAATGATTTTAATTTTTTGGTCTATCTAGCCTTGTGTGCAAAGTGAATGGAATCCCACTATATACTTTATCATTTGATAAAAAATCCTACAGAACTCTGTATGAGTTGACCATGCAATCCATAGATCATGATTCACAACTATTTGAAAATGGAATAGATGATTCAATGTTTTCAAAAATCATGGTGTAATTGTTTTGGACCTGTCTGGCACCCAGGATGTGAGCATAGTACGAACGGGGAATACACGTTTAGAGAGCAAATTTGCCAATGTCTTGACTGAAAATACCATGTTAATATCACTGAGTCAATTTGAGACCTATTGGAAAATCACACCCGACGGCAGTGTTCTACTAGACCTGGCACCATGAACGCAAACCAAATAATCAGTGTATTTAAAATGGATTTATACATGTCCGAGTACAAGTTCTATTGCATACCATCGGACTTCATTGAAAAAATTTCAAGTGTTAACAATACCCTAATCATTGTTAATAGCAGTCCATCGACTTTGAAGACAGGTCATTGGCTATGCATCTTTCAAACAGCAAAGAAGATCGAATTTTTTGATCCTCTTGGCCTATCATATAAATTCTACACTCCACACATCAACAACTTTATTGAGAGCAGTGGGAAAACTATTATTCAAATGAGAGGAGAGTACAGGATTTAACGACATGCGGCTTTCATGCACTACTCTTTTTCATGTTCAGATGTCGTGGCTATACCTACAAGCAGTTTCTTAGCATTTACGTTGACTTTCCTCGATTAAAAGACTTCCTAGTGGAAAATATACTTTCAAGTATTTTTAATATTGATTTTAGTCCCCTACGAATAAAATGTTCTAAAAATGTATGTAAAAATGTTTATTAATAAAAATAATGCATATACATGATAAAAACAACTTTTCTACTCTTTAGATTTCATCTTCTACTACGTATAGGTATTTTTCGAGAACAACTAATGCAGATAGATTATCTGAATTCACTATATACTGATCCTGATGTGCTGCAATGTCAGGGTCACATTTTGTTCAATATAACGTAACTTCACTCTTATCATATCTCTTTGTATAGTCAATGATACTATTCTCATTCATTTTGTAAAATTCGAATGTTTCAATTTGCTTATTTGAAGCAATGTCACATACAGTGTCCTCAAGTGGTGAATCACATTCCCTAACAGCCAAATAAAAATCAGTAGGCTTATAATCATAGTACCCATTGTCTTCACAACGATGACATAGAAACCAAATTCTTTTGTTGTTCCAACAGTAGAATCGTAGACCTGGCTCCTCCTCCCAAAACAATCTAAAGCCACGACGATACCAATCTTTTAGCAATAGTAATTGAACACACCAGAACTTGCCAGGTGGGAATTTTGCCTAAATTGGAAACACCTAGAACCTGCCAGGACACGAATTTTTCCTAGAAACAGGGACGCAGTGACGTCAGAGGGCATGCGCTTGAATGCTATGGGAAAAGGGATAGGGCTGTGCTTGAAATCTTGGGTGGGCTGTGCTTGAACCAATGGAGCTATCACTACTGTTTTTTGAAATCCTACCCGGCATATTACCACTAAAAAGAAATATAACATGCAAATGAGAAAAGGTAAAACAACGAGGAATAATTTTAAGAGAGTTAAATTTTACTAAATTAATATTTCGGCTCTATGTATAAGGACCGTAATCAGCAAAGCAAATAGATAAATATAAAATCAGATGTACAATAAAATACATGACAATTAAAACTAAAACCAAAATTAAAACATTCCTAACATCATTAAGGACTGTTTAACAATAACGTACAGCTAGTGTACATTTAAGGTCTATGCCTGCTTCAAAAGATTAGAAGGCTGCCAATTGTATGAACAAGTTTAGGTTAAGGTTTTATTTCATCAAATAAACAAAAAATCAAGCCAATATAATTAGAAAACACTACGGTAGGGGAAAAAAAATCTAATAGTCTTATTCTGGAGAATCTAGACTGGTTAATCAGCTAACCCCTGGAACGTAGATGAAGGGGCGGATCCAGGATTTTTTTTAGGGGGAAATAGGTTGATCCAATAAACTTGCGTTAGGAGCAAGTTTAATTAACGCAAACTTGCATTAATTAAGTATATTGCATTACTTTAGACTACGTTAGGGGGCGCGCGCCCCCCGTCCCCTGGATCCGCCACTGCGCAGAAGTCAGCGTCTAGAGCTTTTGGCCAAGTCCCTTCGGTATTAAGTTCCTGTTTAACAAATTTCCAGTATATCTGGGCAATAGCGTCCGTATGGCTGGTGGGGCATGGGAGGTAGGTGCACCTCAGAAAATCTGTCTGTGGACAAAGTTTGTTGCCCCACAAGGATTAAGTATTCTGAGCTTCTCGCATAAAGTGCGAAACATGAAAAATCATCTTTTTCATGTCTTTCTCATGTCAAAAACTTCCTGTATTTTTGCTGAAAATTAGGGTATGAGGATATGTTGGTGAAGCCATTTGCTCAATTTGCTCCAATCATTTATACTGAAAACCCTTGCGTGATTCTGCTAAAAAGCTGGCAGACAGAGACGGGGAATTGGGTTCTAGGGAGCCTGGACCCACCTAATTCATCCTAATGAATCACCTAATGAATCATGCTGCATACGTTGCCTAGGGGTTTCTTGCATTTTTGCACTGAACAAAAAAAAAAAAAAAAAAAAAAAAAAAAAAAAAACGGTGCCAATTGCCTGTGCTTCTACTAAAAAAGATTTCAATGGGGTGAGGGAAGAGGGCAGTATTTTGAGGAGAGTGTGAGAGCAGTACTAGATCTCAGGTTGCTCCTAAAATTACACAGACTTCAAATCCTTGGGAAAGTTCAAATCCAGGGCACAGCAAGCCCTGGGCCTGCTTTGCTTCTCCGTTCATGCAGATTAAAAAAAAAAAATTGCGTGATTGCGCTTCAAATAAGGCGTAGCATGCCCCTATTTTTTTGCTTAAAATCGTTTGCAGTAGAAGGGGCAGAGTATTTCAAAGAGCTAAACAACACTTTGTGGTTCAAATAAATGCATATTAAAAATCTTCGCAAGATTCATTTGAAGCAAAAAAGCAGCTTGACTACTTTGTGCTACAAATTTTAACAGTGGGAGGGACTTTTGTATACATATTCCTTTGCTGACCAGTCGATTGTGGGAGGAGAGAGCCAAAGCTATTATGGGGTCAGGGCCCAACTGGGCCCTGATTAAAACTCTTTTTGTGACTCTGATATTCAAAGAAGCTGCAACATTCCTGCCTCGTTGCTAAAAAGTTAACTAAGGAGGGTTGGGTTGAGTGCTGAACATGTTGTGTTTGAACTCTAACCCACTTTTCTTTTTGAATTAGACATATACCTGTTAATACATCAACATCCTTGCGTTATTCCGGTTCAAATGGGATAGAATATGTTGCCAGGAGAATGTTGTAGGGCCCACAGGCCCATAAGCCTCCAGCACTAAGAATTATAATACATGCATGATTCTCCTTCAAAAAAGTTACCACTAGTCTATCTTTTTGGTAAAAAGTTTGCAGTAAGAAAAGACTGAGAACAGATTAGAAATAAGTCGCTTCCAACCAAGTCTTGATTTAGCTCCTTTGTGCACTTATTCAAGACCTAGCTGTTTTTTGCGTCAAATCAAGATTTAGCTAGTTTTTGCACAGTCGGTATCCGTTTTTTTGGGGATGTGAATCTCAAGAATGAAGATGTACCCTCCTCCCCCGAAAATTTAAATTGGAGTGTATCAGGAATAAATTCAAAAACTAATAATTCAGCTAGATAGATAGATAGATTGATTTAGATAACACTTTATAGATAAACGACTAGTACAAGCTAAAAAAGAAAAATATTAATAAAAATAGCCGAAGCCAAGCAGGATAACTAGTTTGTTAGTTTTTTAGAGTGTCCTCTAGGGATAGGCAATCTTTGGTTGGCAATACCATTTTTTTTTTTTTTTTTTTTTGCATTTCTAAGTCCGACTAACGTGTTTCTGAGAATTTTAAGCAGACTATTGATGTTAGCTGACACTTCGAGTTATCCTCCGTTTTTACGGGTTAGCAGGATATCTTTAGCTAACACATTGGTAGGTAGCCCAATTGAACAGTGATGATAGCCTATACATCTTCCTCCTTCTTAATTTTCTCCGTGTTTAATCACCCCTACTTTTAATACAAAAATAAGTTTTCGTGTTGTTAATTCTAATTCCTTTCAAGTTACTACAATAGTGATATCAAAGTGTATTAATTCAAGTTCTATAATGTTTTTTTTAACCTACGAATAAGAAAAAACTAAATTTAAAAAAAATTCCTGATTGAATTAAAGAGAGAAGTTGAAACTGAAAACAATCAAAAATTATTACTACGAAAACAAAAGATAGATAAAGAGGGATAGGAAAGTGAAATTTTGTTACAAGCTAGGGAAATATCCTCAGCTTTATTCGCACTAGTTTTATAGATATATTTTGCGTAAGCTGCGAGAACGCAATTTTTTTCATTTTAAGTTTCATCTTTGCTCTTTATTTCCATCAGATTAATCCTTTTTTCAAATTTTTTCCTTTTTTCAAATTTCCTTTTTTCAAATTTCAAATCACAAGAATGGCGAACGCCGTTTGCCTGGCGTAAATTGACAAAGAATTGTTGAGAGTCATCGAAAGTAGCTGATCTCAATATCACAGTTGATCGACAAGTATTTCTCATGAATTCTAAAAAGGATCGCAGTGTTTACTTTATGAAATAAGGCCCTTTTTTCGTTCATGTTGAGCAGATTTGATGGAAAAGGCCTTAGGAACCATGCGTCTTACATGCCTGGAAAAGTAAAGTGTTGAATCCAATCAGTCATGGTCTATATCTCTTTAAGTAACGGTTAAGCTCAAAAGGTAAGATTTAGAGTATTGTCAAAATAATTTTCATATTTCTATTCATAATTTTGTATTATAATTGATATTTTATTATAATACATAATTGTTATACATATTATATACGCAAATATTATGATATTACTTACACAATTATTAAGTATGATTACATACACATAAAATAAAGAATTACTTTGTTATTATAATATGCGTTTATAATTATAATCATTATATTTTAACTGTCAAATTATGTCTTTGGATATCGGATGTAGCAATTCAAAGGCTATGATGCTTTTTGGGAAAGCAAAGCCTTGTTTTGTTCTTGAAATATGTTCTTAGAATAAGTTTTACTGTTTTCTTGTTTGTAAAAATAATTAGCAAATGAAGCTTATGAAATCAAAACTGTCTTGAATGTGATTTTGAAGGCTAGAAAAAAACATTCTTGTTTAAGCAACTGATAATTGTTAACATTAAGAAAAGACTAAATAACCACATTAATAAGGCACGTATTCTGCGCAAAAAAGGATGGGTCCTTGGGGCTTCTGAACCTCAAATAGTTTATGATTTGATAAACCCCCCCACCCCTCCCCAAAAAATCCAGATTTTTCACGACAATTTTCTTTGTTTTTCGTAAAAAGTACTTTAAAGACCAAAATATATAAATTCCCTTAATGCAAACCTTTCTTGAAGTTTTTTAGTTTTATCCTTAAAAAGACCATCAATCAGTAAAATAAATTTTTTCTTCAGCTTTTAGGCTCCTATAAAATACAGGCCTCGAACACATAACCCCTTGCGATTTAACAGATCTTTTCTACGCTTAACGAAAACACTTAAAACATATGTAAGGTATATCAAGGCATAAATTAAAGCACAGACAACGTCCCTAACAGATTCCTAACAGAATTCATCAAAACAGATACTTTAGGGAGGGGGTGGACAAAGCCGTACCCGGGGTGGGTAGGGGTGTTTGAGCTCTCCTCCCCCGAAATGTTTTTTCTGACTCGTAAAAACGTAACAAAAATAGATATAAACAAATTTTTATGCGTTTTTTGATGGTCTTTTTGTGTACCCCCTCCCCCGAACACAAATATTTGAGTACCCCCCCCCCCCCAGAACAAACCCTGGGTACAGCCTTGGGGGTGGATTCTATCGACTAGCTGTCTCTTTAATTTTATGATATGAATGTATCTAAGGATAGTTTCAGGTAGGCTACTGGTCTGTTCAAGTGTATATCAAACAATAAGCGGGATGAAAACTTTTTGATCGATATCACTTTCTGGGAGAATAATGAAAGATAGGTTAAGAGGGCTATGCCACGTTTCATCGGTGAGGGATGATATATTGACAAAGAGTGCCGTTTTTACCACAACGAAAAGCATGTCATCTGCTGAACTGGCATGAAGAGGTCACAAGAAGGGATTTAAAGGATATTGTAACTTCTTGAGACGAGGTAAAGAGTGAAGCTTCGAATCGGGAGGAGAAGGGGCATGCATAGCTGTGTTGGCCTCAAACGGATTATTATTAAGGCTGTGTTCGCCAAACTTAGTCATGGCTCAGGCCCTCAGGCGTTTCAGTCTTACATTTGCTAGCAATATTAGTGGTAGATCAATATCTATGCGAACTGGACAAACACAGTATTGAGTTGAGGCTCCCCAATTTACGACAACTCTGGTTTGCCGGGCCTTAAATACGAGGGGTGGAAAGCAGTTTAGGTTCTAATACTGGACGCGACTCTGAGGGTGGAATTTTAAGAGCATTTTTGTAAAGGAAATGCCTTTCAAGCAATCCATGCAATTAATACAAATTTTAGTTTTATCTTTAGCGGTAAAATTTAGAAAGGATTTGTTAGAGTAATATATTAACTAGACCTGGTGCTAATGGACTGATATTATACTTGACGAAAATTTATTATTTAAATTTTTCTTTTTCCTTATCTATTTTCTTGTTTATGTTTGTGAGTCGACCTTTTTTCTATTTTGCTGCGTGTTAATATTGGCTGAATCCACTTTCTATTTTGACTGAAATATGTATTAATTATTAAATTTAGAGTTACTAATCAAAAGTTGCTGATGAAAAAAGCTTTCAATTTTTTTCTTATGATAAAAGGGAAAATATTTTCTGAATATGAAGTAAATATCTTTAAAATTTTAAGATTAATTAGCCCTCTTTCTACAAAAATAACAAATATCATTTTTTTCACTGAGGAGAATAATTACGGATGGGATTATTGTTCATTATTTATTTATTCATTATCATTCATTAATGTATATTAATTATTATTATTACTTATTTATTTGTTATTATTAATTCATTATTCAGGATTATTATTTATTCATTTTTTTCTGAGAGGTGATTTGACGATAAATTAAATGAGGGGTAAGAGCAAATCGGGAGAATCCAACCTCAAGAAAAAATGTTAAATTTAGTGCTTGTTTCATCAAGCAGTTTTTGGAAACGAAGTGTAAGTAAAGAGAGACCTGGCTCAGTACTAACCGAATCTTTAAAAAACGGAATTTTGATACCAGTAGATACATCACAAGAATCGCATTTTTATGCTTATTTCAAATATATAAGTTTCATCAAGTCTTACCCATCAATAGTTACGAGTTTTACCCATCAAAAGCTACGAGCCTGGAAAAAAATGTCTTGTTTTCGAAGAAAAGGAGAAACACCCCCTAAATTGATAGAATCTTAATGAAAATAAAACTATCATATTCGGTGTATCAGAAAACCGTATTGTAGAGGTTTAAAGCTCCTATCTGCAAAAATATGGAATTTTGTATTTCTTGCCAGAAGAAAGGTCACGGATGCGTGTTTATTTTTTTTTTTTTTCAGGGGTGATCTAATCGATCCAGTGGTTTCTAGATTATCGCGAGAGGCTCATTCAAACGGAAATTAAGAGCTCTAGTGCCCTTTTTAAGTGACCAAAAAAATTGGAGAGCAACTACGGCCCCCTCCCACGCTCAATTTTTCCCAAATCACCCGATCAAAATTCTGAGATAGCCATTTTGTTTAGCATAGTCGAAAATCTAATAAATATGTCTTTGAGGATGACTTAAGCCCGCAGTGTCCCCGGGGGAAGGGCTGCAAGTTATGAACTTTGCCCGTTGTTTACATATAATAGTATTGGTTATTGCGAAATATACAGACGTTTTCAGGAGGGAATTTTCTGGTGAGGGAAGGGGGGGGGGGGTTCTGAGGAGGGGTTTACGTGGGAGGATCTTTCAATAGGGGATGTTTTCAGGGGGAAGGGACATTTTCTATGAAGGGGACGCTAGATTTCCCAGCATTACTTAAAAAACGATCAGAAATTAAATAAAAAACAGGTATTTTCAACTTAAAGTAAAGAGCAACATTAAAACTTTAAACGAATAGAAATTAATACGTATATGAGGGGGTTTGCCCCCTAGTCAATACCTCGCTCTTTACGCTAAAGTTCAAATTTTGTTCCAATTCTTTAAGAATGACTCCTGAATCACAAAGGTCGTTTAATTAGAATAGATAGCTCTTTTGAAAGAACTAGAAAAAACTAGAACTAGAAAAGCGTTCTTCCAGGAAACTGGAAGAACGTTTTGAGGAAGGGGACTTCAATAATTTTCTTTCATTTCAGTAATATTTATTGCTACTGAAATTTCAAGTATTGATATATTTCAAGTATTGAAATTTCAAGTATTGCTACATTCAGTAGCAATATTTATTGCTACTGAAAGTAATATTTCATTGCTACTGAAACGTAGATCGAGCCTCAGTAATATTTATAATTATTTAATGTTTCGAAGAAAGCAGAAGCTATGGAATTCCTTCTGATTCTTCTACACGACGGCAGCTAAAGCTGACATGTGCAGCAAAACCTCCTGCTTTTCCTGCTTTTTACTCCTTGGCACTCAGTGTAACATGACTAAAAAAAACACATCTTGCAGACGCTAATAAAGAGAAGACTTTAATGTCTGTAGGTTTAAATTTATTATCCAAAAATAGAACTTAATTCGAAAACCAATAATCAATTAGAGGTACAGCGGGTGGCTAATAATTCTGTCAACTGAAGAAGAAATATTTTAAATGAGCACGCATTAAAAAATTTCCATGATAAATTTAACAATGAAAAAATTAATATTTTAATATATAATTTCTCAGACCACACTGCTTTTCCATTTACACAATTCAAAAGAGAAATACGGCTTTACTTTAAATAAAGCGATGGAAGGAAAAAAGAAGATAAAAATAGCAATGGAAACTTTAGGGAACCTGGCAGGGATACTCACCTTCAGGATTAATTCCCCCTAGCCTTATGAATTTCTTAAATTAGGACAGTGGAGAAGGTTAGCCTACACTCCTCCACTGTGAAAAAAATGTTCAGGATATAAGATGTGTTGCGTCACGGATTGATTAGATACATTAAACTTATAGAACTAAAAAAAAATGTTATGCAGAAGAGCATATCCACACCTTTATTTTTTATTTTTATTACTCCTAAGCTCAGAAAAAGCCATTCGGGTCTTTTACCGTTTTACCTCGGTTTGTCTTTCGTCACTATGAAATACATATGGCCGAACTTTTGTTTTTTTTTAACAAAGGTTTGGTAGGAGTTGATGACCTTATCCAAGTCAAAATCCCAAACCCAATCATCATCGTTATCATTTTCAATTTTGACACGGTTTGATTCTCGCTGTTTAGGCTGATTTTCATTGACTTGCTCACATGCTCAGTGTCACATGTCTTCTAACCGCGTGTGTCTTTGCTCTTCATTTTCATTTTTTACTCGCTCACATGCTCCGTTTCGCTTGTTTTCTAACCGTGTGTGTCTTTGCTCTTCATTTTAAATTTTGACACGTTTCAAACGTTTGAATCTTATCCCGTTTGATAGTTCAGGTGTTGGTTCCAAAGAATCATCATTTATAGTAACTGCAACTGCAAATTGTTGTTTCTTCGGCCTTCCAACAGAAATTATATTATATAAATAACTGATCCATTGGAAACTCAACAATCTTATTTATGCTATGCATGACATCATCTGAACATGCTTATATGATGTCATAAGAAATGCTAATATGATTTACTAACATAGTACATGACGTCATGTGCAAAAACCAAAATTAAGGCTCTTAACGAATATTCTCAGACTTCTGACCTATCTAGATCGTTTTTTTTTGCGAGAGTATCCCAAGATACCAATTTTCCCGAAAAACATGGAGCCGTTTATTTATATATACATAAATATATAAATACATATGCACTTATTGCTCGTTTATATAGTATATATAAATATATATATATATATATATATATATATATATATATATATATATATATTATATATATATATATATATATATATATATAATATATATATATATATATATATATATATATACATATATATATATATATATATATATATATATATATATATATATATATATATATATATATAAATATATATATATATATATAAATATATATATATATATTTATATATAATTTATATATATATATATATATATATATCTAATATATATATATATATATATATATATATATATATATCTATATATATATATATATATATATATATATATATATAATTTATTTATATATATATATATATATATATATATATATATATATATTATATATATATATATATATATATATATATATATATATATATATATATATATATCTATATATATATATATATTATATATATATATATATTATATATATTATTATATATATATATATATATATATATATATATATATCACATAAGTGAGACATATATACATTCTAACATAAGCGATACAGATAGTTTTTTTTTTAAATTCCCACTCATTAGTGGCCTTGAAAATTAAAGTTAGTTTCCCAGATTATGTTCTACTCTTGGACCTAGGACGTCAACTGGCTCTATTTGAGGTGTCCCTTAACTATTTGCCAACGATTAAGCAGCTAAGAGCATATTTACAAACTTTCTGAGAGGGGGTAGAGGCTAGAGCTACCCCTAAACATATCCTTGGAGACATTGTGCACACAAAAAAGCATAATGAAATCCGTAAGTATTCGCTTCTGGCACTTTGGTAAGCCGCTGCCGCCCTAAGACAAAAAATCATAGGCAGCGCAATAGCGCTGCCTAAGTAAAGAACGATGTTGGCACGATGTATTATTATTATTTTTTTTTTTTTTTTTTTGGTTTCTAGGTTTCTTTTAGACCAGGGCACTTCGTATCGAAGGAATTGTCGTAGAAACTTCGAAAAGTGCTCATTTGATTGGAAATTGGAAGGGCTCGTGCCCTTTTTAATAGCCAAAAGTGATTGGAAGGCAACTAACACCCCTTCCATGCCCACCATTTCTCCAAACACATCAAAGCAAAATCATCCAATCAAAATTTTGAGATAGCCATTTTTTAACGTTGTTGAAAGTTCTGCCAATAAGGCCTTTGAAGATTTCAGCCCCCCCCACAGCCCTCGGGGTAATGGTTTTAAGTTATGCCCTGGGGGCATATAAGGTTTTATACAAAGCGTTGTTGTAGAAACTTCAAAAAAGGGCTCATTCGATTGACAATTGAAAAAGCCAGTACCCTTTTTAGTAATTGAAAGAGATTGAAGGGCAAACTAACCCCCTTTTCACGCCCACTATTTACCCAAACACATCTAATCAAAATTTTGAGATAGCCATTTTCGACGCATTTTTAAGTTCTGGAAATTAGGTCTTTGAGGATGACGACCCCCCATAACCCTCAGGGCAAGGGTTTTAAGCTATGCCCTGGGGGTATATAAGGTTTTATAGGAAGTGTTGTCGTAGACTTCAAAAAGTGCTCATTCAATTGAAAATTGAAAGAGCTAGTGCCCTTTTTAATAGTCGAAAGTAACTCTCACGCCCACAATTTCCCCGAACATATTGAATAAAAAATTTTGAGACAGCCGTTTTGTTCAACGTAGATGAAATGTCCGGAAATTTTGTCTTTGAGGATGAACACCCCCCCCCCCCCACAGTCCCAGGGCGGAGGTTGTAAGTTATGCCCTGAGGGCTTATAAGGTTTTTATCGAAAGCTATGTCGTATAAACTTCAAAATTGGCTCCTTCATTTGGGAATTGAGAGGTCTAGTGCCCTTATTAACAGTCAAAAGCTTTCGGCAGGCGAGTGCCCCCCCCCGCCCATGATTTCCCCAAACTCTTCCAATCAACATTTTGATACAGCTATTTTATTGAACGTTGTTGAAGGGTCTGGAAATTATAGCTTTGAGTATGACGCCCCCACGGCCCTTAAGGCTAAGGTTTTAAGTTATTTCCTGGGGACATATCAGGTTTTTATTGAAAGCGTTGTCGTAAAAACTTCAAAAAGGGTTCATTCAATTGGGAATTTAGAGAGCTACTGCCATTTTTAATAGTCAAAAGTAATCAGAGTGAGAATCACACCCCCCCCATTATTTCCTCCAAAAAATTCCGATCAAAATTTTGATATGATCTTTTTGTTCAATGTAGTTGAAAGCTCTGGAAATTATGTCTTTGACAAACCCTCCCCCCCCCTTAGCCCTTAGGACATGGATAGTATGTTATGCCCTTGAGGGCCTATAAGGTTTTTTTTAGAACGTTTTGTCGTAAAAGCTTCAAAAACGGCTCATTCGATTGGAAATTGAGAGGACTAGTGCCTTTCTCATTAGTCGAAAGTGATCAGAGGGCAAATGCCCCCCCCCCCCACGCCCATCATTTCCCCAAACGGTTTCCAACCAAAATTTTGAGATAGCCCATTTGTTCAACGTATTTGGAAGATCTGGAAATTACGTCTTAGAGGATAACAAATCTGCCCAGCCCCCAGGGTAAGGGTTGTAAGTTATGCCCTGGGGGCATATAAGGTTTTTTTTATAGAAAGCAGGGTCATATAAACTTCGGAGGGGGGCTCATTGGATTGTTAATCTGACGCTCTAGTGCTCTTTATAAGAGTCAAAGTGATTAGAGGGAAGATACCCCCCCCCCTTACACACACACGCGCGTGTCGTATTGTCCCAAAATGTATCTAATAGAAATTTTGAGATAGCCATTATATTCAAAATAGTCTAAATATCATGTAACAAGGATTTTGAGGTTGAAACAAACCCCAGAGATTAGGGCAAGGGTTGTAAGTTATGCCCAGGGGGAATTTAAGGTTTTTATGGAAGGGATGGATGTTTAACTTTAGAACAGGCTCAGTTTTTTTGCCTGAAAAAGACTATGTAAATAGAAAACGAACAGAAACTAATTAAAAAAAAAAAAAAATCCACAAAATTAGTTTTTCAAAAAAAATATAGGGAACTCCATTAAACCAAAAATTAACAAAAATAGAATAAAATAGCCTACCAAGCATACAAGTACCACAAATCAGTATCAATAAATAAATGAAACCCAAAACAAAACAGAAATTAAAATAATTAACAGAGCCAAACTCAAAACGAGCAAAAATTAATATGAGTAGGGTTCTAAAACCCTATGCTTTCTAAATGCCAGAATATAATTTTTACTTTACTGAAAAAATTCTTTTAAATGTTTTCATTTTACAACTTTAAGAAATCAAACATTAATTAAGATTTTCAGGCGTAAATATCAGCATAAGTATATTAAGCTAACAATGCACATTTCTTTTTCAGTAAATTCATTTGAATTTTTCAGTAAAGTACAAATTATATTCTGGCTTTTAGAAAGCATAGGGTTTTAGAACCTTACTCATATTAATTTCTGCTTTTTGAGTTTGACTCTTATTTAATTTAATTTCTGTTTGTTTTCGGTTTTATTTATTCATTGATACTAATTTGTGGTAGTTGTATGCTTGGTAGATTATTTGATTCTATTTTTGTTCATTTTTGGTTTAATGGAGTTCTTTACTTGTTTTTGAAAAACTTATTTTGTGGAAAAAGTTTTTTTGATTAATATATGAAAACATTTTATCCATGGATAATAAAAAACATACAGTCAGAATTACGGATTTTTCGGTTGCTCTTACTTTGTTTGATGGGTTTTTTCACAGGTCTGCATCTTAGAAGAGGCGGGAAATGGGATCAAAATTCGAACAAAATACAATTTTTAGGCTAGTATTTTTGAATTTGTGCAGATGGAGGGGGTTTGCCAGATCAATCTTAACAGTGGAACCCCCATCTTTTATTTAATCCATCTTGTGTAAAGACATGACTAAATGATTCTCAGCCACAGCCTGAATCTCACAGAGAATCCATTTTTTCTATTCCAAATAAAAATAAATGTTAAATCCATTGTCGTTCAGGCTACAAAGTTTTTATTTTTTCTTAAAAGGATGAACTCCTCCACATTAGAGCTTATTATAGAATTAGCTCTTTTGTCGGAGCCTATTGGCAAAGATTAGAGTTTGTTGTAGAATTAACTCTTTTGTCGGAGTCTATTGGCAGCAGCGAATTTCATTATCCACATTTTGTTTATAGTTTCATTTAAACTTCATCGGTAGCATAAACATAGACATGATGTACTTATGTTTATAGACTAAATGAAATTGTGTTTGTATATCTTTCTGAAATTCAATAATACATTTAAACAGAAATTTCAAACAATCTGTCAGCTTTATTAATTTCTTTCCGCTTTAATAGTTAAAGGTTATTTTTTATCCGTCTTGATATTATGATTCTTTTTTTGCGTTTTTAGGAGCCAGGACTACTAAATTACTTTGGGGTAATTATATTTTAATATTTCGTGCTGTTTAGAATTCGACGGATTCTATTTCTAGCGAAAATGTTACCAATGCTCACATAATTAATAATTATGTTGAAAATAGGTGGTTCCACAACTGTTCATGTCAGTAAGAATGCAAACACAAACACTAAAATAAACACAACACACAGAAAAAAAAAGAAATTTGAACTAAAATCAACTGGGTGGACTGTTATGAAAAATTTGAGTTCCATGGCTTATTGGAGAAAAAGCCAAGACAGATAGTCTGAGTGAGAGACAAAGCTGGCATAACCCTTTTTCATAATTATTTGAAAATGGTGTCATTTGACTTGTCGATAGATAGTCTATCATCCATCGACCCTAGGGTGAAACTAGACTTGATAGGCATGGAATGAGGGCAATTAAAATAGTCTATAAGCTCTATGAGCCATTTGAAGGCAATTGGAAACCCCAAATAAAATGTTTGCTAAGATTTATGACTGAAGACGTCCACAGGACTTGTAGGCAATTAGGCAACTGAGATTGTTAATATTATCTGAACTTTGCCTACTGGGAAAGCCCTCCGGAATTGCAATGGGAATTACTGAGATTTTTGGGCTAACTCATGACAGACAATGTCCACTAGACTTCTAAGAAAAACGCGGGACTGAATTCGCTTGGACTCGCAAATCAACAAGCGACCTGAGCCTAATAGGGCCAGTCCCCCTAAAGTCTCAAGGGGGTTACGGACTTTAGATGGTAAAATCAATACGTAGATCCTGCTTCAGATAATAAGATTTAAAGGATGGAAAATCCAACTCTACTTCTGATCCTCTATATGAGATATCTTCTAGAGTTTCATCACTTTTTTCACTTTTTTAGAATAAAATGTTTTCATTATTAAAGAAAACGCTTTTTTTCATGATTGATTGAACTTTTTTTAAACTTGGTGTCGTCGTTGTTTATGTAGTCACATTTTATTAGAAATAGATCCTCTCACCTAAACTTCTGAAATAATAATGTTTGGTACTCATTTTTGTATATACAAAAGCACAGAAATCATATGGAATAGAATGTTGAAAATAGGTTATTCATTTCAGCGTTAATTTTAATATTTTATTATTTGTTATTGTTACTTTATCCTTCTAAAACCACACTGTTTTTCCATCAGGCGTGAATTAATCACATTCTGAAGAAACCGGGACTTTTCTCTCCGGACAATGATAATTATAATATAATATAAAATGTGATTCCTTGGACTGCTTTTTTTAGTATTTTAGCTGATAAGGACTAACTTATTTGATTCCGTTGTGAATGTCCATGGTTTATTATCAACTTTTTTTTGCTCTGTTTTCATTTTTTATTGTTCTTAGAACAGCTTCCCAGAAAAGTATTTCCCCTTTTTTCATACCCTGAAATTCTTGGTTTGTTACTGTTCCTGGCTTGTTTGTTGCAATGTCTGAAATCAGTTGACCAATAAAATAAATTCAATAAATATTTCAGTTATTAATTGAAAATGCAAGGAAACAGAGATAAACAGAGTGGATCGAAGGTCAAATAGTAATTCTGAAATGAGATGGGTTTTACTTTCAATTAATGATTACATCATACTTAACATTTTACAACTTACAACATTTTTTAAATAGCATTATCAACCAAACGTAGAAAATGGCAAGAACATGTGACGCTTTACTAAGCCACTAATTGCGGCTTGAGCAGCGTCACACAATCTTTCATGATAAGCCAAATTCATTCACTCTTCCTACTCTTTTTTTAGATTTGACTTGAAATGAACAGAAACTACCATAAACTGGAGTAGGGCTAACGCCCCCTTTGCCTTGTAAAGACCAGAACGTCACTTGCGATTCAATTAAAACAATACTTGTTTTGAGCTGTGGGCTTTAGAAGTAATAATATCAACAAAAATACTACTACTACTAACAACTCACCGCAGCACCAAGCCGCCTGAGGCCAACACAGCTACGCACGCTCCTCCTCCACCCCAATCTATTCAAAACCTCCCTTTTTACTCCCGCCCACGAAGTTCCCATTTCCTTTAAAATGTTTCTTTATGACGTCCTCCCACCCCAGACGGGGACGACCTGCTTTACGTTTAGCCCTAGACGTTGGCCGAAAAGAACAATCTTCGGCAATCTGACATCCTTCATCCGCACAATGTGCCCTAGCCACCTCAACCTTTCTTTCATTATAGCCCTAGAGGGCAGTATTGAACCACATTTTTCATATAGACTATTGTGTGAAATACGGTCTGTCAGCCGGGTACCCAGAACAATCCTTAAGCAATTTCTCTGGAAAACATCTAGCAAATCTTCATGTTGACCAAGATTAATGCAAAAGATCTAATTAAATGCAGATTGGCAGTTTAATATATATTGATAATCTTTCCAGAAAGTCTGAGCAACTTTGTGTTTGTTAACGTTACAAACGAGAAAATTTTTAAAGCGTACTTTGTTCAAAATTTTGATTGGATACTTTCGAGGGTAGGGCATCAATTAGTGGCGTGGAAGGGGGTCGTCCAATCACCTGAATCTGAAAAAGGGCACTAGAACCTTTAATTTCTATCTGTTTCCAAAGTATCTATGACCACTGGTTTGATACAATTACCCATAAGAAATCGAGCAAACAAATAGTAATACATAGAGCCCACAGCACTGTTTACTTGGGTAGTGCTGTTGCACTATCTATGATTTTCTAAGAGCGTTTGCAGAAGGCCTATGGCAAATGTCAAAGCAACTAAGAAACTCATAAATGTAGGATTACTCGGTGGTTTGACACGGGAGGACGGGCATTAAAACTACTAGTGCCACTAGAAATTTAGCAACTGGCGACTTAACAAAAAAGTAGAAAATTTCAAAGGAAATTAGAAAACTGATGTAACTACTCTGCAATATTATGGAATTAAAGCTAAAAGTTCTCTATAAGCTGCATTTAATTAACATTTTTGGCTATCAAGAATCATCTTAAGCCAAAATCTACTCTTCACAAAGTATGCTAGGGCTACTTAAGCAAGCTAGTTCAAAATTTCGGGAGTTTAAACAGGCTAATGAAAGATCTAATTTCGAACTGGCAAGCCATAACAAAAGAAATCGATTCATGACATTCTTCTTAAAAGGTAACCTATAGCTATTACTGTTAATGAAGTTTTACAAAACCACCAGGGGACTAGGTTAACCGTTCTGGTTAACCGTCCACTTAGCCGTTCTGGCTAAGTGAACGCGCGCTGGGCTGAGAATCCGTGAATTCGGGTTCGATCCCTGGTGTGGTCAGTTTCTTAGTTTGGGACGTGGGTCAGTGGTGTGCCCTGTAAGCTTAGCCAGAGTCAACCCAGCTCTAAATGGGTACCTGGAGAAATCTGGGGAAGGTAAAACAGGAAGGGTTTGCGAAAGCATAGGTTGGCTGGCCCCCAGCCCCCCATTGCACTTCCTGGCTGAAGGGCCACGAAACGGAGATCAGCACCGCCGGTTTGGACCTTAAGGGTCTAGTGCCGCATCCTTTACCTTTACCTTTAGGTTAAATATAAGACCTATGAGAATTGAAGCATTGGAAGCAAACAAAAGGATAACTTCGCAACAAAATAATTAATTTCATATTCATTTTATTTTATCCAGTCACTTTTGAAGCAACTCTAACTAACTTATGTGGTGCTCACTCACAGTAGTATCAACTGTATATATATAGATAATGTTTTTTTTTTATTTCTACATTTTAGATTTATTTCATTTTAAGTCTTATAGATTATTTTAGATTCGACCGTTTTTTTTTTCATCCACTTGTAGCGTTGAAGACGCCTTGTTTTATATAGGCGAAATATCTGCGTCGTTTTCAGTTTGTCTTTTCCTTCTAATGGCTGTGTAGTCCCTTTTGTTTTCTTGTTTTGTACAGGCGAAATATCTGCGTCGTTTTAGTTTGTCCTTTCCTTCTAATGGCTGTGTAGTCCCTTTTGTTTTCTTGTTTTGTACAGGCGAAATATCTGCGTCGTTTTAGTTTGTCTTTTCCTTCTAATGGCTGTGTAGTCCCTTTTGTTTTCTTGTTTTGTACAGGCGAAATATCTGCGTCGTTTTAGTTTGTCCTTTCCTTCTAATGGCTGTGTAGTCCCTTTTGTTTTCTTGTTTTGTACAGGCGAAATATCTGCGTCGTTTTAGTTTGTCTTTTCCTTCTAATGGCTGTGTAGTCCCTTTTGTTTTCTTGTTTTGTACAGGCGAAATATCTGCGTCGTTTTAGTTTGTCCTTTCCTTCTAATGGCTGTGTAGTCCCTTTTGTTTTCTTGTTTTGTACAGGCGAAATATCTGCGTCGTTTTAGTTTGTCTTTTCCTTCTAATGGCTGTGTGGTCCCGTTTGTTTTCTTGTTTTGTACAGGCGAAATATCTGCGTCGTTTTAGTTTGTCCTTTCCTTCTAATGGCTGTGTAGTCCCTTTTGTTTTCTTGTTTTGTACAGGCGAAATATCTGCGTTGTTTTAGTTTGTCCTTTCCTTCTTGGCTGTGTAGTCCCTTTTGTTTTCTTGTTTTGTACAGGCGAAATATCTGCGTCGTTTTAGTTTGTCTTTTCCTTCTAATGGCTGTGTAGTCCCTTTTGTTTTCTTGTTTTGTACAGGCGAAATATCTGCGTCGTTTTAGTTTGTCCTTTCCTTCTAATGGCTGTGTAGTCCCTTTTGTTTTCTTGTTTTGTACAGGCGAAATATCTGCGTCGTTTTAGTTTGTCTTTTCCTTCTAATGGCTGTGTGGTCCCGTTTGTTTT
Organism: Artemia sinica; assembly: GCA_027921565.1. Taxonomy (NCBI): domain Eukaryota; kingdom Metazoa; phylum Arthropoda; class Branchiopoda; order Anostraca; family Artemiidae; genus Artemia; species Artemia sinica. Next base: position 59,114,355 of record CM051268.1, read on the forward strand.
CTTGTTTTGTACAGGCGAAATATCTGCGTCGTTTTAGTTTGTCCTTTCCTTCTAATGGCTGTGTAGTCCCTTTTGTTTTCTTGTTTTGTACAGGCGAAATATCTGCGTCGTTTTAGTTTGTCCTTTCCTTCTAATGGCTGTGTAGTCCCTTTTGTTTTCTTGTTTTGTACAGGCGAAATATCTGCGTCGTTTTAGTTTGTCCTTTCCTTCTAATGGCTGTGTAGTCCCTTTTGTTTTCTTGTTTTGTACAGGCAAAATATCTGCGTCGTTTTAGTTTGTCCTTTCCTTCTAATGGCTGTGTAGTCCCTTTTGTTTTCTTGTTTTGTACAGGCGAAATATCTGCGTCGTTTTAGTTTGTCTTTTCCTTCTAATGGCTGTGTGGTCCCGTTTGTTGTCTTGTTTTGTACAGGCGAAATATCTGCGTCGTTTTAGTTTGTCCTTTCCTTCTAATGGCTGTGTAGTCCCTTTTGTTTTCTTGTTTTGTACAGGCGAAATATCTGCGTCGTTTTAGTTTGTCCTTTCCTTCTAATGGCTGTGTAGTCCCTTTTGTTTTCTTGTTTTGTACAGGCGAAATATCTGCGTCGTTTTAGTTTGTCCTTTCCTTCTAATGGCTGTGTAGTCCCTTTTGTTTTCTTGTTTTGTACAGGCGAAATATCTGCGTCGTTTTAGTTTGTCCTTTCCTTCTAATGGCTGTGTAGTCCCTTTTGTTTTCTTGTTTTGTACAGGCGAAATATCTGCGTCGTTTTAGTTTGTCTTTTCCTTCTAATGGCTGTGTAGTCCCGTTTGTTTTCTTCCTCTTGAGATTTTTTCTCTCTTTGTTTAAGTAAGCTCGTTGATTTTAAGCTGTTAGGACTTCTGGTAACGGAATTTTCCTTTTTTAACCCTCTCTTACATTTGGAATGCCTAAAAGGATACGTCATTGTCTTTCTTACATATCTGTGTATTCTCTCTGCTGTCATGGGCACCCATAAGAGGGCGGCAGGGGGGCGCCCCCCCCTGGCTGAATAATGCTGCCTTATTTTTATATTTTTGTTCTGAGATTTCTATTATATAGCATTAAAAGCGCCAATTTGACGAGGTTTGCCCCCCCCCCGGAATTCAGCTTATGGGCGCCTATGTCTGCTGTGCTCTTACCTACTATTATATCTACCAAAAATCGGAATTTGGAATTCGGTACTTTGAATGAACCAAACATTTTCTTTAAAATAATTTTTGCATTTTTGGAATCCTTGGAATTCTTCTCAGGATCCTGATTCATAATTCTGAGAATCTAGAAATATCGAAATGAGTTTTAATTGGATTTTTGGTCAATTCAAAGTTAAGAAATATGAAATTCAGTTTTTGGCAGATTTGATATTATCCAAGATCGGCAACGAATTATGTAGCTCTTTAGAGTCAAACAAAGCACCAAATCCTAGATTTCATTGGTGATTTTTCTTTTGGAAACTATCTCCAGTCTACACTTTAATAATTTTCCCATGCTCTTAGGTACATATGATCAGTAAGACATTCCTGAAATTCTCAGCGGTTCTCTTGCAGAAATATTTTGAATTGGTATAATGTTCAATTAGAATTATAGTCTAGCTTCTCTTACCGAAGAATTTAGCGCCTTTTTAGAAATTCTCATCAAAATTCTAAGGAGCTGGAATAAAGTGATATGCTGTATAGTGTAGAGCATAAAGCTAAGTTAATGATACTCCTAAGACTTGCGCATGGTCAACTTGCTGTGTGACCACCAAATATTAATGCTTTGACCAAGCAACAATTAAAAATGTTGTTAAAAGTAACATTTTCACGAAAGTCATTTTTCTCCCAATATCTAATTATACGCTAAATTTCAAAATTTACATCAAAATCATAGCCTAACGGACGCTATTATCAAGTACTAAAAGCAAACTAGTGGCACCTAAGAGAATGAAGAATTTCCTAAAATTATCAGCGGTTCCCAACTTAAAAACGGCAAATATCTTAAAACCAGTAAAATATACGGCTATAGAAATTTTGATCAAGTCTTTCAGGCCACAAACTTTATTGTATGTTCTGTGTTATTCGATCGCCGAAATTGTTATTTGTAGAAAGAATGAAACAATAAAAGTGTTGTAAAAGTATCATTTTTTACGAAAATCTTGCGTGACATTTACAGTATTTTTCAAAAATAATCAAAAATTCAGAGCTTAGTGTATGCAATTTGGGTGTCAGAAGTAGCAATAGGTCTGAGTCCTCGATGAAGTACTTAGGTGCTATCATGTAAAATGCATTACATGTGAGAATTAGGGCGGTAGAACCCCTAAATCAGTTAAAAGTAGACTTAAAAAGTATTTCTTAAATGATGAATAGTTTGTTTTTTGGAGGGGGGAGTGAATTTTGAAGGAGAGTGGTTTACGTGTATCTATATTAATTTTGTATAGTTTCGATTTTGTTTATCTTTTTTATACTTTGTCTCTTGTTGTTAACTTTTGAATTTAGTTACTTTTCGTGTTAATCTTGAATATTATATATTTTTTTATTTTTTCTCTTGCTTTATATAATTAAAAGGTTAGAATCTTAGTTACTGCGCGCTAGCAAGGCTGCAGTAGTTATTCCCTAGTGCAGCGATTTATATTAAAAGTCCGTTGGTATCTTATAATTTTTGGGATAAGTAAACTAACTAAAACTAAAATTAATATTGAGAATGATTTACTTTTGCAGATGGACAGTATCTTAGACGCCGAGCAATTTTATTATGAGAATTGCAGCAACTATTCTGCAGTACCTCAAATTATTTGTGATAAGTAAACTATTGGGATAAATTTTTTGGGATAAGTGAACTAACTAGAACTAAAAATTAATATTGACAATGATTTACTCTTGCAGGTGGACAGCATCTTAGACGCCAAGCAATTTTATTATGAGAATTGCAGCAACTATTCTGCAGTACCTCAAATTATTTGTGATAAGTAAACTATGGGGATAAATTTTTTGGGATACGTAAACTAACTAAAACTAAAATTAATATTGACAATGATTTACTTTTGTAGATGGACAGTATCTTAGACGCCGAGCAAGTTTATTATGAGAATTGCAGCAACTATTCTGCAGTACCTCAAATTATTTGTGATAAGTAAACTATTGGGATAAATTTTTTGGGATAAGTGAACTAACTAGAACTAAAAATTAATATTGACAATGATTTACTTTTGTAGATGGACAGTATCTTAGACGCCGAGCAAGTTTATTATGAGAATTGCAGCAACTATTCTGCAGTACCTCAAATTATTTGTGATAAGTAAACTATTGGGATAAATTTTTTGGGATAAGTGAACTAACTAGAACTAAAAATTAATATTGACAATGATTTACTCTTGCAGGTGGACAGCATCTTAGACGCCAAGCAATTTTATTATGAGAATTGCAGCAACTATTCTGCAGTACCTCAAATTATTTGTGATAAGTAAACTATGGGGATAAATTTTTTGGGATACGTAAACTAACTAAAACTAAAATTAATATTGACAATGATTTACTTTTGTAGATGGACAGTATCTTAGACGCCGAGCAAGTTTATTATGAGAATTGCAGCAACTATTCTGCAGTACCTCAAATTATTTGTGATAAGTAAACTATTGGGATAAATTTTTTGGGATACGTAAACTAACTAAAACTAAAATTAATATTGACAATGATTTACTTTTGCAGATGGACAGTATCTTAGAAGCCGAGCAAGTTTATTATGAGAATTGCAGCAACTATTCTGCAGTACCTCAAATTATTTGTACGGCAGATCCTCATTCTATGCTTAAGCCATGGAATGTTAATCCAGACTTCATTCAGATCATTGGTATCTACTCCGTAACGTTTATAATTGGTGTGCTTGGCAACCTTGTTGCCATAATTGGTATGGCAACTGATACCAAATCAAACTCTGCAACAACGTTGTTTCTTTTGTCGTTGGCTGTAGTTGACCTAGCACTGCTAGCTCTGTGCATCCCTATGGAAACAGCAACCTATTTTGTGACACACTGGGATGAAAGTGGAACGATTTGCAGACTCTCGTATTATCTCCAGTCAACAATTTTTGCAATTTCTGTCCTCAACTTATCTGCTGTCTCAATTGAAAGGTACTTTTAATTGTGATGATAATACAAATTGTGGTAATATGTAACAGAAATAGGAGTAAAATGTTATAGGAGTAAGGAATAGGAGTAAATAGTAATGATAATAAGAGTTGTTATGATCGTTTGAGATGTTTCACTTCCTTGGCTTTCTTTAATCACATAGAGCTACTCCTTCCCCCAACCACCCATCGTCTAGATCAGTAGAACAAGAAGAAAACATTTGTGATGAAGAACATGATTGACTTTTAACTTTGAATTTGCATAATGAAATCTTCTGAGTTGAAGCATTTGACCATAGAGATGGAAAGACATTTAGAGGGCAGGCTGAGGGCTTCAACTGAAAGGGGGGCAGGAAACTGCTCTAGATTGTTTTCCCTCCTAGATTTCGAAAAATAGTTTTATGGGTATTTTCATTGGAAAATACTTTTTTTCCCCAAGAATAAGGGTTTAACCATCGACATAGAAAGAGACATAGAGGGTAGATTCGGGGGCGTACATCGTGGGGGGGGGGGGATAGAGGATCAGCGTGGCAGTGTAGGAAAAGCAGGAAGCAGGAGGAGCAGGGGATTCTTGGAATCACCCAACCAGATTGTTCCCCAGTAGATTTTGGAAAACCGTTTTCTTATATTTTAGTTGAAAAAAAAAACTTTTGGGGTACTTTCATGAAAAAAAATCGAATGACAGCAAAATTACTTCCGTAGATTTACCCTTTTTGAAAATACCCTTTGTCTATCCCCCCTACATTTTACTGAATGGAAGCTCTGGTCAGATTTTCACTAGTTGGCATCTATTTACTCAATTCTTTCTGTTCAAAAATTGTATTTTATTATCAGGCTTGACGCAGGTTTAACAGTCTAACCGTGAAGTTTTGCCGAATCTGGTCTCTGTTCTTTTTTCTATCTCTATAGATGTACTTCCAAGAAAAATAACAAATTTGGGGCCATTGAATGATAAGTGGTTTTATAACATTTTGCGTAATTATTACCAGATGATTGATAGAATAAAGTTTAGACAAAAAAAAAAAATTTTTTTGTCAGTGTTCTCCATCAATAATTACGGTTGCTGTTTACTACTATGTCATGATATTAGACTATAGTAACGATTAATTAGAATAGGGTAAAATTGATTTACGGACAACTTCCTTTAATATTTTAATAATAGGCCGTTGAACAAGGCAAACCAGACTTGCAGTGATTTCAGGATATGATATTTAGGCTTGTTCCTGAAGGTTTTATTAACTTGAATTTACTAACTTCTTTAAAGTACAAAGGACATCAAAATTAAAGTTTTTCTCACCCTTTAGGCCCATCTTAAGACTATTTATATCTGAAACGCGAAAATTTTATAAATATTTTCTTTTGGTTACTTCAAAATTATAAAGTTTTCAAAGCAGCATCAAATGTTTTTATCAGTGTTTCCACGCTGAACCATGAAAATAAATTTGCAAATTAAACTAGTTACATTTTATAATGATTTTCATCCATTAAAATTCATACATTAACCAGCTGGTAATCTCCAAGGACAACTATAGTTTCAAAGGAAAGCTACACCTTCTTAAACTGTTTGTTGCCGCATTTTTTATAGTATCTGTGCATCAAAATTAAAACATTTTTCACCCCTTGGACCCATCTTAGGTCTAATTATATCTGAAAACCACAGGTTTGTAAGATTTATTGTAGCATCGTGCAGGATTTAGCTTATTTTTGGCTGATTTTTTACCCCTGTTTCTTTTTTTTAATTTGGCAAATATTGCTACCAAAAATTGTGTAGCTTCCCAAGATAATCTTTTTGAATGAAAATTGAATTCCCATTTTTCTTAATTTTTTAATATGTATATTGTTTTGCAAGTTTCTACTTTCCCAGTTCAAACAACCAGATTTCTCTAGTTTCAGTAGGCAACACTTTAGGCGTAAATAGGCGTATATATACCTATAGGCGTTTCTATAGACGTATATAGTAAATGTCCATATAGTAAATGGCAATAAGGCTTCAATATATGAAGTTTTATTATTTTCAAAAGCCCTTCCTATGGAAGGGTTGGTCGTGTAAACTCCGGGTGGGGCTAATCCAATTGAAAATTGAAAGTTCTAGTGCCCTTCTTAAGAGTCAAAAGGGATCAAGGGGCAACCAGTCCCCCACCCACCACGCCTCATTTTTCCATTTTAAAAATATGAAATATACCTTACTCCCTCTATTTAAAAAAGGCCAAGAATTTTCCACTTCGGGCCCTGACAGGTTTATCTACTCCAGAAACTTTTTATCAAAGGATGGTAGATAGCTTGCCTGAGCCTCTAGCGCATCTGCTTGTATCTCCTAGATAAATTCAATTTAAGATTAAGTTTTCTGCCAAATGTTGTGATTATTTTGCGAAATAAGTAAAAGCAAAGAGAGAAAAAGAATCTTAATATGAAGAAACAAACGGGGCTACGGCCAGTAGAGCAAAAAGATAAACTAAAATGACACGGATATTTCACCTGTATAAAACAAGGTGTCTTCAACGCTAAGAACAAAGATAAAGTCTAAAATACTCCATAAAAAACCTAAAATTAAATAAAATCTAAAACTAAAGATTGTTTTGAAAACTTCGCTCAATCTTGATCTATAGGGTTCTAGAAATTTGTAATGTGGCTTAAATTTTTGCTGGAATAACTGGAATTGTATCTTCAAAAATAGGAGCCAGTGAAAAAAAGATCGAAAAATTTAGATAGGTATAGACCTGTTATGTGTACAACCTTCTAAGCCCTAAAAATAAGAAAAGGGTTGACATAGTAGCTTGGTGATATCTTCCCGGGTTGTCTTTTAAGGCCCTGTATTCATTCCTGAAAGTTTCATTTATCTAACTCAGATACTTTTTGAGATAGCTGGAAGACCCTCAACTAGAACTTTACCTTCGCTTGATTTTAAATGGCTAGGAAATATTTTCGCTTATGAAAAACATTTCTATATATGCATTCTCCCCCAGGCACTCAGGTGGTAAGAAGACTTTTGTTTAATACACCATATCTTATGCTTTATATTACTTTCGAGGGAAAACAGACAAAGGTCACTGTCCTCGGTAAGCAAGAGAATGAGTAGTTAAGTATAGCCCGAAAATATACTTAAAGTACTGCAGGTATGCAGTCACCATGCCAGCCACAGGATGAACCCCCAAAATTTGTGGCCGTAATTAAGGATTCAACATTGCCACTCCGCATCAATCTGCTAAAGTTAATAAAGTCTTCTTCCATTTACCGTTATTGATGACGTCAAAGCCGAGGTATTTGATTTCTGTTGAAGTAGAAAATTTCAGGTCTCTGTATAAAAAGTTTCGCTTCATAGAATGTGAACATCAAAGACAAATTCTTAGCTACGAGGACAAAATAAAATCCTTAACGGTCTTAGCCAATCTTTGAATTCTTATGGTCCGAGACATAACTACTGTAGAACAAAAAGAATAAAAAAAAGGTTCAAGGTTCAAAAGAATAAATATATACACATAAAACATTTTACCAGAATTAAAAAACAAGAGTGAAATGAAACAGCTAGAAGTTACGAAGAATATTCATTAAGTCACCTAACGGAAGTTGGAACAAAACTACTCAAATAGCAAGAGACTAATAAGGATTAGGTTAAGGATAAAAAGGAAGAAGATCCTCAAGAACTATTGATAATGAATAGAGCGTTAAATCTTTGTTTTCAGCTGCGGTAGTTATCAACGTTGCGGCAGCTGGAATCGACCCACTCTGCTATATCACATGGTTAGTTAGGACTACTAACTCGGTAGAAAAATGCTAATAAATATTTATTGATAAGAGAGTTTTTAAAAAATAGACGAGGAGACGAAAATCGTTGAAGGGAGAAGCTGCGAGATTTTTTTTCCCTACAGTTTCTGAGTATACAACACTTTTGGGAGTTTGCACATAATGAGGAAGGTTCTATATCAGAATTACTCTAACAGATGCTAACTCAACTTGTTTGTGGGTACGAAATGTCCTATTGTGCAAAAAGTTTCAAAATATGGGATGAATGTATAATAAATTAATTTTATTCAAATGGTACAAACTAGCTCTGTCAAGAAAAAAAACTAACTCTGTCAAGAAAACAAACTCTGTTAAGGATATATTTCAAAGCACAGATATCATTTAAAAAGATTTATTAGTGCGGCCAGGTGCCTGGCTTACAAACTTACGTCATAAAAGCAAAAATACACCGAAAGAACCATTTTTAAACGAAATTACGCCGAAGATACAATTCTTTGGAAAGAAAAATTTTCCATAATTTACTGATTGGTAGAATGTAATAGATTAAATCAAGTTTGTAAAAAGTTTTCTGCCGTTGTTTTACTGTTGCTACCCTCATATCGACCAAAACATAACCTATAACACATAACCATCTCAAAAGTTGACCGAATGGCATTAAAACCGAATGGCAACACAGTTATAAAGCTCTAGCTAAGATAAATAGGGGCCACTTGTCAGTACCGCTTAAGAAACCTTGGGTTTTTTCAAGGGCACACATGTCAAAGACGTTTGAAGAATAAAAATAAAGGAATATAGGACTTGATAAATTCAGACGGAATCTGAGAAAATTTAACAATGCCCCTATTTCATAACGAACTCTTTGCATTTCTTTACAATTTTAAAGTAAACATATTATCTATTTTAATGCCTCCGCTGATTGAACTGGTAAAGTCTGTGAAATGATTAGATGACCAACCTAATTTCATGAATGTTATGTACAACCTAATGTACAAACCTGAAAAGCTTTTGAGAATTACAATTCGAACCAACCTTGCTATGCAGCGTAAGTCTAAATATGTGTAGGCCTATACCCTTTTCTCAGCCTTATTTCTCGGGAATATGAAATCAAGTCAAATAAGTAATGAATACATAAATATTGAAGCTGGAGTTAGTGTCTTCTGATTTTTTGTAAGATTATATTACGTCACGTTTTTCAGTATGAACTATAATGTAAATAGCGACAAAAACCACACTGCCTTTCCATCATAAACATCAAAAACAAGATGAATAATAGGGAAATCAGCCAATAAATATAGGGTCGAAATATTCACTTAAATATAGAATTCCACTATCTTGTGAAAAGAGTTTGCTATTATTCTTCTTGTTTTTAATGTTTATGAACTATAATGGTTTTACTGATACATTTATAGAGGAAATTATTAAACTTAAAACTGTAACTGAATCTGCAGTTATAAGTGAATAAATATTGAAAAGAGAAACAAGAAACATAACTCTAAAGGGAAATAAAATATGCCTAAGCTCATTAATTAAGAATTACAATTCGAACCAACCTTGCTATGCAGCGTAAGTCTAAATATGCGTAGGCCTATAACCTTTTCTCAGCCTTATTTCGCGGGAATATGAAATCAAGTCAAATAAGTAATAAATACATAAATATAGAAGCTGGAGTTAGTGTCTTCTGATTTTTTGTAAGATTATATTACGTCACGTTTTTCAGTATGAACTATAATGTAAATAGCGACAAAAACCACACTGCCTTTCCATCATAAACATCAAAAACAAGATGAATAATAGGGAAATCAGCCAATAAATATAGGGTCGAAATATTCACTTAAATATAGAATTCCACTATCTTGTGAAAAGAGTTTGCTATTATTCTTCTTGTTTTTAATGTTTATGAACTATAATGGTTTTACTGATACATTTATAGAGGAAATTATTAAACTTAAAACTGTAACTGAATCTGCAGTTATAAGTGAATAAATATTGAAAAGAGAAACAAGAAACATAACTCTAAAGGGAAATAAAATATGCCTAAGCTCATTAATTAAGAATTACAATTCGAACCAACCTTGCTATGCAGCGTAAGTCTAAATATGCGTAGGCCTATAACCTTTTCTCAGCCTTATTTCGCGGGAATATGAAATCAAGTCAAATAAGTAATAAATACATAAATATAGAAGCTGGAGTTAGTGTCTTCTGATTTTGTGTAAGATTATATTACGTCACGTTTTTCAGTATGAACTATAATGTAAATAGTGACAAAAACCACACTGCCTTTCCATCATAAATATCAAAAACAAGAAGAATAATAGGGAAATCAGTCAATAAATATAGGGTCGAAATATTCATTTAAATATAGAATTCCACTATCTTGTGAAAAGAGTTTTCTATTATTCTTCTTGTTTTTAATGTTTATGAACTATAATGGTTTTACTGATACATTTATAGAGGAAATTATTAAACTTAAAACTGTAACTGAATCTGCAGTTATAAGTGAATAAATATTTAAAAAGAGAAACAAGAAACATAACTCTAAAGGGAAATAAAATATGCCTAAGCTCATTAATTAAGAGGCAAAGAAGAACTTATGACGCAAGTAAGATATTGTTTTCAGGAAAAGTGTTTTTTTTAATGCCCATTAGACATTTATGTCGGTTTTGGATATTCATGCTTAAATAGTCGGAAAAACCTTTTTTTTTCAAATGTTTAAGAAAGGATAAAAAAACGATACATTTTAAGATAAAACTGTTTAAATTTAAAAGGTAAAAATAATTCTTTTCTCGAGAAAGAGCTTAACATCCTGGTCTAGAAACCTTCTCCCTGGCTAAGGGGGACCTGGCTAACCGACTAATAATTATGCTTAGATTAAATGTATCCATTCTAAGAAGTTTCGAAGGAGGAAAAATAAAGCATTGTTTACTTTAATTCCTTGAAGTAGCCTAGACAGTTCTGAAAATAGTTATTGACGCACTTCTTTTATTAATTATTATTAATCAAAGGAAGTACTTTTTATCTATTTTAGCAGTCATTTCAATTTACCCTTGTTTTGATTAATACTCTTTAGTATCTGTAAGATTTTTAGATGGTACTATTGTATTTTGTAACGTTCCTGGCGCTACTCAACAACGGCAGAACAGACTTTCGACAAACTCGTCAATAGCTTTGAAACTTGCATTTTTTTTTTTTTTATTATAAGTTAATTAAAAAATTCATTAATCATAATTATTAGGCTCTTAAATTTTTAAAATAAAACTGAGACACCAACATGCGCTGCAATTCAATTTTGTGACACCTCTTCTTCAAAAAATTACTAGGCTTTTTTCAAGAACTTTAAATTTAATTAAATTTCAACGTGAGTAGGATTTCTCCAAGTATTTCCCTAAGAATTGTGATTCTTCTTGTAAATAGCTGTGAAATCTAAAATTTATCGAATAGTCATTAAGTAATGGCCTATCGCACAAAGTATTATTTTAGCCAACGTTCTTGAGAAAAGAACAACAACGTTAAGGGCAAAATATAAGACTACAGCAAACTTCAAGAGGATTTAAGCTGATTATTACTATTACTATTGGTGTCAGACACAAGGTTGTAGCGCTACTAAGCAAAGAGCAATGTGCCTTTAACATATTTTTTTATTTTTTTTTTACCACTTCGTATAGAAACTTCCGAGGGAGTTCATTTGATCGGAAATTAAAAGTTTTAGTGCGCCTTTCAAGAATATAAAGTAATAAAAGGGCAATTAGCCTCTCTCCTTGCCCTTTTTTACTACCTGTCCCTCTATAATCCCCCAAGATACCCATCGAAATACTTATTTTTCAAAATAGTCTAAATGTCCAATAAGTGTGACTCCAGAGAAAACAAGGGCCCCACTGTCCATGGGGCAAGGGCAGTAAATAATTGCCTACTGTTTACACATAGGTTTTATAATGGGAAACAAGGGCTTGTTTAATCTTGGGTGTAGGAATGACTCGGAACTTTCAAGGATTATTTCCAGGTCAAAAGTATCTAAAATGTTCTCATGAGAAGTGAGGATAGGGGCGCGGAAAGGGCCCAACAACAATTGTCGATGATCAGTTTGAAACTCTTTCCGTAAGTCTATGAGCCAAGAGAAATATGATTTACCCAAACATTTTCAACTCTGTATTGGGGCCCCCTCCAAGAAAAAAACAATAAGGGCGAAAAAGGCCCGAAAAATGTTTTTCTCGGCAGGCTCAGAACCTCCATCTTCAAGTTCCTGGGTTTAGCCAATACAGACTGAGCAATAGAAAAAAAATTGTTCCTCCAAAACGAGGCCCGAAAAGGGCCAGGAAAAGGCTAAGAAAACTTTTATTCTTGAGCTAACTCATATGGAAGGAGTGGTTGTAGTCATCCCCTTTGTAAACTTCAAAGGGGATGATTCGATTGAAAAATCGAGAATCCTAGTTCCCTTGTTGTTCACACATTAGTTTTAATAGAAAAGCAATCATGTTCGGTCTTGATTGTCCAAGCAGCCAGAGTTCTTAGAATTCGTTTGCTAAGTCAAGATTCTTAGAGTTTCTCAAGGGTATGGTCTCATGTATTATTATTTTATACGTAAGACCTTAGTTCCTCCAGTGCCTCCAGAGGCGCACAGGGCGTCGATGAGTAGCTTCCAATCTTCCCTCATGTGTATCGCTGCATGTATGTCTTCCCACTCTGCGATGAGACTCGTCTGGAGGGCTCTTCTGTCACATTCATATGTCCTACGGAGCGTGTTCTTTGGTCTCTATCGGTGATGGGTGCCTTCCGGTTGCCAGTGGAGGAGCATTTATGGAAGTCTGATCTGGCACGCAAAGGATGTGTCCAATGGTTTGCGACATCTGCATGGCCTCTGCGGGTATGGATCTTGTCATTGCTGACACGGTCTCTCCAACTGATTCTAAGGATTCGGCAAAGACAATTATTCTCGAAGGCGGTAAGGCGTTTTCCCTGGTCCGTGGTTAGCTAAAGGCATTCAATAGCGTAACTCAGGTCAGACAGTACATTGCTCTGGAACAACCTGAGTTTCAACTTAAGCGAATATACGGTGAATTTCCAGACTGATAGAATTCTCTGAAATGATGCAATGGCCAAGGCTATCCTGGTACGCAATTTTTTTTCAGAGTCACCACTTGAAGTGACTGTACTCCCTAAGTACTTGAAATCTGTCACTTGTTCGAAGTCCTCTCCTCTTATTTGGATTCCGATGGGTGAACGATGACTGACATAGCTTTTATATTTAGGACATTGATGTGTAGTCCGAATTGTTCAGCTTTCTCTGCGAGTTCGTTCAGGAATTCCTGAAGTCTTGGCTTGTCGGCTTCTATGAGCCCAACATCGTCAGCAAAGTCGACGTCTTGAAAAATTTTTCCTGCAATCCGTATTCCATGCCCATTTATCTGTCTATATATGTAGTCTACAACTAGGACGAAGAGAAGAGGTGACGGGATACAGCTTTGCTTGACGTCAGTCATCACCTTGAGGTAGCGTGTGTTGCCGTCTGATGTTTTAACACAGCATTCTGTCGCTTCGTACATGGCAACTATTAGACAGATTATCATCTTGGGAATGCTGTAAAACCGCAATACTCTCCACAGGGTTTGACGATCAACTGAATAAACGCCATTTCAAAGTCCTTGAAGAGTATATACAAGTGCTGTCTCCATTCACTAGATTCCTCTAGCATGGTACGTAGAGTAAAAATAAGGTTGGCACAAGATCGTTTCGGCCAAAATCCATGCTGTTCTTCCCGTAAGTTTGGATCAAGGACTGCTTGGAGTCTTCCTAATAGTATCGTCAAGACGAGCCTCAATACATCATTTACCGTTCCTATTTACCGTTCCAAGCCGGTAAATAACCGTCGATAATGCCTATTTATTGTTGCCGTTTGCTGTACCATTCCCCCAGGTCGTTCCATAAATACCGCATTATTTCTGGAAAATATTCAGGCAATATTTGATAGCCTGGAAATATAGAGCATTTTTATATTTATCTCTATCACCGCCCAAAAGTTAAAATTTAAAGTACACACGAAGCCTCAACAACCCCTAAAATTTTAACTTGATGAATTTTAAATTTGAAGTTATTCTTGAGATATTGCAGATATTTCATTTTGTTAACAAAACCAAGACAAAACAAAACAAAGGCAAAGAGGTATTTATCATAATCTTTGGGCGGAGCAAAACCATCCATTAGGGACAAATTTCTCCCTCCAATTGACCCAACCGACTCTAGTCCCAAAAGGGTCTAAATATCCTAATTTTTCGGCTGATTTCAGATCTTCTTTGCTCCTTTCCCCAAGTAAAAATTTAGAGTCCACATAGGCGAATTCCTCAACAAAGCTTCCTGAAAGTTCCAACTTGATCTTCCAACCACTACCATTATAAAGTGGATATCCTATTTGATGACCTGACTCTACTTAGTATCTTTTGGTTTACCCCGTTACTTAACTGAGTTGTAGTAGCCCCGAAAGCTTCCAACTCATCACTCTCAGTCGTTCCTGTGGTAGTGCTTATGCGCCCTTTTGAAAACCTGAAGCATATAGTACATTTTGACTTAGTTTGGCATGTACCCCAACACCCCCTGAAAGTTTTACCTTAATACTCATAGAAATTAAAGAGATATTGCAGACACACCATTTTAACATCCATACTTAGCTAAACGTTCCCCTCAAAATTCTCTGAAAGTTTCAGCATAAAACCTTAAGCCATTCCTAAAATATCACAAATACACTCCTTATGACAAACTCGGATGGATGTAGTTTCTTTTGATTAAGTTCAACATCCTTTATAACCTTCTCTGAAAGCTCCAACATAACTCCCCTAGGTGTTCCTAGGATATTGCACGTACGCCCTTTTCACAACATGCATATACATAGTTCTATTTGAATTATTTTTAAATACCCCCTTCCTTCAACTTTCCCTGAAATAAAATTTTATACCCTATCCTCTTCTTGTGACATTCTATCAATGCTATTTTGTCAACCGGAATGCACTTAAACCCTTTTGATTTAGCTAAATAGTCGTAGGTGCCACAGTAGTAGTACCAGTACTAATAGTTATATCCCTGAGAATTTCAACTTAATACAGTCAGGCATTCCAGGGATATTGCCGATACGTGCTTTTTGACAACCTGCATACATATGGTAGGCTACCTTTTGATTTAGTTTAATCCCAACATAAACTTCCCCAAACTTTCTATAAAATACTCTCATTTGTTCCTGTGATATTGTAGCTGTGCCATTTTTACAACCTATATACACTTAAACTCTTTTGATTTAGATCCATAGTAGTGATAGCAGTAGCCACAGTAGTAGTAATAGTTATTGGAGGTTTATTGTGCGGGGTCACCACTTTTAAAGGCAAAAATGGCGCAAAGGGTTTCTATGCCACTTACTGGAGGGGGACGATCCCTCTTTGGCCCCAAATTAGTGGGATTTCCGCGGTTTCTCCAACGGTTCCGTATACTAACGTGATCGGATGGTCTATGGCCACATTTAAAGCCAAAGTTTACCGATAAGATTTTTTAATTAACCCTTAAGTTTCTACCTAAGCTGAAAAGTTAAAAAGAGTACATAGAAAATTCTTACTGTATTCACAATCACGCTGTATAAAAAGAACTAACTAAAAAATGGACTTTTCCTCTCAGCCCGCTAGCCGCAGCACGCAGCGGGGGTTACTAGGGGTGGTAAGAATCTTTCCAGCCAATCCTTGAACTTACTAATCTACTGGCCAATCTCCCTAACTCCGCAATTTCTCCCTCGTGGTCTATTAAACACGTACGCAGTTAAGAGGACCCAAAATGGCGTCAAAAAATAATAGGAAAATTAATATTTATTAGTTAAGGAAGTAAAATAATTAAGGGGCCAAAAGAAATGATTCTGGGAGGGACATTTATCTGAAAAACTGGGACCAAGGGTTCCAACACCTCCCTCCTAAGATAAATGACCCACATTCCCGTTGGATTGGCTGGAAATTCAAACACAATATCAAATTAAAAAAAACACTAAATTTCCTTTTTATCTTCCTCTGGTCTTCAGGTCTTCCAGGTTCATTTCTTCCTGAGAGTTCCTGCCGTGCGAGGGTTTCTGCCCTGCCGAGTAGTGTGGGGTACTATGAAGTTTTCCTCGTGTTTCAGTAGCTTCTCTCCCTCCTCCGTTGGAAATAATTGCAGGATGTCGTCCTCGGGACTCGTAGAAATGCATTGTGCACAGCACAATCAAAAACAAAAACTTTCTTGCTCTCACGAATTTACATTTGAGAGGAGCAGAGAATCAATTTCTGGCACATGTGATGATGCCAGCCATCGTGAAAAATTGGCTGCACTAGCCTCTTAATTTCCATCTGTGGAAACAACCCCAAATCTCGATAAAAAAAGTAAATTGCCCCTTGGCATAATTTCAAATAGTCTAAGGCCGAAAATACACAGGCCTGTGAAAACGATAAGGGTTTAGGAAAATGAAGTAAAATTTTTTGCAAACCATGAATCGCTTTTCTCTGGGTCCCATCCCCTAAAATAATCGAATGAATAATGCTCGGCGATGAGGGATGAAAATAATATTGAAGACTGGAAAGACAAGGCTTCAGTAAAGGGATCACAACTTGTCCGCCAGTTGTGCATTTAGGAAAAGGACTATCTCTCGTGACTTCCCGCAGGGGATCTTCCCCAAGGGATTCCTCCCCCTCATAAAGGAACAAACCCTCTTTTGAGCTGATCAGACCAATATCAGATTCCTTTCCAAGTTTTTTCAATCCGAATCGACATTCAATATTTCCCAACTTTCCCCCAACCCGTTGTAGGTCATTCATCTCTCTTTTGTAACCATCTTCTTTTATTAACCATGGGTCTTTGACCTCTTTTTCCCCCTTATTATCCATGTTTTGACGTTATATCTAATTTGGACTCCAGTGTCCACTATCTTTGACTGAATAATTTCATTGTAGCTCCGTTTAATATCTCTTTTCTCTCTCTTAGTTTTCTTTTGTTTTGTAGTAGCATTAAGTAAATCGTCATGAAATCTGAATTGGACTTCAGTGTCCATCCTTGACTGCATTTCTTCACTGTATCTCCGTTTAATATCTTTTTTCTCTCTTTTAGTCTTCTTTATTCTTACCGCAGAAACAATTATTTCGTCATCAAATGGGAACTGTACTCCGACATTTGGTTTTTCATATTCTACAAAAATTTCTCGAATTTTCCGAGGAAAAGCGCGTGCGATAAATTTTGTCTCCTTATTCTCTGGTACAATCAGCGTTTCATTTTGTCCTGTACTTGTTAGCGTCTCATATTCATTAAAAGTGTTCTCAAGTTTGCTATTATTTGCAAATTTTCCCGAAAGATCATTCTCGCGCGTCTTCTTTTCAATATTTTGTGGTCTTTTTACTTCCGCATCCCCTTTTTGTAGATTATCAACATTTTGAACCCGAGTATCCAGTATCTCGTTTTTCAGACTGGATGGCACAGCCCCCCAATTTGTTTTATGGGCCGGTCCACCTCCCCGCCTTGTCATTGAAGTAGCATATTCTTCCGTCGTAGTGTCATTTTGTAATTTTTCCTCTGTTAAAGAAGTCGCTTCTAACGATAGGAGATTTCCGATATCTCCAAAGTCTCCTCCTACTAAAACATCCACTGCTAGAGTAGGTACTAAGCCTACTTTTATCGTTTTTGTCTGGACCGTACCGTCCTTCTTTGCAATTTCTATTCTTACCCAAGCAGACGGGCATTGGTGCTTATCTCCATAATAAAATAATGTTGTAATATTAATTTTCTGGTCTATTTCCGTCTTTTTAATTAGGTCCATTCGCACAAAAGTTTGCTCACTCCCTGAGTCAATTACCATTTCGGTCAATTTTCCGTTCAACTTTTCGTATATTTTATGCGACTCTGCAAATGCGTAATTTTTTTCCTTATTATGGGTCATGGCCCAGGCTGTCGTTTTATGCGGTTTTTGGTCATGTTTACTGGGGCAGTTTCTTGCAAAATGCCCCGTGGTACCACAGCTATAGCAAGTTCGTTCTCCTTGCGCTGTGTTATAGTGCCTATTTTTGTTATACTCTCTATATTGAAATATGTGTGTCTCCTCAAATTCCTCTCTTATTTCGGTCCACCTATTTGCCATTTCCGCCATTTCTTCGCTTGTTTTTGGGTTCTTTTCTTTCAAATATATTTTCAATTCTCTGTGGGTATTTTCTAAAAATTGTTCCATTACTGTTTTATTTACCACTTCCGTCAATTTTTCTTTTATCTCTTCCGGGTCTTCATACATTCTATAATTTTCTAACTCTAGCCATTTTAAACACATATCTTTCAATTTGTACCCGAATTCTTTATATGTTTCGTTGTCTCGTTTTCTTTCGCTTCTAAACCTTCTTTGAAAGTGCTAGGGGGAGAGTTGAAATTTTTCAAAAATGGCTTGTTTTAGTCTTTCAAAATCCCTTGAGTATTCCATTGATAATGCTTTATATGCAAGTTGTGCTTTGTAGTTAAGGAGGGGTTGTATTCTTGTCACCCAATTTTCTCTCGGTAATCCGCTTAATTCTGCCGTTTTTTCAAAATTGTATATGTATAAATGTACATCTTCATTTTCTTTCATTGGTTGAAGATTTACTGCCTGCATTATTTCTATTGTAGGCGATTTCTGAGGCTCTTGGTAATTTCTCCCTGTAATCATTTCCATTATGTATTTTCTTTCATCTCTGTCTGCCTCCTCCTTTTTTTCTCTGGCTATCCTATCAGCCTCTTCCTATTTTTCTCTGGCTATCCTATCAGCCTCTTCCTTTTTTTCTCTAGCTATTCTATCTCTTTCTCTTTGTTCTCTATCTTCTTCCTCTTTTCGTACTCTGGCTAATCTTTCATTCTCTATGTAATTTAAAAGTCGTTGTGTCATATCTATTTTAGTGCTTTTTTGTGAGCTCCTGCTGGAAATTGAACTTCTACTACTTCTGCTACTTAGCCTACTTTGAATCTCATTGTTATTATATTCTCTTAACTCGTTTTCTGAGTCTACTCGTTCTTTATCCGTATTGTCTCTTTCCTTATAGGCTACTCTAGGCCTTTCGTCCTGTTTTCTATTCTTTCTAATTTCATCTTTCTCAGCCTGCATTTTTCCCTCATATTCTTGGTGCTCTGTTTCAAAGGCCTCTATATTTGCCTTTCTTTCTATTTTCCTACTTTTTATATGGGCTTCACTCGCCCTTCCCGGTTTTGAGTTCATCTTATCTCTGTCCGACATTATTTCAAAATTTCGTTTGTCATTATTTCTTTTCAATTCCTTTTCTGCATTCATTTGTTCTATATCTGTCCTATCTCTATCCGTATTTTCTTTTATTCGTAATTCTCCTTCATTTGGCAAAGCCTCTGAGGGGTTAGTTTGTTTTGTTTTTTCATATATCCTTCCTAAGTTTTTTTCGTACCCCCTCATTTTGCCGCGTTTACTTCTTTCCGATTATATTATCTCTTATTCAATTAGTCAATCTTGGTAAACCCAAAACTGTCACGCAAAAATTATGGTACGCAATTACTATTGTGAATTATCAGCTCCGTGTAATAATATTCAACAAATTTTCAAATAACCGGAATGTCTAGAATTCATTAGGGAATAACGACTTCTTTCACAACAAGCAGTTTTACGCGAGTGAAATATATCTCCGAAAAATGAATTAACAGGGGTTGGACGAGAAAATAATCAGAAAAACCGCGCGAATATTCCACTAGTGAATTAGCTGGACTAAATTCAAACAGGGGAACTACCCTGTAAAACAAATCACGTACCCCTCCTGGATACTCATATTCCAAAATAATCTCCTCCTGGGCAGATTATTCAATAGGACAGGTGCCTCCCACCTTTCCTTGTCCAATATGCGCTCAAACTGACAAATTCTCATAATTTGCCGTCCTCAATACTCTTATAACCTTCGTCACTGAAGATTATCTCTAAGTCTGCCAATTCACTCAAATAATAACCCCACTTTCAACGTTTTCTTATCTGTCCTTAAACTCTGTAATACTTTTAAATACGGAGATTCCCCACTGTAGACTCAACTCATTAATTTCACGTTATTCTTTTTCATTTTTGTCTAACAAGGCCCACATCCCATTATAGACTTTCATAATTTTATTAATCAAATGCGTAATTTTGTCTTTTTATATGTCACCACAATAGGCTACTGTCTAGGCCAAATTAATCTGTCTCTTCGAAAGCGCGGAATTCTTTTATTATCAGATTTACTGATAGGACCTTAACTCGCTGCCACAACTTATTGGAGGTTTATTGTGCGGGGTCAACACTTTTAAAGGCAAAAATGGCGCAAAGAGTTGCTATGCCATTTATTGGACGGGGAAGATCCCTCTTTGGCCCCAAATTAGTGGGATTTCCGTGGTTTCTCCAACGGTTCCGTATACTAACGTGATCAGATGGTCTATGGCCACATTTGAAGCCAAAGTTTACCGATAAGATTTTCTAATTAACCCTTTAGTTTCGACCTAAGCTGAAAAGTTAAAAGAGTACATAGAAAAAGTCTTACTGTATTGACAATCACGCTGTATAAAAAGAACTAACTAAAAAATGGACTTTTCCTCTCAGCCCGCTAGCTGCAGCACGCGGCGGGGGTTACTAGGGGTGGTAAAGAATCTTTCCAGCCAATCCTTGAACTTACTAATCTACTGGCCAATCTCCCTAACTGCGCAATTTCTCCCTCGTGGTCTATTAAACACGTACGCAGTTAAGAGGACCCAAAATGGCGTAAAAAAATAATATAAAAATTAATATTTATTACTTAAGGAAGGAAAATAATTAATGGGCCAAAAGAAATGAGTCTGGGAGGGACATTTATCTGAAAAACCGGGACCAAGGGTTCCAACAATAGTCCTGAACGTTTCATTTTTATGTCCTCAGCCGTTCCTAATATATTGCTGATCTGCCCTTTCGACAACCAGCATGCACCTAGGGCCTTTTTCATTTAGTTTTAAGCAAGCCTGAACTTTCCCTAGAAGTTTCAACTTAATATCCTATTCAGTGGCTGAGATACTGCATCCATGTCATTATCACTGCCTGAATGCACTGAAACTTTTTCGATTTGGTTCTATAGTCGTAATAGAAGTAGTAGTGGGAATGGTAGTAGCCTCGAGGGTTTCAACTATATAACCTTAGTAGTCATTATGGTATTTCTGATACACCCTTTTGACAAACTGTACACACAAGGTGTGTTTTAATTTAGTTTTAAATTCACATCAACTTTTCCTGTTAGTTTCAACTTAATAACCTATTCCAGTCCTAAGATATCCCGCCTATACCATTTCAAAAAGCCTGGATACATCGAAACTACTTTAGTTTAGTTCAATAGTAGCAGTAGTAGTAGTAGTAGAAGAAGCAGTGGTAGTAACTTTAGTAGCCATGAAAGATTTTTAATACCCTAAGGAGTTTCTGGGATATTGCTGATACACTTTTTGGTAACCCGCATGTACATAGTGTATTTTGATATCGTTTCACATCTCCTCTAAAATCACCTGAAAGTTTTTACTCGGTACTCTAAGCTGCTCTTGAGATATTGCTGATACAGCTTTTTGACAACCTGCAGGCAAATAATGTGTTTTGGTCTAGTTCAAAACCGCCCTCACCATTCTATGGAATTTTTTCCTTAATACCCTTAGCATTAGAATAAGAAGCAGTCTTAGTAGCAGTGAGAGCAGTAGTAGTGATAGCAGTATTAGTATTAGTAGTAGTAGCAGTAGTAGCATTCACATAGTACCTATTTGGTTCAACATCTCCTCCAAATGTTTCACATCCCCTCAAACACATCCAATCAAAATTTTGAGATAGCCATTTTGTTCAGCGTAGTTGATTTCCAGATAGAAAATATCTTTTTGAGGACGACACTCCCCACAACCCTCGGGCATGGGTTTTAAGTTATGCCCTGAGGTCATATAAGATCAATGTTGACACAATGTACAGTTTATTATTTTTTTCTTTAAAGCAGGGCACTTCATATAGAAAGGGTCATCGTAGAGACTTCAAAAGGAGTTCATTCGATTGGAAATCAAGAGTTCTAGTGCACTTTTTAATAGTCGAAAGTGATTGGAGGGATACTAGCCCCCCCCCCCTCACGCCAATCATGCCCCCAAACACATCCAATCGAAATTTTGAGATAGCCATTTTGTTCAGCGTAGCTGATTTCCAGATAGAAAATGTATTTTGAGGAGAACACTCCCCCACAACCCTTAGGGCAAAGTTTTTAAGTTATGCCCTGGGGGCATATAATGTTTTTATAGAAGGCGTTGTCGTAGAAACTTCAAAACAGGATCATTCAATTGGAAATTCAAAGGGCTAGTGCCCTTTTTAATAGTCGAAAGTGATTGGAGGGCAACTAGCCCCCCCCCCAACGCCCATCATTCCCTCAAACACATCCAATCAAAATTTTGAGATAGCCATTTTGTTCAGCGTAGCTGATTTCCAGATAGAAAATATAGTTTTGAGGACGACACTCCCCCACAACCCTTGGGGCAAGGGTTTTTAAGTTATGCCCTGAGGCCATATAAGATCAATGTTGACACAATGTACAGTTTATGTTTTTTTCTTTAAAGCAGGGCCCTTCATATAGAAGGGGTCGTCGTACATACTTCAAAAGGGGCTCATTCGATTGGAAATTGGAGTGTCTAGTGCCCTTTTTAATATTCGAAAGTGATTGGAGGGCAACTAACCCCCCCCCCTCACACCAATCATTCCCCCAAACACATCCAATCAAAATTTTAAGATAGCCATTTTGTCAGCGTAGTTGATTTCCAGATAGAAAATGTGTTTTTGAGGAGGACACTCCCCCACAACCCTCAGGGCAAGTGTTTTAAGCTAAGCCCTGGGGCAATATAAGGTTTTTTATAGAAGGTGTTGTCGTAGAAACTTCAAAACAGGCTCATTCGATTGGAAATTCAAAGGGCTAGTGCCCTTTTTAATAGTAGAAAGTGATTGGAGGGCAACTAGCCCCCCATGCCCATTATTCCCCAAACACATCCAATCAAAATCTTTAGATAGCCATTTTGTTCAGCGTAGTTGATTTCAAGATAGAAAATGTGTTTTTGAGGAGGACACTCCCCAACAACCCTCAGGGCAAGGTTTTTAAGTTATGCCCTGGGGACATACAAGATTTTTATAGAAGGCGTTGTCGTAGAAACTTCAAAAAAGGCTCATTCGATTGGAAATTAAAGGGCTAGTGCCCTCTTTAATAGTCGAAAGGGATTGGAGGGCAACTAGCCCATGAAATCAAAATTGTGAGATAACCATTTTATTCAACGTAGTTGATTTCCAGATAGAAAATAGGTTTTTGAGGGGGACACTTCCCCACAACCTTCAGGGCAAGGGTTTTAAGTTATGCCCTGGGGCCATATAAGGATTTTTATAGAAGGCGTTGTCGTAGAAACTTTAAAACAGGCTCATTCGATTGGAAAATCAAAGGGATAGTGCCCTTTTTAATAGTTGAAAGTGATTGGAGGGCAACTAGCCCCCCTCATACCCATCATTCCCCCAAACACATCCAATCAAAATTTTGAGATAGGCATTTTGTCACCGTAGCTGATTTCCAGATAGAAAATATCTTTTTGAGGAGGACACTCCCCCACAACTCTCGGGGCAAGGGTTTGAAGTTATGCCCTGGGGGCAGATAAGGTTATTATTGAAGGCGTTGTCGTAGAAACTTTAAAACAGGCTCATTCGATTGGAAAATCAAAGGGATAGTGCCCTTTTTAATAGTTGAAAGTGATTGGAGGGCAACTAGCCCCCCCCCCCAACGCCCATCATTCCCCCAATCCCATCCAATCAAAATTGTGAGATAGCCATTTTGTTCAGCTCAGTTGATTTCCTGATAGAAAATATCTTTTTGAGGAGGACACTCCCCCACAACTCTCGGGGCAAGGGTTTGAAGTTATGCCCTGGGGGTATATAAGATTTTTATAGAAGGCGTTGTCGTAGAAACTTCAAAAAAGGCTCATTCTATTGGAAATTAAAAGGGCTAGTGCCCTCTTTAATAGTCGAAAGGGATTGGAGGGCAACTAGCCCCCCCACGCCCATCTTTCCCCCAAACACATGAAATCAAAATTGTGGGATAACCATTTTGTTCAACCTAGTTGATTTCAAGATAGAAAATAGGTTTTTGAGGGGGACACTCCCCGACAACCTTCAGGGCAAGGGTTTTAAGTTATGCCCTGGGGGCATATAAGGATTTTATAGAAGGCGTTGTCGTAGAAACTTCAAAATAGGCTCATTCGATTGGAAATTCAAAGGGCTAGTGCCCTTTGTAATAGTCAAAAGTGATTGGAGGGCAACTAGCCCCCCTTCACACCCATCATTCCCCCAAACACATCCAATCAAAATTTTGAGATAGCATTTTGTCAGCGTAGCTGATTTCCAGATAGAAAATATGTTTTCGAGGAGGACACTCCCCCACAACTCTCGGGGCAAGGGTTTTAAGTTATGCCCTGGGGGCAGATAAGGTTATTATTGAAGGCGTTGTCGTAGAAACTTTAAAACAGGCTAATTCGATTTGAAAATCAAAGGGCTAGTGCCCTTTTTAATAGTCGAAAGTGATTGGAGGGCAACTAGCCCCCCCCCCCTCACGCCCATCATTCCCCAAATCCCATCCAATCAAAATTGTGAGATAGCCATTTTGTTCAGCTCAGTTGATTTCCTGATAGAAAATATGTTTTTGAGGAGGACACTTTCCCACATCCCTCAGGGCAAGGGTTTTAAGTTATGCCCTGGGGGCATATAAGGTTTTTATAGAAGGCGTTGTCGTAGAAACGTCAAAACAGGCTCATTTGATTGGAAATTCAAAGGACTAGTGCCCTTTTAATAGTCAAAAGTGATTGGAGGGCACCTAGCCCCCCCCCCACCCATCATTCCCCCAAACACATCCAATCAAAATTTTGAGATAGCCATTTTGTTCAGCGTAGGTAGTTGATTTCCAGATAGAAAATATGTTTTTGAGGAGGACACTCCCCTGCAACCCTCAGGGCAAAGGTTTAAGTTATGCCCTGGGGGCATATAAGGTTTTTATAGAAGGTGTTGTCGTAGAAACTTCAAAACAGGTCTCATTCTATAGGAAATTTAAGGGCTAGTATCGCTTTTTGAAAGTCGAAAGAGATTGGAGGGCAACTAGCCCCCCCCCCACGCCCATCATCCCCAAACACATCCAATCAAAATTTTGAAATAGTCATTTTGTTCAGCGTAGTTGATTTCCAGATAGAAAATATGTTTTTGAGGAGGACGCTCCCCCAAAACCCTCAGGGCAAAGGTTTTAAGTTATGCCCTGGGGCGTATAAGGTTTTATAGAAGTCGTTGTCGTTGAAACTTCAAAACAGGCTCATTCGATTGGGAATTCAAAGGGCTAGTGCCCTTTTTAATAGTTGAAAGTGATTGGAGGGCAACTAGCCCCCCATGCCATATCATTCCCGCAAACACATCCATTCTGAATTTTAAGATAGCCATTTTGTTCAGCGTAGGCTAGTTGATTTCCAGATAGAAAATATGTTTTTTAGGAGGACAATCCACCACAACCCTCTGGGCAAGGGTTCTAAGTTATGCCCTGGAGGCATTTATGGTTTTTATAAGAAGGCGTTGTCGTAGAAACTTCAAAACAGGCTCATTCGATTGGAAATTGAAAGGGCTAGTTCCCTTCTTAATAGTCGAAAGGATTGGAGGGCAACTAGCCCCTCCCGCACGCCCATCATTCTCCCAAAAACATCCAATTAAAATTTTGAGATAGCCATTTTGTTCAGCGTAGTTGATTTCCAGATAGAAAATACGTTTTTGAGGAGGACACTCCCCACAACCCTCAAGGCAAGGGTTTTAAGTTATGTCCTAGGGTATACAAGGTTTTTATAGAAGGCGTTGTCATACAAAACTTCAAAAGGGGCTCATTTGATTGGAAATTTAAAGGGCTATTTGCCCTTTTTAATAGTTGAAAGTGATTGGAGGGCAACTAGCCCCCCCCCCTACGTTCATCATTCACCCAAACACATCCAATCAAAATTTTGAGATAGCCATTTTGTTAGAGTAGGCTAGTTGATTTCCAGATAGAAAAATATTTTTGAGAAGGACCCTCCCCCACAACCTTCAGGGCAAGGGTTTCAAGTTATGCCCTGGGGGTATATAGGTTTTTATAGAAGGCGTTGTCGTAGAAACTTCAAGAAAGGCTAATTCGATTTGAAATTCAAAGGGCTAGTGCCCTTTTTAATCTTCGAAAGTGATTGGAGGGCAACTAGCCCCCCCCTACGCCCATCAATCTCCTAAACACATCAAATCAAAATTTCGAGATAGCCATTTTGTTCAGCGTAGTTGATTTCCAGCTATAAAATATGTTTTTGAGGAGGTCACTCCCCCACAACCCTCAGGGCAAGGGTTTTAAGTTATGCCCAGGGGTATTTAATGTTTTTATAGAAGGCGTTGTCGTAGAAACTTCAAAAAAGTTCATTCGATTGGAAGTTCAAAGGGCTAGTGCCCTTTTTAATAGTCGAAAGTGATTGGAGGGCAACTACCCCCCCCTCGCCCATCATTCCCCCAAACACATCCAATAAAAATTTTGAGATAGCCATTTTGTTCAGCGTAGTTGATTTACAGATAGGAAATATGTTTTTTAGGAGAATACTCCGCCACAACCCTCAGGGCAAGGGTTTTAATTTATACCCTGGGGGCATATAAGGTTTTATAGAAGACGTTGTCGTAGAAACTTCAGAAAAGGCTCATTCGATTTGAAATTCAAAGGGCTAGTGCCCTTTTTAATAGTCGAAAGTGATTAGTAATATTTGTTGTTGCTGTTGTTGCTTAGACAAGGGCATTTCGTATCGAAGGAGTTGTCGTGGGAACTTCGAAAGGGGCTCATTCGATTGAAAATAGAAAGGGCTGATGCCCTTTTCAATAGTAGAAAGTGATTGGAGGGCAACTAATCCCCCTTCGACTCCTCCCTCTAATTTGCCCATTAGGTTTAAAAACTAAATGTTGCCTTAAGATTAAATCAAAATGCACTGTGATAATGCTAATTCCCAATTAGGCCTCTCAGCAGTATCCCAAGAACGACTAAGGGTATTATGTTCAAACTTCCGAGGCTATTTTGCTCTTAAAATTTAACCAAATCAAAAGAGTGTAAGTGTATCAAAGCTATCAAAGAAAGTAAACAGATTTTTTTGCAAATGGTATCAATTTTTCCATTTCAGGTCAACTAGAGGAGGTATGAAACTAAGTTAAACAGTACTATTTGTCTCCAGATTTTTAAAATGGTGTATGTTGTTAAAAATTGCTGAAAATTTTTCTCTAGCACACAAATAGCAGGCTAAACTATAAAGTCTTAAAAAACGAAAAGATTTAAAGTGTTATTTTCTTTTTCCCTTAAAAGACTATGTCAATATAAAACGAACAGAAATTAATTAAAAAAACTTTTTCCACAAAATAAGTTTTTCAAAGAAAAATAAAGAACTCCGTTAAATAAAAAATGAGCAAAAACAAAATCAAATAATCTACCAAGCTCGAAACTACCACAAATCAGCATCGATAAATAAATGAAACCTAAAACGAACAGAAATTAAAATAAATAACCGAGTCAAACTCAAAACGACCAGAAATTAACACAAGTTGGGCGTAAAATCCCTATGCCTTCCCAAGGCCAGAACAAAATTTGCACTTTACTGAAAAAAATATAAGTGTATTTACTTTTATAACTTTAATAAATCAAATAATTTTGACATTTTGATTACTAAATATCAGTATAAGTATATTAAACTGACAAAGCACATTCATTTGTATTTTTTTTTCAGTAAAGTGCTAATTTTGTTCTGGCCTTGCGAAGGCATGGGGGTTTTGCGCCCAACTTGTGTTAATTTCTGCTCGTTTTGAGTTTGACTCGGTTATTTATTTTAATTTCTGTTCGTTTTGGGTTTTATTTATTTATCGATGCTGATTTGTGGTAGTTTCAAGCTTGGTAGATTATTTGATTTTATTTTTCCTCATTTTTTGTTTAATGGAGTTCTTTACTTTTCTTTGAAAAACTTATTTTGTGGAAAAAGTTTTTTAATTAATAAAATAAAAAGACACTATATGCATCTAATTTTTGTCCAAACGGCACATAGGAGGCATCTTTGAAAAAGCTAAGGATATAGGTTAAAATGATCAGGGCATGCTGACTGGGATATTGAACTAAAAGAAAATGCGCTATGCGCATCCAAGATTGTCGAAATGGTGTAACTGTTGAAACTTTCAGCATGGGTGGAAGGAATTAGTTGATCAATATTTGTCTATGCTCAAGGTTGTAAGATGATGGGGGTTAGATTTCCGTCTGCCCTATAGAACCCCAAAGATTCTGCTGATTTTCATATCATATATTTGCATATTTTTGACACATCCATTCATTATAGTTAAACCATTATTTAAAATTGTTGCAAAATTATGTCGCACATATAAAGGGTAAGCCAAAATCTGATTTACACAGAGATAACCAAAAAGATTTAGAATGCTATTTTTTAACCAATATAAGACTACGTAAATTAAAAAACGAAAAGAAATTCGTTAAAAAATTCTATATTTTTATTCTTAAAGAGAAAACTCTGAGATATTTTCAATATCAATCTACAATATAGCTATGTCAATTAAAAGGGAACAAAAACCAATTTGAAGAAAATATTATCGAAAAATATATATTTTTTTTTATTAGAGTGAAGAGCCATATTAAGGCCAAAACGAGCAGAAATAAAGTCTAATAATACTTTAAGTTTAAAAACGAATAGCAATTATCGTTAATAAATAATTGATACCCAAAACAAACAGAAAATAGAATAAATAATCGCATCAACTGAAAAGATTACAGATACTGCCATAGCTGAGTAAATAAATCTTAAAACACACACATATTAAAATAAATAATCAAGTGAAACTTAAATCAAACAGAAATTATTGCAAACAGGGGTAAGGCTACTGCCCCTTAAACCTTCTAAAGGCTATAGCATCATTTGCGCTTTACTGAAAGCATAAAATACTTTGAGCATTTACTCTTTTATAATTATAGCATTGGAAAATAAAAAACTACTGAAATTTACAGGAATTAATATCACTACCGTATATATTAAACATTCAATTTATTTTCATTAGTTCTTTCTAGTAATCTTGATTATTATTTTGATTTTGTTTATTTAATTCCTGCTGCACGAAATAAAGTACACAGCTCAAAATAGAGATTGTTTTCAGCAAAGCGCAAATAATACTATAAACTTAACAAGGCTTAGGAGGCAATAGCCCTGCTCCTGCTACCACTGCTACTGCTACCTGCTACTTTCCTGTCCTGTGCTCTGCTCCTGTTAGCGGTATTTCTGTTTATTCTAAGTTTGACTTGATTATTCTTTTAATTTCTTTCTTGCCTAGAATTTAGTTTGGATTTATTTTAGTTTATTTTTGTCTTGGAATTTTTTAATTCATAGAAATTAATTTCTGATTCTCGTGGGTTTTAACAGGGCTGTTTCATTTTTCTTTTAAAAGCTACTTTTTTCATAAACTTTTTTTTATTATTACTTAATAAAAAGCGATGTGCATCCTTGAGGGGATATTCATGGAAACTTGAGGAAGGGCTCTTACAATCAAAAATAAAAAGTCTATTGCCTCTCATAAGGGCTGACCCCAATCTATTCGTAAATGACAGGCTATGGTTGAAACCTGAGCATCCTAAAATAAAACATGGTTTTTAACCTAAATGTTTCTCAAATGGATTTCAGTTTCATTTCCTTTTTTATGTGTTTAATTTCCATTTATAAAATTACGCAAATTCAGATTTTATATTAGCAATGATAAGTAAATTTAAAATTAATGCAACTTGCATATCTATGACCAGTATAAATAAGAGACTTTGCTGTTTCACACATTATTGTTAAAAATTCGGTCTTTAGAGTTTCGGTTTCTATTGATAAGGGTCACTCTTTACTTGCAGTTTATTACTACGAATTCTTTGATCCAAGGCCCTTTTAAACATAAGAGTGGCAACTACTTTCACCTTTAACCGCCTTTTCTGACAATCAAGTTTAATATTCTTATAAGAATGCTTTGAAAATTATAATGATCTCTGAAAATTTGCAGCCTTCTAAATATTTATTAGGAGAAAAAAATTATGTATGAAATATCACAAACAATACGTAGTTTTCAAGGTGGTCTGAAATATTCCGTGGTTTTCAAAGTGGTCTGTTTGAACAAGTCTTTTTTATAAGAATGTCCCATGGACACCAACAGGTGAGAGGGGGAAAATGTCATCTTGCAAACAAAAGATATTAAAATGGGAAATATTCTAATAAAATTCTTGTCGAAAGTGAAACTCTAGGCCATACTTGCCCTTTCACAGGAAATTTTCTAGAAGTGCTCATGAGTGATCAGTGCCCCACCTCTCCATCTTCCACGCTTTTAAGCATATGAATATAATATTTTATGTCGGACAGAAACAAAATTAGCAATGAGAGGGGAGCTATCATCTTGCAGGACTCATGTTAAGGGCTTAGTTAAAAAATGTTCCTAGAAATGAAATAGAACTGTAGATTAGATACTAACCCTCCCTACAATTCTCCTTCTATATCTATTTAACGATTCAAGGAGAAATAAAAAATTCGGACATAAATACGCACTTATTGATGCTTCAGGTACACTTTCCCCCACCTACACAATGCTCAACCTTTTTACATAACAGCTGATGCGCAATTATACAC
Organism: Artemia sinica; assembly: GCA_027921565.1. Taxonomy (NCBI): domain Eukaryota; kingdom Metazoa; phylum Arthropoda; class Branchiopoda; order Anostraca; family Artemiidae; genus Artemia; species Artemia sinica. The sequence goes on from CM051268.1 coordinate 59,144,899, forward strand.
CGCTTTACTTGATGTTATCAAGCATCAAACAAATTAACTTAGTTAAATGAAGCTTTAGAATATATGTCTATATTAACCGTTTTTTCGTACAACGTGTCTGTGGTCATCCTTCTCGGAAGAAGTTCAAAATTTCACATTTTGACAAAATAGGGATATAAACCTCTGTAGTAGGGTTCTCTGATATATTGAATTTGGTGGTGTAATTTTTATCAAGATCGCGCCCTTTTTTAGTGACGGTTTCCCCCTTTTCAAAAATAATCAAATTTTCTAAGACGCGTAACTTTTGGCTGATAGCCTTGAACTTGATGAATTTTATATGTTTGAAATCACCATAAATAGCTTTGATGAATATATTGTTATCAAAATTACGTTTTTCGATTTTGGTACTGCTAGCACAAACCACTCCTGACTTAAAGCTCGTTACCAGGAACGGTTTGATATCGAAGTGTAAGAGTAAAAGAAAGTAAGTAGTTTACATAATTCAGAAATGACGTTTAACACAGGTGCTACTGAAGCCACTAATTCTAAATATGATGCTGAAACTGCAATTCAAACTTAAACGCACATAACAAAATTTTCTCTTTAGTATATTGACAATTCTCAAGCTGTTTTTAAACAAGATAAGAACTTCCTTTTAAACTATTCGTAATCATTATCATTCATTTTGAAAATTCTGGTGTGAGACCTTTCTGTATCTTATTTTATCCAATTTTGTATGATTAATTTCCCATAAGGTCATCATTTTTCCAATTTACTTATAATAACTGCAGATTCTCCTATATTCCAGAGTTTAAGAGTTTTCTCTCTAAGAATATCTTTTACCAACTTCGTTCGCGTTGAACAATCCGTCATAAAGCGATTAGCCACTAGTCATATTATTACCATTAATTCAGCAATTTAAACGTCTCTAGCAACTTAATTCTGCTACGGAAATGAATTCAAGCAATTTCCAAAGGAACTTTAGAGTGATTCTAAGCTTTTAAGTGAGCAAAATAGTTTATAATAAGTCAAACAATAAAACCAAAATAAATTGTGAATGAAGAATTGAAATCTCAGTCAAATTGCAGTGAACAATAAAGTCCAATTTAAAACGAAAAGAAATTATAACGAGCAAGTGGCAAGTATCCAATCCCTGAAAACCCCCCAAAATGGAAGAGTATCATTTCTACTTTACCAAAAACTAAAAAAAATTATATTCCAAGTTTTGTTTATTTACATGATTTTCTATACAATTAGAAAGAAGTTGGTTTAATTGCTAAGAAAATTTAGTGGCATTTGGTTAAAAATATGCTTATACGAAAAAAAGTCTGAAAGTTAGAACAGCTGTAATTTTCTTAGAACAGATCTAACAGAAACCAAAATTTTGCAAGATTTTTTGTATCGTTGTTTTAAATTATGTATCTTTCCAGTTAGTACCACATTCTCGTCAGTGCTGCAACATAGACCCGTGAAACAAATAAGCAAAACTAATTATCTAAATTTTCGCCAATAAGATAAAATGTAATCCGATTAGATGTTTTGAGAATAGCCGCGCTAAGTTTGTTCTTGTTGTTTGACTTCTATAGGCTTATTTTTATTAACTTCAGGCCAAAGAGAATGAAAGAGAATGGAAGGTATCAAGGACAGTGAAAATTAAATCAGTTTGTTTAAATTGATCAAATAGAAACTTACACAACCGTATACATCTTAAAAACTAGGAAAAAAAAGAGAATTAATTTCTTACGGAAAAAAACCTCTATAGCTTCTATATTTAAACCTCTTTATGTTTTTGATTTCCCATAGGTACAATACTTGGACTCTAATCAGACCTGCAAACAGAAGGGTGAAAATTTCTCCTTTCCCAAAAACAAATTAAAGTGATGAACTTTCACCTTCCAAACTTCCATTCCGATAATTAATCTTTTGCATTGGTTTCGTGAAAAATTTTAAGCTCAATTTTAATAAAATACCCCAGTATGGTGTTGTGCACTTTTTGGCATTAGCAGATTCATAGTTTTTGGCTTTACATTCCATTCCAGCTTTTTGCCCATCGTTAGTCTATTCATGCCGAAAAGCACGATTTTTTTTAGCTTTTTCTTTTGATTATTTCAAAACTTTGAAGCTATTAGGACAGTGCCTCTGTCGCTCACTATTATCTTCATAGTGTTTACCTTGCAGTCATTATTATTATTATTTTTTATATATCTAGTCGTAAGCCTCTATATTTACTTTTTGGCAGTAGGAAAAGTCAAATTTAAAAAAAAAGAAAAGTGGATGAAAAGTCAGCAAAAAATAAGCTCAAAACGTGCGGTAGCAAACAGCTTGAGCAGATATAGCTTTCCTTTGAACGTGTAGTCACCATGAAATTTTTATTAACTAAAAACGTTGACAAAGCAAGCTAATTAGTTTTGCTAATTTATTTACATGGTTATATGTTGCAACACTGACAAGAATGTGGTACTGGCCTAAAAACAACATAATTTTGAAATTGCCAAAAGAAATATCTTAGAAAATCGTGGCTTTCAAATATTAATGGAAATAAGATGAATCCAAAGGACAAAAATTGTTTTTCGCTTGTGTCCATAGTAGTTTCAGAGTTGAATCTGAGATGACTTGACATAAGTAATTAGAGAATAAAAACTACTAGCGCCAAAAACAGTGCAGCGTCTCTTCATTTCATAGAAAAGAAGAAGATTTCGAAGACAACTGAATAATAGAAAGTTAATTCATAATGGTGTATTTACACGGCTGTAATTAATCTATTAGTGATAATTCATCAGAATTTTCTTCTTCAAGACAGATTTTAATTCAAAATCCAGTCTCCGCAAATAGAAAGGTCTCAGGAGGTCCCACGAGTACAATACCCCTTCGAATCCCGATCCGGACACTTTTTTAAAAACTCCCACGCCCACACCAAATATGGGCATAGAGTCCCTAGGGAGAGCACGTGGTTAATCAAAGTGTGTCAATAACCTCTTTTTCCAAGGTCGATTTATTTGTTGTTGTTTTGGCCAAGTGCATGCTCGGGGCGAATGTTATGATCCAGAAATAGGAAACAGTATTTGTTGTTGTTGTTTTGGCCAAGTGCATGCTCGGGGCGAATGTTATGATCCAGAAATAGGAAACAGTATTTGTTGTTGTTGTTTTGGCCAAGTGCATGCTAGGGGCGAATGTTAAGAGTTTCCAGGAATAGGAAACAGTTAGATCACGTGTTTGCTTCTCAGCCAATCAGAGGCTCGCTTACATATTAGCGGCGGCGGATAGCAGAGAATATGAGGAAAGGATTTTTGCTATAGTTTTATTAGTCTGTGAATAGAATTCAAAGGATTGAGAACAGTTTGAATTTACTCATTTGGATATATATTTGTGTGTTGACGAATGGAATGTTTACCCTATTAGAAGTTGATAGTTGAGTTGATGGTAATAATACAAGAGCACCAAACATTGCGATGGAAATCACGAGAGGCTCACGGCTTTGTCTGGAATGGGATGAAGTATATGCAAGATATGTGATATCCTTGATCAAATTTAAAATGGAGGATCAATTATGTTTTGCTGCAAAAGTTGATATAGCACACGTGAATAGACTTCAATGTGCTTTAAGTGCATTAGTGAAACATATCGAAGACAATAAACTGTATCGCTAATTGTACATGCTTAGTATTGCTGTTGTTGTAATTATTCAATAAAATTGTCTCGAAATCGAAAATGTTCCCTTTCCTTTCTGGTTAGGTTAGGCTAGGGGCTAACGAATCAGGGTCAGTCTAGAGTCAGCAGTCAGAGTGAAAGGATTGAAAAATGAATAAATTTGAGAAAGAGAGAATTAGATCAAATCTAGTGTTTATGGAAAAACATTTGATTTTGGATGACGATTTTCTCGAGTTATCACTTTAACGCAGGATATTCTCTCGTCAGGGAACACTTGACAATATAATGAGGACTGATTCTCCCCCAATGGACAATTGTATGAAACTTTTAAAATGTGATTCAAATGCTTATTGTCAATTTATTGATATATTAATTGGAACAAAGCAGAATAATATCGTGGATATACTTTTGAAAACATTGCCAATGGATTCAGTGTAGATGGCTCCACCATTCGAAAGAGGTAACGTCACAGAGCTACTCCTCTCCACATTCCTCCACCTTGAATTTATCCGTCGGCAGGAACGATCAGTTTCGTTTTAGCTGTGAGAGAGTTGACATTGGAAACCAAAAAATGTTCTATACATGTCCATTGTGTATGTACACTCTTGGCAGTTGGACTCAATGTGAGAATTGTACAATTATTGATGACTATAGTGAAAGTGTAAATTATGTAATCCTTGTAAATTACATAGAGGCTATGCAGTACAAATTAAAGGATGTAATTCATGTCTTGAGGAGATTTGTGACTCTCACCCTAGAGGGCACCTGTGTTCCAATTGTCACTATGATAAATGTGATCAGTGGGAGAATACTTACCCCGCTATGATTGGAAAGAATCCCAAACGTGATTTTAGTTTATTTCTACGAGATTGGTATCGTCGTGGATTTAAATTATTCTGGGAAGTGGAATCTGGTCTACGATTCAACTGTTGGGGTAACAAGACAATTTGGTTTCTACGTCATCGTTGTGACGACACTGCCTATTATGACTATAAACCAAGTGATTTTTATTTGGCAGTTACCGAATGTGATTCACCATTTGAAAACACTGTATGTGATATTGCTTCAAATAGACAGATTGAAACTCGTGAATTTCATAATATGAACGCAAATAGCATCATTGACTATACAAAGAGATATGACAAGAGTGAAGTTACATTGTACTGTAGAAAATGTGACCCTGACTTTGCAGTCAATCAAGATCAATATACAGTGAATCCAAATGATTTACCGGCATTAGTGGGTCACGAAAGTTGCCTATATATCGAAGAAGAAATCTAAAGTGAAGATTTAAAGACATTGTTGTATATATATATGCATTTTATTAATAAACAAATTCACAAACATTTTTTAAGCACTTTACTCTTAGGGCACTGAAATCAATACTGTATAGGTCTGAGAGGATATTTTCCACTAGAAAGTCGTTCAGACGAGGATTGTCACTGTAAATGAGGAGAAACTGCTTGTAAGTATAGCCGCGACATCGGAACACAAAATATAGTAGTGCATGGAAGCCACAGCTTTTAGTCGTTAGATCCTGCACCCTCTTCCGATTTTGAATAATAGTTTTCCCACTGCTCTCAATATAGTTGCTGATGTGGGGTGCGTAGAATGTATAGGGTAGACCAAGAGGATCAAAAAATTCAATTGTCTTGATTGTTTGAAAGATGCACAGCCAATGACCCGTCAGCACAGTCGATGGACTGCTATTAACAATAATTAAGGTATTGTTGACACTTTGAATTTTTCCAAGAAAGTCCGAGGGTAGACAATAGGATTTGTACTGGGACATGTAGGGGTCCTTATTAAACACATTGATTATTTGACTGGTGTTCATGGCGCCAAGTCTAGTAGAACACTACCTTCGGGAGTGATTTCCCAATAGGTTTCATATTGATTTAGTGAGATTAGTGCAATACTCTCAGCCAATGGGTCGGCAAATGTACACTCTAAACGCACACTCCCCGTACGTACTATACTCATATCCTGTGTGCCAGACAAATCCAGTACAATGATACCATGTGTTATAGCAAACATTTATTCGGTTATACCATTTTCAAATAGTTGAGAGTCATGATCTAGGGTTTGCATGGTCAACTCATACAATGTTCTATAGGATTTATCAAAAGATAGATTGTAGAGTGGGATACCGTTTACTTTGCACACAAGAGATGAAAGTCCAAACATCTCGAAATTATGTGGACATCCAGTCCACGATCCTGTTGCACTAGCGCTTTTTACAAATGCCAAAGCGAGTTTTGACGGAATTTCGCCATTGATAAAGGATGAATCGGTGAAGGTGCGTGAGCCCATGGCAATATGATGTTGATTGGTGATTGTATGAGGAACAAGTAGTTTAATATTATTTCCATTGGCTCTCAGTTTTTCCACTGCCAAAGCAACAGAACTCATGACCTGTTGTTTGCGTACATGAAGTATTGCCGAGGTGAGGGAGAGACTTACATCAGGATTGACAGCAAGTTCTTTTCTCAATATGAAATTGGAGGGTGCAAGCGTCAATTTTATATCCACTTTAACATTGGGCGGCAGCCATTGGGGTATATTAAATATTTCATGATATGTTTTTCCAACTAGATATAATTCGCTAGTTGTAGCATTTTTAAGTGCATCTGTACTATCAGTATTAGTAATATATTCATATCCATTGGAGGTGCCTCTCAATTCCTTGTATGACTTGGGTGTCATCGACATGAATTGCATATAGCTTGTATAATTTGAGAGATTGTTGCTTGTGCTCACCAGCGTGCCATTGATTTAGACACTGATTTGACGAAATAGATTATGTAATATACAATTTTCATAGGATATTCCATCGGCCCGAATTGGCATTGTATTATCGGATTTCCGGACTTTCATTTGTAAATCTATAAATGTTGAAGACATGTCCATAAAGTAGTCTTCATTGGAATAAATTTGAAAGTGGATATTATCGGAGAGGGGTTGTTGAGGATAAAATTGTTCATAGTATCCATGCTTGACACTCACATCTACATTTTCTGCATTGAATAGATTCAATGATGAGGTGATTGAAGGTTGAGAATCCTTATGTGGTAGGTAGGACATCTTAAGAGAAGAAATCTAGTTTTGATCTAACAATTCTCTTCCTGGGGCATCTTCTTCTGTTTACACTACTTGTCGGCTTTTTCCTTCTTTTCTTTGACAAGAGGGATGATGTCTTTCGTTTCCGACCTGAGTGGAGACTGATGAGTGATGCAGTGTTTCTCGACCTTTTTAAGCATTTACCATTTTGTTTTAATCTCTCGCCAAGGGTTCGCGCACTGGACCTGAGATTGTCCGAAGCACTTTTTTTAAAATCCTTGCCAGAGCCCCAACCATATAGTGTAGAGGATGCAAAATCTGTCGCAGCCGGTACAAGGTATTTTCTAGCCAGTGGTAGTGCAGAGCGAAAGAGCTTAGCAAACCAACTGCCAAGACCATAGACAGACATTGACGAGCGACCTTTGTAATAGTCCATTCCATTGCCCTGTTGTCTTGGGTCAAGAGTATTAACATAGCAGTCAATATCAGGACAAATGAATACCACTTTTCTATTAGACATCTTGTTGTCAAACGATGGGACGAAAATGGCATGTAATCACAGCCAAACCTTTTGAAATTGCTATGGGATCACCCAATTCAGTTCTTAGTGTTAACTGACAGAGTTCCAAATAGGAAGTGTTTACAGGAATATATTGAAGATGCTTTATATTGTAGTGGTGAATATGTTCTTGATTGGTTTTTCGTTCAAGAACTCGTAGGAGGGGAACATTTGAATTACCAAACCGAGATGTTTCCACTAATGAAGCGTAGAGAAATATAAAAGTGTCTGTGGAGAAAGCAGGCGGGTAGTCAGCAAAAATGAAATTAGTGTTTCCGGCACTTTTACCATTGATTATATTGAGCTTAAAGCCAAGAACATCCTTTAGGTTATCATTGAGAATAACCTTTTCGCTGGCAATAGGTGAACTAATGTAGATCTTACCCTCCTCCTTTGAATAGTTGAAATGAAAAGCTCCTTTTTTACGAGCGGAAATTCTTTTATTAATAGAACGACATGGTCTATTAATAGTTCCTCGTAGGGTAATTCAATATATGGATAATCCATCCAATTGATTTTTTGAATTTGTTCTTGATCACCTGAAGGTGGTGGCGGCCAATCATAGGGTCTAATTTTTATATCATATTTACGATCTTTTCTCAGGATGTCATAGGTATTTTTGAGAATACAGTCGACAAGAACCACTTCATACTTTCCGTCGTCGAATTTGATGGTGGGGGAGAGTTTCGTCCAAAAATCACTTGTTCTATTCAAGTCATTGTGGAGAGGATCAGAAACGTTGGACATGAAAGTCACATAGAAATCATTGGGCATTGTTAATGTCTTCAGCACTGATCCAAGAATCAAAATCTGAGTTGTATCCTAGCCAACGAACAAGCAACTGTCTCTTGCCCCTACGAGTACGACTCTTTAATATCTTTTCAATTTGATAAATTTCACTAGTGTTTCTAACTTTTTGCAGTTCATATTCATAAAAACCACCGAGAATCTCATCATCTTTGGTGTCTCGCAGTCGACATGTCGTGGGTTCGGTGTCCAGGATTTTGGACACTTTAAAAAGTTCAGTGCTCCATAAATAATTCCCCTTTTCAAAAATATTGGTGGTTCTATTAATTCGAATAGTATCACCAACATTGAATTTCTTTTTCACATTTTTTTTCTTTTTCACCATTGGAATATTGCTTTAGAAAGGCATCAAATGTATTTTCACTGTAATGAACTTCCCAAGGGCTTGAATTGGACAGAGATCGATGAGATCGATGGTTGTATATCTGCTTGATTTTATCTAAATCATGAATAAAAGCCGGTGTATTTTTCAGGCTACAATATCTTGAAATTAATAGACGAATCGTTCTTATTAATCGTTCAGCCAATGCAGCCTTTATCGGGCTGTGACTATGATAAAGTGTTGTATTATATTTCAATAGAACCTTTTGCACATGGGGATTAACAAATTCACTGCCACGATCCGATTGAATTTTTCTATACGAATCCTGTTCAAGAATACTTTCAATGGCCTGAGCAACTTCAACACCTCTCTTTGACCGTAATGGAATGGCATAGGCATAGCGACTAAAGACACTGATTGCCCCATAATATATTTGTTGGGTGCATTGTGACGCCGTTGAACTGCGTCTAAAGTTAAAAGATCCGTTTGCATTATATGCAGAGGGAAAAAGGCTTTAGTTTGTCGATATTGTTTGCCACGAAGCCTGTGATTCCGGTGCAGTGTGTAACTCGGTTCATTCTCTAGATACTCTTTTTCTTTTTTCAATGTGCAGCCGGAGACAACTTTAGAAAGCGTTTTGGGGGAACTTAAGCTTCCCACTTCACCAATATTTTCATAGACACCTTTCAGAACTTCATCCGTTTTGAACGCAAACACGTAGTGTAATGTTCACTCCCCTTTTGCACACTGGAGGGTGAATAAATTCGTGTTCGCTTTTGACTAGCAGCCACAGGTGTTGTAAAATCATTGCTGCTGCTGCTGCTAGTATTTTCAAACATTGAATCTTCTTCTTTTTTAAATGGTGTTGGTGTTGGTGTTGTTGGAGGACTATATTCTCTTAGTTTCTTTAGAATTTGCTTATTGACAATAAGACTTTTGGGAAAGTTTGATTCACTTAGAAAGGTGTATAGATTATTGTCAAATGATAAAAGTCCTTTACGACTCGTCACCATATCCCAAATTAAATCAACTAGATTATAACTTTTTCCCTGAATTATAATTCGTTTCCCTGTGCTGTTGACTAGAATTTGATGTTCATCACCAGTTTCCATCATGAGATATGATAATACTCTTTTACTCTGTTCTCGATAGGTCAGTGGCAATAGGTTTCCAATTTTGGATACAATCGAATTCAATTCCTTCTCCTTTGATTGTGCAGAATCTTGAGGAGATGATTTCTGTTTAGAGGGATCGGTGGCCGTGGTGGGTCTCTCACGATATGGTTTATGTTTGTCCACACGTCGCAATGCATCTTGAAGTAAAAGTAGTTTTTTTTTCATCGGCAATATTCTCATCATTAATGAATTTGCTTAGATTTTTTTCAAAATGCTCGACGGGCGAGAGGACAAGTTCAAATGGTGTCAACTTATAGGGTTTTACCATTCTCTAGAGAAAACTGTTAACAAGTCCTGCAATTATTGGCAGTAAAAGTGTGAAAAAGCTACCGCCCGCTTGAAGGAGACGTTTTCTTTTGAAATTTTTTCCCTTGTTTTTACAGGCCAAGGCGCGTACAGTGGAACGATGTTGCTTGTCTGTTGTCTAACACCTTCTGACAGTTGAACATTGCCCTCAGTTAAATTTGAACAAAGTTCAGATATTAGATTAATGAAATCATTGTCAACACCATGTTTGAGTATGGCCTTCCTAAGCAAGGGTTTTGAAGTGCTTAAAACGGAAAATAAATGCCGTTGTTCGTGTAGTTTCTTCAGTGTCATAACGTCAACTAATAGCCTTTTCTACTGTTCACCGGAAGATGTACTGTAATTTCTTTGTCGAAAATGTCGGTGACTACACGTAGATCCTTGGGTGTGCTCTGATTAAGATCCAGCAAAATGTAACCGTAGGGTTTATTAGTCGCCTGAGAGTAAGCTGACAGCAGAAATTTAGGGGCGCCGGGGTATATCTGTTTATTGAGAGTTATGAACGAGCTACAATCACGAACAACTCGATAGATAATATAGATGGTGCAATTCAAAGCAAGGGTTCGCATACATTTGCTCTGATGAAACAGATTGTGTAGAACTAGGGTTGTGGAAATGTGTTCATGGAGGGAGCGAACAGTGAACAGTTGTAGCATTTCCAGTGAGAACTGTTCAATGGATTCAGCCAAATCATCAATAATCAGCCACGAGTTTGATTCAATACTATTGAAAACATCAAGCCCCCGTATGAATTGTATTGGTATGGTTGTGGCAATAGCTTTTATTTGATCATAGGACTCCTGCCAAATACTATAGCAATAGTAGATTTTTTTCGGCTTTTCCAAAAATATTTTCTGACAATTTTGAATTATTTTAGTTAAAAGTGTTGTTTTCCCCGACATTGAGGGACCACACAGAAACAACCTGAAGGATGTTCTAAATTGACACATGTTGCTGCTGCTGCTGCTGCTGTTGACAACAGTTGGACTATAACTAACTGTAAATCATACGTGTCCAATGAATAAGTAGTAGTAGTAGTAATTTTCCCATAGATCTATCTACGTTAACAAGAACAACAACAAAAAAACAATATTTCATGGTCATTTATTTCGGCAACATGAAAACTCTATTTGTTCAACATGAACAACAACGATAAAAATAACACTTGTTCAACAAGAACCTGACAATATTTCATGGTCATTTATTTCGGCAACATGAAAACTCTATTTGTTCAACATGAACAATGATAAAAATAACACTTTATGTTCAACAAGAACAACAACAATATTTCATGGTCATTTATTTGCAACATGAAAACTCTATTTGTTCAACATGAGCATGAACAATGATAAAAATGACACTTTATGTACAATATAAAAAAAAAACACTTTTTGTCCATCAACATGAAGAGCAACACTTATTGTCTTTAAAAACACTTTTTGTCCATCAACATGAACAAGAGCAAGAAAAACACTCTATGTACAACAACAACACTCTTCTATACAACAACAACAACACTTGAAAACAACACTTGAAAAAAAACACTTGAAAATTGAACTAGCACAGTTGAATACTATGAATTTAAAAGTGGGCCCCTCTCCCTCCCCCCCCCCCCCCCAGGCCGCGGGACCGAAGGCCAGCCGCGGGCGGGACCCCCCACCCCCGGGGCCGGCCGCGGGAAGGTCCCCCCCCGGAAGCTGCGATTTAAAAACAGTACAATAGTTGTCATCACTGCTGCTGCTACAGGTTAGTGGTTGGGTTAGTGGTGATGGTTAGATTAGTTAATTTATGAACGGGTTGGATGGTTAGGTTAGTCAGATTAGGTTAATTTATCCAGACCAAGTTGATTGCGATAGTCTATGCATTCAACTCGGTCTGAAATACGGTAGTGGCCATGAGGCAGGACACTCACACCATTCTCGAGCACATAGACTTTGTCAGATATACATGACATTGCATTTTTTTCCACTCTTACAGTATAATTTCTATACTGTAGAGAGCGAATTGCAAGCACTTGTGCTCTCGGCACTAGGCTACTTTCTACACAGTCTCTGTACACGCTAATGTTGAAATTGCTCTTTACAAAATGTGTAGGCACCCCTTTACACGCCTTCTTTTCATCCCCATTATGTGTTTGAACGCAATAAACTTTAGGAACCGGGAACACCCCCTGGATATCAAATCACTCCCCGTCTCTGATTTTAACATTAATAGTTGGTTGGGGGCTTGACGTTTCACCAACTCGGGGTAGAGGGATGGATTCCAGTTGGTGAAATCCATCCGCGAGTTGATGTGTTCCCCCTTTTCTAGATCACCCAATAAATCTTCGGTCCCATTTACCTTTAACAGCAGAGAGTCTGTATCCCCATGGTAAACTTGAACCTCCCCCTCCCGTGGCCATTGCACCTTGCACACATTGTAAAAAAACGACAACATGAGCTTTTTGGAAATTTCTAGTACTGAACTACCTCCTGCTATATTCTTGTTCAGTATCACATTTCGCTTTCGCCTGTGTAGAAGAACCATGCCAGTCTCTATGCTCGTGAACGATGTAAAATTGGGGTCGGCAATAATTCGTGCTTACTCTAGAGGGTCAGTCACAACGTCGCAGCGAGATCTGTTACGTACGCTTTCACACATTTTGCCAAACGCTGAATTTAGAATGAGTTTGTACATTTCCTTCTCTACCTTGGAGTTTGCCCTAGAGCGTTTATCGACAAAAGTGTCGATAAACGTCTTTAAATATGGTTTCTGATTGAACTGCAGGACCCTATGTATTTTGGTGATCTTGAAACCATTGTTCACCATCCAGTGCAAAAGCACATGGTGAACAACGATATTCTCCTTAGGGTCCAAATCAGCAATCAGTTTTTGCTTAGAGGGAGTCCAGTGCATCCCCATATCCTCAATCAATGATCGATTGTAGGGGCTCAATGAGTCCCTGCTCACGGGTCGATTGATACAGGGAAAAACAAAATATTTGACTGAATCGTGAAGCGCCAGAGGAATCCTCTCCACATTCCTCCACCTTGAATTTATCCGTCGGCAGGAACGATCAGTTTCGTTTTAGCTGTGAGAGAGTTGACATTGGAAACCAAAAAATGTTCTATACATGTCCATTGTGCATGTACACTCTTGGCAGTTGGACTCAATGTGAGAATTGTACAATTATTGATGACTATAGTGAAAAGTGTAAATTATGTAACCCTTGTAAATTACATAGAGGCTATGCAGTACAAATTAAAAGATGTAATTCATGTCTTGAGGAGATTTGTGACTCTCACTCTAGAGGGCACCTGTGTTCCAATTGTCACTATGATAAATAGCCGGTAAATCATTTGGATTCACTGTATATTGATCTTGATTGACTGCAAAGTCAGGGTCACATTTTCTACAGTACAATGTAACTTCACTCTTGTCATATCTCTTTGTATAGTCATTGATGCTATTTGCGTTCATATTATGAAATTCACGAGTTTCAATCTGTCTATTTGAAGCAATATCACATACAGTGTTTTCAAATGGTGAATCACATTCGGTAACTGCCAAATAAAAATCACTTGGTTTATAGTCATAATAGGCAGTGTCGTCACAACGATGACGTAGAAACCACATTGTCTTGTTACCCCAACAGTTGAATCGTAGACCAGATTCCTCTTCCCAGAATAACTTAAATCCACGACGATACCAGTCTCGTAGAAATAAACTAAAATCGCGTTTGGGATTCTTTCCAATCATAGCGGGGTAAGTATTCTCCCACTGATCACATTTATCATAGTGACAATTGGAACACAGGTGCCCTCTAGGGTGAGAGTCATAAATCTCCTCAAGACATGAATTACATCCTTTAATTTGTACTGCATAGCCTCTATGTAATTTACAAGGATTACATAATTTACACTTTTCACTATAGTCATCAATAATTGTACAATTCTCACATTGAGTCCAACTGCCAAGATTGTACATGCACAATGGACATGTATAGAACATTTTTTGGTTTCCAATGTCAACTCTCTCACAGCTATAACTAAACTGATTGTTCCTGCCGACGGATAAATTCAAGGTGGAAAAATGTGGAGAGGAGTAGCTCTGTGACGTTACCTCTTTCGAATGGTGAAGCCATCTACACTGAATCCATTGGAAATGTTTTCAAAAGTATATCCATGATATTATTCTGCTTTGTTCCAATTAATATATCAATAAATTGACTATAAGCATTTGAATCACATTTTAAAAGTTTCATACAATTGTCCAATGGGGGAGAATCAGTCCTCATTATAATGTCAAGTGTTCCCTGACGAGAGAATATCCTGCGTTGAAGTGATAACTCGAGAAAATCGTCATCCAAAATCAAATGTTTTTCCATAAACACTAGATTTGATCTAATTCTCTCTTTCTCAAATTTATTCATTTTTCAATCCTTTCACTCTGACTGCTGACTCTAGATTGACCCTGATTCGTTAGCCCCTAGCCTAACCTAACCAGAAAAGAAAGGGAACATTTTCGATTTCGAAACAATTTTATTGAATAATTACAACAACAACAATACTAAGCATGTACAATTAGCGATACAGTTTATTGTCTTCGATATGTCTCACTAATGCACTTAAAGCACATTGAAGTCTATTCACGTGTGCTATATCAACTTTTGCAGCGAAACATAATTGATCCTCCATTTTAAATTTGCTCAAGGATATCACATATCTTGCATATACTTCATCCCATTCCAGACAAAGCCATGAGCCTCTCGTGATTTCCACCGCAATGTTTGGTGCTCTTGTATTATTACCATCAACTCCACTATCAACTTCTAATAGGGTAAACATTCCACTCATCAACACACAAATATATATCCAAATGAGTAAAGTCAAACTTTTCTCACTCCTTTGAATTTTATTCGCAGACTAATAAAACTATAGCAAAAATCCTTTCCTCATATTCTCTGCAATTTGCCGCCGCTAATATGTATCCGAGTCTCTGATTGGCTGAGAGGGAAACACGTGATCTAACTGTTTCCTATTCCTGGAAACTCTTAACATTCGCCCCTAGCATGCACTTGGCCAAAACAACAACAACAAATACTGTTTCCTATTTCTGGATCATAACATTCACCCCGAGCATGCACTTGGCCAAAACAACAACAACAAATACTGTTCCCTATTTCTGGATCATAACATTCGCCCGAGCATGCACTTGGCCAAAACAACAACAAATAAATCGACCTTGGAAAAAGAGGTCATTGACCCACTTTGATTAACCACGTGTTCTCCCTAGGGACTCTATGCCCATATTTGGTGTGGGCGTGGGAGTTTTAAAAAAAATTGTCCGGATCGGGATTCGAAGGGGTATTCTACTCGTGGGACCTCCTGAGGCCTTTTTACTTCCGCAACGTAGGCTTGGTTTAGTCTGGGAAAATTTACCCGGTTAAATATTCTAGTTGACAATAGCCTATTTATTCTGCTGGTGATATAATTCAGCTTTTCTTCCCTCCCACAGTTTTTAAAGCACCTAAAAAACTAGTAGGCTATACAGCCGGTTTGGTTCAAGGTCGTCCGTCAAACACAAGATAGCGCTGATTTATTTTCTTTTCGATATCAGCCCCAGTTTCTACTCTCATAAGTTTATCATCTCTTCTATGAGCCTTATCAGCCACTCTTTCTATCAGCCTTAGGTTTACAACCAACACGCTAAAAAAATCAGCCTTGATTAAAACTATGTAAGAGAAGCGATATCATTTGTCACAGATGTAAATTTTATTTTATTTTATTTTTTTATTTTTTTGTTTATTTTTTTTTTTTTAAGAATTTCAAATTACTGTTTAGTCTTATACTTGTAACTAGTGACTTCAAATCCCTTAAAACATTATCTTTGGTACATACTAAATAGTGCTTTTGCAATATGTTGCCAATGTTCTTTGCATTTGAACTTTTAATCAGCCAACTTAGACTAAAATTGGTGTCCATTTTTGAAAAATGTAGGGCTTTGGGTACTAATACTGCATTTGATGAGCTCATCTCATATTTGTAATTAGACCCATGTTAGGGGCATAAAATATTTTTTTATGAGATTTTTCTATTTATAGAGATCCCCTTGATCCTCGGACTTGGTCCAAGCTTTTCGAAAAAATATTGTCTTTTTCGGGA
>CM051268.1:59168397-59226045 GCA_027921565.1 Artemia sinica
CAAGTTTTCCTTAACACTAAAAATTTTTTCTTCGAAATAACAACTTTTTCCTTAATACTAAAAACGCTTTACTTAACACCATGCAATTTCTCTCAGAAGTAACAAGTTTCTTCTTAACAGTAACAATTTTTTCTAATAGCACCAAGTTTTTCGTCAAAGATAACAAATTTCTCTTAGAAGTAACATTTTTTCATCAGTGATAACAATTTTTACGTTAGAAGTAGCAAGTTTTCTGTTAAAGATAACAAATTTTTCTTAGAGTAAAAATTTTATGTTTAAGATAAGAAGTTTTCTGTCAGAACTAGCAAGTTTTTCTTAACACTAACAAATTTTCTCTTCGAAGTAACAACTTTTTTCCTTAATACTAACACACATTTACTTAATGCTATCAAATTTCTCTTGGAAGTAGCGGGTTTTCTCTTAATAGTAGCAATTTTTTCTGATAGCAGCAATTCTTCCGCCAGACACGAGAAATTTCTCATATAACTAACCATTTTCTCTACGTTTAAGTTAGGTTCATTTAAATTAGGTTAACATGAGGGCTCATATTAACCCAAGTTACCTGAGTTAGGTTAACTTGAGTTAGGTTAACATGAGCGCTTGGAAAACTTGGTGCCATTAGAAAAAAATTTTTACTGTTAAAAAAAACCTGTTATTTTTAAGAGAAATTTGATAGTGTTAAGTAAAGCTTTGTTAGTATTAAGCAAAAAGTTGTTACTTCGAAGAGAAACTTTGTTAGTTTTAAGGAAAACTTGCTATTTCTGACTGAAAAATTGTTATCATAAGCGAAAAACTTGTTACTTCTAAGAAAAGTTGGTATCTTTGACAGAAAACTTGCTACTTCTAACAAATAACTTTTATCACTGATGAAGAAATTGTTACTTATAAGAGAAATTTGTTACCTTTGGCGGAAATATTGGTGCTGTTAGAAAAAAATTGTTACTGTTAAGAAAAAACCTGTTACTTCTAAGAGAAATTTGATAGTGTTATGTAAAATAATGTTAGTATTAAAGAAAAAGTTGCTAATTCGATGAGCAAAATTTTATAGTGTTAAGGAAAATTTGCTACTTCTGACTGAAAACTCGTTATCATAAACAAAAAGTTGTTAATTCTAAGAAAAGTTTGTTATCTTTGATGGAAAACTTGCTAGTTCTAACGGAAAACTTGTTATCACTGACAAAAAATTGTTACTTCTAAGAGACATTTGATAGTGTTAAGTGAAATTTTATTAATATTAAGGAAAAGTTGTTACTTCGATGAGAAAATTTGTTAGCGCTAAGGAAAACTTACTACTTCTGACGGAAAACTTGTTATCATAAACGATAAATTGTTACTTCTATCTTGTTACCACTGACGAAAAATTTTTTACTTCTAGGATAAATTTGTTAACTTTGACGGTGAATTTGCTGCTATTAGAAAAACTTTTTACTATTAGGTAAAAACCTGTTACTTGCAAGAGAAATTTGGTAGTGTTAAGTAAAAGTTTGTTAGTATTAAGAAAAAATGTTGGAACTTCGATGAGAAATTTTGTTAGTGTTAAGAAAAACTTAATAATTCTGACAGAAAACTTGTTATCATAACGAAAAAATGTTATTTCTAAGAGATATTTTTTATCTTTGATGGAAAAATTGCTGCTTTGTGTGTGTGTGTGTCTGTGTGTGTGTGTGTGTGTGTGTGTGTGTGTGTGTGTGTGTGTGTGTGTGTGCGTTTGTGTGTGTGGTGTGTGTGTTTGTGTGTGTGTTTTGTGTATGTGTGTCTGTGTGTGTGTATGTTTGTTTGTGTGTTTGTGTGTGTGTGTGTGTGTGTGTGTTTGTGTTTGTGTATTTATGTGTGTGTGTGCGTGTGTTTGTTTGTGTGTGTGTATATGTGTGTTTGTTTTTGTTTCAAACGTTATAAGACGCTTACGACGAGGATGACGGGTGTCTTAGGGATGCTAGAAAGTAGTTATGGTGTGGTGCTGTGGCGTGAATCGCTTGCGAAAACTCGAAGGAATGGGCTGAAATAAAACTTATAACAAGATATGTCTGAAAAGCTTTTGGGGAGATGGGGATGATGTCAGAGGGGTTACAGAGCGGTTATAATGGGGTTCTGTGGCGCAAATTGGTTGGAGTATCACGCCCCAGCAAAGAACAGGAGAGTTCTCTCGGTTCAAAAATATACTGTTTAAATAGATTCATGAGTTTATTTTTGGAGTGAAACGGTTGAAAATGTCCCAGCGGGGATGGGAACACAAGGGATAACGGATGGGGCAGGAGCGTAGATCTTTGATGGCGCGGAGTTCTTTGTGGGGCATCATGATAGGCTGGGGTTGCAAAAACTTGAATTACGAGATTTAAAAGCCTGATTTTTATTATGAAATGACTGAAAAATGTCTTCGGAATCAAGACGGGAGTGTCAGGGGGACAGTCAAGTAATATCATGGTCGTGGAGGGTCTTTGGAGTATCAAGTTCTACAGCTAAAAAGTTAAGATGGATGACTCACGCGCATTAGGTTAATTTTAGAATGTAATGAGTAGGACAAAATACTTGGAATGGCCTCTTAGTCGTGTTGCTTAGAGCGAGTTCTCCTTGGAAGAAAATTGACCTTTCGAATTCTGGTGGGGTCAAGAACTAAAGAAAAAAAAGAAAAAAAAGCATTGTACGTTTCGGGCGACAATTAAAATGCCAGAAAGAGTATTATCTGGCAGTGATGATTGCACAATCATTACTTGACCTTACATAAAGTGTGAGCCTTCATTAAGTTAAAGATAGAAAAATGTGTTGAGGGTTTCGGGCGAAAAATAAAATGCCAAAAAAAAGTATTACGTGAGAGTGATTCAAAATCATTACGTAAGGAGTCTGCTGTCGTTAAATTACAAGCGGGGATTCCCCATGGGTTCCTGACGCATGGTTACATAAAATTGCGTCAGGCATATTAGACTTGATCGTTTGAAACGGGGTAAGTCGTGCAACGTCATTTGAGTCCAGAGGGATGCGTCGTGACCACATTGTGAAGGTGTGATGATATGAGGGGTTGGTAGCTCCATTTATCTGACCCTTTAAAGTGAGAGGGTTTGTTGTGTGATGTAACATGCGCTTGAAACGAGGGAGTGTTGCGTGAAGTAACAGGGTTGCGTTTAAAATGCAATGATAATTTGGCATGTCTTTAAAGTTCAATGTTAATTTCCCTATGGCTTCCATGTCGTCAGCGGACTCTCAGAGAAATAAACAGGGGTGTGTACCGTGATGTTACATGTGCTTGAAACGGGGGTGTGTCACGTGATGTCACAGGGCTGCGCTCGGAATCTTGCCAGCCTACCGTGCTGCATAGGTGTGAGGGACTCCATTTAGAATTCCGTATTATTTGAACTTGTATATTATCCTGACCACATTCCAAGTAATTGAAAAACACACTAATCCTGCCTAGAAACAAAATTGCGGCACCTGGTCGCCAAAAGAGGGATGCGCCGTTAAATCTTCTTCTTGCTCTGTTGAACCATTGGAAGAAAGGAGTAATCCGTATGGGTGTCATAGAAACTGAAGATAGGTCACTACTTATGTAAATCGTTTTTTTCACACCGGAAAACGAACAATTATCTTATCAGTCTTATTAAAGGAAAAATATCTGTATATTTTTATATTTGGTACCCTGGTATGCACATCATGACTGTAATTTTTCTGTTTCAATACGTGGCATTTAATGCGAAGCAATCCAAAATTAACTTCACAGCAATCAAGCAGGAATTTTTATCTCTATAAGTTCGGAATAACCTGACTGTCAACAAAATATTGTGTTTTGAAACTCCGTCTGCTTATAGTCAAGGCTTTCGACCTTCAGGGATCTCTAATTCTAGTCAGTACACGATTTATGAAGAACATTATTTAAAAAAAACTTTTTCCACAAAATAAGTTTTCAAAAAAAAGTAAAGAACTACTTTAAACAAAAAATGAGCAAAAATAAAATAAAATAATCTACCAAGCAAGAAACTACCCTAAAACAGCATCGATAAATAAATGAAACCCAAAACGAACAGAAATGAAAATAAATAACCGAGTCAAACTCAAAACGAGCAGAAATTAACATAAGTTGGGCGCAAAACCTCTATGCCTTCCAAAGGCCAGAACAAAATTTGCACAAAACTTGCACTCAGTCGTTCTTGGGATACTGCTGAGATACCTTATTCGGAATTAGCAATATCACAGTGCATTTTGATTTATTCTTAAGGCAACATTTAGTTTTTAAACATAATGGGGAAATGGGAGGGTGGGCGCGGGAGGGTGGGATTGGAAGGGGGATTAGTTTCCCTCCAATCACTTTCGACTATTAAATAGGACATAAGCCCTTTCTATTTTCAATCGAATGAGCCCCTTTCGAAGTTCCCACGACAATTCCTTCGATATGAAGTGCCCCGGTCTAAACAACAACAACAGCAAAAAATATCACTAATCACTTTCGACTATTAAAAAGGGTACTAGCCCTTTGAATTTCAAATCGAATGAGCCCTTTTTAAAGTTTCTACGACAAAGATTTCAATAAAAACCTTATATACCCCCAGGGCATAACTTATAACCCTTGCCCTGAGGGTTTTAGGGGAGTGTCCTCCTCAAAAACATATTTTCTATCGAGAAATCAACTACGCTGAACAAAATCGCTATCTCAAAATTTTATTGGATGTTTTTGGAGGAATGATGGGTGTGGGGGGGGGGGGGCTAGTAGTCATCCGATCATTTTTGACTATTAAAAAGGGCACTAGCTCTTTGAATTTCCAATAAAATGAGCCCCTTTTGAAGTTTCTACGACAACGACTTCTATAAAAACCTTATATACCCCCAGGGCATAACTTAAAACCCTTGCCCTGAGGGCTGTGGGGGAGTGTCCTCCTCGGAAAACATACTTTATATCTGGAAATCAACTACGCTTAAAAAAATGGTTATCTCAAAGTTTTGATTGTGTGTGTTTGAGGGAATGATGGGTGTGGGGTGGGGCTAGTTGCCCTCCAATCACTTTCGACTATTAAAAAGGGCACTAGCCCTTTGAATTTCCAGTCGAATGAGCTTTTATTGAAGTTTCTACGACAACGCCTTCTTTAAAAACCTTATATACCCCCAGGGCATAACTTAAAACCCTTGCCCTGAGGGATGTGGGGGAGTGTCCTCCTCAAAAACATATTTTCTATCTGGAAATCAATTACGCTGAACAAAATGGCTATCTCAAAATTTTGACTGGATTTGTTTGGAGGAATGAAGGGCACGGGGGGGGGGCTAGTTGTACTCTTATCACTTTCGACTATTAAAAAGGGTACTAGCCCTTTAATTTTCCAATCGAATGAGCCTGTTTTGAAGTTTCTACGACAACGCCTTCTATAAAAACCTTATATGCCCCAGGGTATAATTTAAAACCCTTGCCCTGAGGGTTGTGGGGGAGTGTCCTCCTCAAAAACATAATTTCTATCTGGAAATCAACAACGCTGAACAAAATGGCTATCTCAAAATTTCGATTGGACGTGTTTGGAGGAATGATGGGCGTGGGAGGGGGGCTAGTTGCCCTCCAATCACTTTCGACTATTAAAAAGGGTACTAGCCCTTTGAATTTCCAATCGAATTGGCTTGTTTTGAAGTTTCTACGACAACGCCTTCTATAAAAACCTTATATGCCCCCAGGGTATAATTTAAAACCCTGGCCCGGAAGGTTGTGGGGAAGTGTCCTCCTCAAAAACATATTTTCTATCTGGAAATCAATTACGCTGAACAAAATGGGTATCTCAAAATTTTGATTGGATGTGTTCGGAGGAATGATGGGCGTGGGGGGGGGCTAGCTGCCCTCCAATCACTTTCGACTATTAAAAAGGGCGCTAGCCACTCCAATTTCCAATCGAATGAGCCCTTTTCGAAGTTTCTACGACGACTCCTTCGATACGAAGTACCCGGGTATGGAGAAAAACAAAAAAAACACCTTGTGCCCACATCGTTCTTTACTTAGGCAGCCCTAGCGCGCTGCCTATGATTGGATCGTTTTTTCACACCAAAAACTAGTATTATGCCAATTCTCAGGAAACTTGCTATTCTGTTTTCAAGAAAACATTTAC
Organism: Artemia sinica; assembly: GCA_027921565.1. Classification (NCBI taxonomy): domain Eukaryota; kingdom Metazoa; phylum Arthropoda; class Branchiopoda; order Anostraca; family Artemiidae; genus Artemia; species Artemia sinica. The sequence goes on from CM051268.1 coordinate 59,174,463, forward strand.
ACATATAGCCTACAATTATTGCTCGTTTAATATGTTAAGATTAACTTTATTGTCACCTACACCAATTATGTGTTTTCCACTTTTGTTTTTAACTTGAGTGGCCCAACATAATTGATCGCAAAAATTTCTTCTACTACAAAAAAAAACAAACCATAAAAAATACCCTTCCGAGTTTTTCAAGGTATCCTCTTACCATATGGCAGCCCTTCCACCGTGGAAATTCTTTAATAATATACATACAAACTAATTTTCTTAAAATCTTGTTCTCAATCATCCAAACAACATCAATCTTCGTCCTAACTTCTCACAGCCCTTATCAAGCATAAAAGAAGTAGAATGCTTTGTCTTTACAACCTCCTTCAACACTCCATTCTAATCATAATTTAAATTACCTACAGTTACATTACTGAATTCTTTATAATACCCTTTTTGGCTACTTAAATTTCAAACAATAAACACAAAATGTAATTTAAAATTACTATCTAGATCAACGATCAACGTTATAACGGCTATAAACACGACAATATTCAGATCTGTATTCTAGTTGGAGCCAAAATCAATGGAACTCGCGGGGGGGGGGGAATCTACAAAAGATTTGTCGACAACTACAATTTGACCCAATGCGCACTTACATATCATTTAAATGGCCCTGCCACCGCAATGTTAGGAGCACAGAAAATAATTTTTATCACAAGAAACCCGCCAGGTTTGAGAGGATGGTAATATTCGTCTCTTCAGAAATTAAGTTCCCTTGTCAGTTTAGATTTGTGGCTCAGGATTCGTTAATATTAGTTAATCCAGTTTGGAAAAGGCGGGGTTATTTTTTTTAAGCAGAAATAAGAAGTGCTGTTGTTGACTTACGAAAATATATCCCAAAAGTATATCAATGAAAATAAGTCTCACCTCTTAGGACCGTGATTTCTCTTTTTCTCTTTTGCCTAAACGGAAGATCTAAAATCATAATTCAATCTAAAATTATCTGAAGCATAAAATAAATCTAGAATGAAAATCTAAAATTATTTATAATTAAAATTGATAATTATATATTTCATAGGCATTGCAATAGAAACCAAAATACAATTTAAACGTTAGTAGTGTCCTATATGCTGGTCCGACATGTGATTCCATAATATGCCTTACCACGGGCAGGTATCTATTACTACAGACGGTACATGCCTTACCAGACAGATTTTCTGTGTCAACACACAGTTTCTGGGCCAATCAAAGAGAACAGATACAGACGGTATTTAATGTTTCTGAGGCAACATCCATTTTCTGGACCAAGGTTTTTTTTACTATAAAATAATGTTTCTACTAGCGATACAGCCAAGTCGGACATGTTTATGAGTCAAAACTTGTCAGAGATATTGATAACCTTTAGCTTAAAGGCATCTTGCATCTCATCAGGTTTGGTTAAGAATGCATCATGGGTAATTACAGAACGATAAATGGTATGGTATAGTCATAATTGTTTCAACTTGAAAGTTGTATTTTTGCGTAAACTAACTTAATTTGCGAAAAAGGTATTCCATTGGCATAACTCAGCTCTGTATGATCTTAATTGGTGATTGAATAATAGGGGTGAAACAGAGCTCGAGATTTATTTTAATTGGATTGTATGAAAGTAGCTAAAAGGGTTAAACTGCTTACCAGTTAAGGTAAGCCCGAAGGGGGTGGTAACTCTTAGGCAATTTAATATAAATTTGAAATAACATAATGGGTGTCAATCTACGGAAATGAGTATTTTAATTGGATTGTATAAAAGTAGTAAAAAGGGTTAAACTGCTTACTAGTTAAGGTAAGCCCGAAGGGGGTGGTAACTCTTAGGAAATTTATTATAAACTTGAAATAAAATCGTTGGCATCAATCTATGGAAATGGTTAACGATGACAAGGTGATCATGGGACTTGACTCAGCTTCACTTTTTGGCTGTGTTCTGTATAATACACAAATACCATTTGAACAGTGTTGCCAATATAAAATATGGTTTAGCATGGGGTATGCTAAAAAGTTGAAACTAATAGAGTCTAATAGAGTCATACACTATTAGTGAAACTAATAGTCTATTAGTTTCTAATAGAAACTATTAGACTAATAGAGGCAACCTTATGCCTCGACCTAGCTTTACTCCTCGACTGTGTTCTGTATAATACACCAGTACCATTTGAGTAGTGTTATCAATATAAAATATTTCTTAGCATTTGTGTATATTAAAATATTGAAGCTAATAAGAATTTAGACGCCAAGAAAAGAATTTTAATCGAGAAATTCAGAACGATCCTTTGATATCCTTAGAAATCAACTAGTAAGATGCTTATGAGTTTGAACCATCAAGGACCACAACCACCAACGACCCTAACCACCAAGGACCTCAACCTCCAAGGACCCTTTACCCCCAACCTCCAAGGGCTCCCTCTCTCCAACTTTTTGGGCCCCCCTCCCCCATTTTTTTATACTTTTTTAAGTTTTTTTTCGAACTTTTTTCTTACTTTTTTAACAGGGTATTTTTTCAATTTTTTTTTACATGTCTTAGAATGACATGAAACATCCTTAAAACATAAACAATTCACATTTAATATTTTCCAAATTCAAAATTATCCACGATATAAAAATTTTAGTCGTGACTTTTACTATTAGAAAAATATTGTTTGTAGTAGCACTTTTTTTTACAGATATTTTTGTACTTAGAAATTATTCAACTTTTGTTTCTTCTTTTTTTTTTATTTAACACACTCAGATTTCTTTAAGAAGTAATAGGTATTTTCTTAACAGTAACAAATTTCTTCTAATAGCACCAAGTTTTCACTCAAAGATAACAAATTTCTCATAGAAGTAACAATTTTTCGTCTCTGATAACAAGCTATCTGTAAGAAGTAACAAGTTTTCTGTCAAAGATACCTTATTTTTCTTACAAGTAAGAATTTTTTCGTTATGATAACAAGTTTTCTGTCAGAAGTAGCAAATTTTCCTTATCACTAACAAATTTTCTCTATCGAAGTAACAACTTATTCCTTAATACTAATAAACTTTTACTTAACACACTTAAATTTCTCTAAGAAGTAACAGGTATTTTCTTAACAGTAACAAATTTCTTCTAATAGCACCAAGTTTTCACTCAAAGATAACAAATTTCTCTTAAAAGTGACAATTTTTGTCAATCATAACAACTTTTCTGTTAGAATTGGAAGTTTTTCTCTCAAAGATATCAAATAAAGTATCAATTCCAGAGATGATTACACTCAAAGAGAATGCCAACAAAAATAATAGTTGATGAAGAGGGGCGTCTCTTTGCTAATGGTTATGCTAACATGCTACCTATTGATAGATCCTATCGTAATCTTTTAAGTATTTAAGTATCGTCATCGCCATCTTAAGTATTAGCATTCGAACGAAAGCAAAGGGGAAAAGAAAGGCCTACTCTTCTAATAATATCAGAAACCGTATCTTTCTACGTGCGGCAACTGTTACCTGTGTAAGAACAATGTTGTAATAGACAGTTAAATTGCTGGAAAAATTAAAAGGGAATTGGTAGAAAATATAACTAAGGAATATCAAGATGAATCGATGAAAAACAAAGTACCTGCAAACGTTACTACCATCATTGATCAAACAATCAATGAACCAAATAATACCAAAGACCAAACGCATATTGAACCTGTCAGTGACACACCAGTACAAATTGTGTATGACTCAAAATGGAATAATGATTATTCTACTGATTATGAACTAGAAGAAGACAATAGCTACAATATCAATAGAGAACATGGTGAACTATTTTATGGAAGATATTTAAACTGTCCAAAGTTTTTCATTGATATTTATAATGTATAATAATATATATTTTGTATAAATATTCTACATGACATTATTTTATTAAAAATATATTATGCATTACATTGTTATGTGTTCATTATTTTTAGAGTATGCTAGCATATCAAACGTTTAGAATGTCTATTAAAACATCGGTGATGTAAGAAAAGGAATTTGCATACATCGTATGTCAGATAGGTAGGTTAACTTGGAGAAAATCTAGGTATCAGAATGAATAAATTCTTTATCTACACCTTTTTTCGGATAGGTCAGGATAAAATTGATAAAATCAAAGTATCAGAGCGAATAGATTCTTTATCAACATTCTTTGCCGGATATGTCTGTTAACATTATCAAAACCTAAGTGTCAGAGTGATGATTCTATATTAACATCTATTGTCAGATACATGAGATAACATTGTCAAAATATATGTATTAGAGTGAATAAATTCTTTATCAACGTCCTTTGTCTGATACATCAGATAACATTCACAAAATCTAAGTATCAGAGTGAAAATATTCTCTATCATCGTCTTTTGTCAGATATGCTTGATAAAATTGAGAAAATCTAAAGAATGTTGATAAAGAATCTATTCACTCTGATACTTTGATTTTATCAATTTTATCCCGCGTATCCAACAAAAGATGTTGATAAAGAGTTTATTTGTTATAATGCATAGGTTTTTTCAATGTTATCCGATGTATACGACAAATGATATCGATAAGGAATGTTAATAAAGAATTTGTCCTCTCTGATACTTAAAGTCTATCATTGTTACCAAAAGTATCTGTCAAAAGACATTGATACAGAATTTATTCAATCTGATACTTAGATTTTCTCAATTTTATCAGGCATATCTGGCAAAGGACGATGATAAAGAATTTATTAACTCTGATACCTAGATTTCTTGAATGGTATTGGATGTATCCGACAAAAGATTTTTATAAAGAATTTATTCATTCTAATAAATAGATTTTGTCAATTTTATCCGACGTATCCGACAAATGATATCGATAAAGAATGTAAATAAAGAATTTGTTAACTCTGATGCACACATTTTATCAGTGTTATCAAACGTATCTGTCAAAAGACATTGATAAAGAATTTATCTACTCTGATGCTTAGATTTTCTCAATTTTATAAGACATATCTGACAAAGTACGATGATAAAAAATTTAATCATTTTAATACTTAGATTTCGTGAATGTTATCTGGTATATCCGACGAAAGAAGGTGATAAAGAATTTATTCACTCTGATACTTAGATTTTGATAACGTTAACTGACGTTTCCGGAAAAGGATGTTCATAAAGAATCTATTCGCTCTGATACTTAGATTTTATCAATTTTATCCCGACCTATCCAACAAAAGACATTGATAAAGAATTTATTCACTCTCATACTTAGATTTTGTGAATGTTATTTGATGTATCAGACAAAGGACGTTGATAAAGAATTTATCAACTCTAATACATAGATTTTGACAATGTTATACAACGTATCTGACAAAGGATGTTGATAATGAATTTATTCAATCTGATAATTAAATTTTGTCATTCTTTGCCGGATATGTCGGTTAACATCATCAAAACCTAAGTGTCAGAAAGATGAAATTCTATATCAACATTTATTGTCAGATACATGAGATAACATTGACAAAATTTAATTATCAGATTGAATAAATTCATTATCAACATCCTTTGTCAGATACGTTGGATAACATTGTCAAAATCTATGCATTAGAGTTAATAAATTCTTTATCAACGTCCTTTGTCTGATACATCAGATAACATTCACAAAATCTAAGTATCAGAGTGAATAAATTCTTTATCAATGTCTTTTGTTGGATAGGTCGGGATAAAATTGATAAAATCTAAGTATCAGAACGATTAGATTCTTTATCAACATCCTTTGCCGGAAACGCCTGTTAACGTTATCAGAATCTAAGTATCAGAGTGAATAATTCCTTTATCACCTTCTTTCGTCGGCTATACCAGATAACATTCACGAAATCTAAGTATCAAAATAAATAAATTCTTTATCATCGTACTTTGTTAGATATGTCTGATAAAATTGAGAAAATCTAAGCATCAGAGTGAATAAATTCTTTATCATTGTCTTTTGACAGATACGTTTGATAACACTGATAAAATGTGTGCATCACAGTGAAGAAATTCTTTATTAACATTCTTTATCGATATCATTTGTCGGATACGTCGGATAAAATTGACAAAATATATTTATTAGAATGAATAAATTCTTTATCAAAACCTTTTGTCGGATACATCAGATACCATTCAAGAAATCTAGGTATCAGAGTGAATAAATTCTTTATCATCGTCCTTTGCCAGATATGCCTGATAAAATTGAGACAATCTAAGTATCAGAGTGAATAAATTCTGTATCTATGTCTTTTGACAGATAATTTTGGTAACACTGATAGACTATAAGTATCAGAGAGAACAAATTCTTTATTAACATTCTTTATCGATATCATTTGTCGAATACATCGGATAACATTGAAAAAACCTGTGCATTATAATGAATAAATTCTTTATAAGCATCTTTTGTTAGATAGGCGGGATAAAATTGATAAAATCAAAGTATTAGAGCGAATAGATTCTTTATCAACATTCTTTGCCGGATATATCAGTTAACATTATCAAAACCTAAGTGTCAGAGAGATGAAATTCTATATCAACATTTATTGTCAGATACATGAGATAACATTGACAAAATTTAAGTATCAGATTGAATAAATTCATTATCAACATCCTTTTTCGGATACGTTGGACAACATTGTCAAAATCTATGTATTAGAGTGAATAAATTCTTTATCGACGTCCTTTGTCTGATACATCAGATAACATTCACAAAATCTAAGTATCAGATTGAAAATATTCTTTATCATCGTCCTTTGTCAGATATGTTTGATAAAATTGAGAAAATATAAGTATCAGAGTGAATAAATTCTTTATCAATGTATTTTGTCGGATAGGTCGGGATTAAATTGATAAAATCTAAGTATCAGAACGAATAGATTCTTTATCAACATCCTTTGCCGGAAACGTCAGTTAACGTTATCAGAATCTAAGTATCAGAGAGAATAATTCCTTTATCACCTTCTTTCGTCAGATATACCAGACTACATTCACGAAATCTAAGTATCAAAATGAATAAATTCTTTATCATCGTACTTTGTCAGATATGTCTGATAAAATTGAGAAAATCTAAGCATCAAAGTGAATAATTTCTTTATCAATGTCTTCTGACAGATACGTTTTGTAACACTGATAAAATTTAAGTATCAGAGTTAACAAATTCTTTATTAACATTCTTTATCGATATCATTTGTCGGATACGTCGGATATCATTGACAAAATCTATGTATTAGAATGAATAAACTCTTTGTCAACATATTTTGTCGGATACATCAGATATCATTCACAAAATCTAAGTATCAGAGTGAATAAATTCTATATCATCGTCCTTTGCGAGATATGCCTGATAAAATTGAGAAAATATAAGTGTCAGAGTGAATAAATTATGTATCAATGTCTTTTGACAGAAACTTTTGGTAGCACTGATCGACTTTAAGTTTGAGAGGGAACAAATTCTTTATTAACATTCCTTATCGATATCGTTTGTCGGATACATCAGATAACATTAAAAAAATCTACGCATTATAATGAATAAATTCTTTATCAACATCTTTTGTCGGATAGGTGGGATAAAATTGATAAAATCAAAGTACCAGAGCGAATATATTCTTTATAAACATTCTTTGCTGGATATTTCGGTTAACATCATCAAAACCTAAGTGTCAAAGTGATGACATACAATATCAACATCTATTGTCAGATACATGAGATAACATTGACAAAATCTAAGTATCAGAGTGAATAAATTTTTTCTATCAACATCTTTGTCAGATACATCGAATAAAATTGACTAAATATAAGTGTCAGACTGAATAAATTCTTTATCAACTTCCTTTGTCTGATACATCACATAACATTCACAAAATCTATTAATTAGAGTGAATAACTTCTTTATCAATGTCTTTTGTCGGATAGGTAGGGATTAAATTGATAAAATATAAGTATCAGAGCGAATAGATTCTTTATCAACATCCTTTGCCGGAAACGTCAGTTAAAGTAATTAAAATCTAAGTATCAGAGTGAATAAATTCTTTATCATCTTCTTTTTTCGGATATGCCAGATAATGTTCACGAAATCTAAGTATAAAAATGAATAAATTCTTTATCATCGTACTTTGTCAGATATGTCTGATAAAATTGAGAAAATATAAGCATCAGAGTGAATAAATTCTTTATCAATGTCTTTTGACAGATACTTTTTATAACACTGATAAAATTTAAGTATCAGAGTGAACATATTCCTTATTAACATTCTTTATCGATATCATTTGTCGGATACGTCGGATAAAATTGACAAAATCTATGTATTAGAATGAATAAATTCCTTATCAACATCTTTTGTCGGATACATCAGATAACATTCACGAAATCTGAGTATCAGAGTGAATAAATTCTTTATCATCGTCCTTTGCCAGATATGCCTGATAAAATTGAGAAAATCTAAGTATCAGAGTGAATAAATTCTGTATCAATGTCTTTTGACAGATACTTTTGGTAACACTGATAGACTGTAAGCATTAGAGAGAACAAATTCTTTATTAAAATTCTTTATTGATATTATTTGTCGGATACATCGGATAATATTGAAAAAATCTATGCATTATAATGAATAAATTCTTTATCAACATCTTTTGTCGGATAGGCGGGATAAAATTGATAAAATCAAAGTATCAGAGCGAATAGATTCTTTATTAACATTCCTTGCCGGATAAGTCGGTTAACATTATCAAAACCTAAGTGTCAGAGTGATGGAATTCTATTACAGCATCTATGGTCAGATACAAAAGATAACATTGACAAAATCTAAGTGTCAGATTGAATAAATTCATTATCAACATCCTTTGTCGGACACTTTGGATAACATTGTCAAAATATATGTATTAGAGTGATTAAATTCTTTATCAACGTCCTTTGTCTGATACATCAGATAACATTCACAAAATCTAAGTATCAGAGTGAAAATATTCTTTATCATCGTCCTTTGTCAGGACGATGCTTGATAAAATTGAGAAAATCTAATTATCAGAGTGAATAAATTCTTCATCAATGTCTTTTGTCGGATAGGTCAGGATAAAATTGATAAAATCTAAGTATAAGAGCGAATAGATTCTTTATCAACATCCTTTGCCGGAAACGTCAGTTAACGTTATCAAAATCTAAGTATCAGAGTTAATAAATTCTTTACCACCTTCTTTCGTCGGATATACCAGATAACATTCACAAAATCTAAGTATCAAAATGAATAAGTTCTTTATCATCGCACTTCGTCAGATATGTCTGATAAAATTGAGAAAATCTAAGCATCAGAGTGAATAAATTCTTTATCAATGTCTTTGACAGATACAGTTGATAACACTGATAAAATTTAAGTATCAGAGTGAACCAATTCTCTATTAACATTCTTTATCGATATCATTTGTCGGATACGTCGGATAAAATTGACAAAATCTATGTATTAGAATGAATAAATTCTTTATCAAAATCTTTTGTCGGATACATCAGATACCATTCACGAAATCCAAGTGTTAGAATTTATTCATTTGGATACTTAGATTTCGTGAATGTTATCTGGTATATCCGACGAAAGAAGGTGATAAAGAATTTATTCACTCTGATACCTAGATTCTGATAACGTTAACTGACGTTAACGGCAAAGGACGTTGATAAGGAATCTATTCGCTCTGATGCTTGGATTTTATCAATTTTATCCCTACCTATCCGACAAAAGACATTGATAAAGGATGTTGATAAAGAATCTATTCGTTCTGATACTTATATTTTATCAATTTTATCCCGACCTATCCGACAAAAGACATTGGTAAAGATTTTATTCACTCTGATACTTAGATTTTCTCAATTTATCAAGCATATCTGTCAAAAGACGATGATAAAGAATATTTTCACTCTGATACTTAGATTTTGTGAATGTTATTGTACGTTATCATCGTACTTTGTCAGATATGTCTGATAAAATTGAGAAAATCTAAGCATCAGAGTGAATAAATTCTTTATCAATGTCTTTTGACAGATACTTTTGATAACACTGATATAATTTAAGTATCAGAGTGAACATATTCCTTATTAACATTCTTTATCGATATCATTTGTCGGATACGTCGGATAAAATTGACAAAATCTATGTATTAGAATGAATAAATTCCTTATCAACATCTTTGTCGGATACATCAGATAACATTCACGAAATCTGAGTATCAGAGTGAATAAATTCTTTATCATCGTCCTTTGCCAGATATGCCTGATAAAATTGAGAAAATCTAAGTATCAGAGTGAATAAATTCTGTATCAATGTCTTTTGACAGATACTTTTGGTAACACTGATAGACTGTAAGCATTAGAGAGAACAAATTCTTTATTAAAATTCTTTATTGATATTATTTGTCGGATACATCGGATAATATTGAAAAAATCTATGCATTATAATGAATAAATTCTTTATCAACATCTTTGTCGGATAGGCGGGATAAAATTGATAAAATCAAAGTATCAGAGCGAATAGATTCTTTATTAACATTCCTTGCCGGATAAGTCGGTTAACATTATCAAAACCTAAGTGTCAGAGTGATGGAATTCTATTACAGCATCTATGGTCAGATACAAAAGATAACATTGACAAAATCTAAGTGTCAGATTGAATAAATTCATTATCAACATCCTTTGTCGGACACTTTGGATAACATTGTCAAAATATATGTATTAGAGTGATTAAATTCTTTATCAACGTCCTTTGTCTGATACATCAGATAACATTCACAAAATCTAAGTATCAGAGTGAAAATATTCTTTATCATCGTCCTTTGCCAGCGATGCTTGATAAAATTGAGAAAATCTAATTATCAGAGTGAATAAATTCTTCATCAATGTCTTTTGTCGGATAGGTCAGGATAAAATTGATAAAATCTAAGTATAAGAGCGAATAGATTCTTTATCAACATCCTTTGCCGGAAACGTCAGTTAACGTTATCAAAATCTAAGTATCAGAGTTAATAAATTCTTTACCACCTTCTTTCGTCGGATATACCAGATAACATTCACAAAATCTAAGTATCAAAATGAATAAATTCTTTATCATCGTACTTTGTCAGATATGTCTGATAAAATTGAGAAAATCTAAGCATCAGAGTGAATAAATTCTTTATCAATGTCTTTTGACAGATACAGTTGATAACACTGATAAAATTTAAGTATCAGAGTGAACCAATTCTCTATTAACATTCTTTATCGATATCATTTGTCGGATACGTCGGATAAAATTGACAAAATCTATGTATTAGAATGAATAAATTCTTTATCAAAATCTTTTGTCGGATACATCAGATACCATTCACGAAATCCAAGTGTTAGAATTTATTCATTTGGATACTTAGATTTCGTGAATGTTATCTGGTATATCCGACGAAAGAAGGTGATAAAGAATTTATTCACTCTGATACCTAGATTCTGATAACGTTAACTGACGTTAACGGCAAAGGACGTTGATAAGGAATCTATTCGCTCTGATGCTTGGATTTTATCAATTTTATCCCTACCTATCCGACAAAAGACATTGATAAAGGATGTTGATAAAGAATCTATTCGTTCTGATACTTATATTTTATCAATTTTATCCCGACCTATCCGACAAAAGACATTGGTAAAGATTTTATTCACTCTGATACTTAGATTTTCTCAATTTTATCAAGCATATCTGTCAAAAGACGATGATAAAGAATATTTTCACTCTGATACTTAGATTTTGTGAATGTTATTGTACGTTATCATCGTACTTTGTCAGATATGTCTGATAAAATTGAGAAAAATCTAAGCATCAGAGTGAATAAATTCTTTATCAATGTCTTTTGACAGATACTTTTGATAACACTGATATAATTTAAGTATCAGAGTGAACACATTCTTTATTAGCATTCTTTATCGATATCATCTGTTGGATACCTCGGATAAAATTGACAAAATCTATGTATTAGAATAAATAAATTCTTTATCAACATCTTTTGTTGCATACATCAGATACCATTCACGAAATCTAAGTATTAGTGTGAATAAACTCTTTATCATCGTCCTTTGCCAGATAAGCTTGATAAAATTGAGAAAATCTAAGTATCAGAGTGAATTAATTCTGTATCAATGTCTTTTGACAGTTACTTTTGGTAACATTGATAGACTTTAAGTATCAGAGGGAACAAATTCTTTATTAACATTCTTTGTCGATATCATTTGTCGGATACATCGGATAACATTGAAAAAATCTATGTATTATAATGAATAAATTCTTTATCAAAATCTTTGGTCGGATAGGCGGGATAAAATTGATAAAATCTAAATATCAGAGCGAATATATTCTTTATAAATATCCTTTGCCGGGAATGTCAGTTAACATTATCAAAACCTAAGTGTCAGAGTGATTAAATTCTGTATCAACATATATTGTCAAATACATCGGATAATATTGACAAAATATAAGTATCAGAGTGAATAAATGTTTTCTATCAGCATCTTTGTCGAATAAATTGGATAAAATTAAAAAAATCTAAGTATCAGATTGAATAAGTTCTTTATCAACATCTTTTGTCAGATACATCGGATAACATTGTCCAAATCTAAGTATCAGTGAATGAATTCTTCATCAACTTCTTTTGTATGTTACATCAGATAAAATTCCCAAAATCTAAATTTCAGAGTGAATTAATTCTATATCAACAACCTTTGCCGGATATGTAAGTTAACATTATCAAAACCTAAGTGTCAGAGTGATTAAATTCTGTATCAACATATATTGTCAAATACATCGGATAATATTGATAAAATCTAACTCTCAGAGTGAATAATTTTTTTCTATCAACATCTTTGTCAGATACATTGGATAAAATTGACTAAATCTAAGTATCAGAGTGAATAAATTCTTTTTTAATGTCTTTTGACAGACATGTTTGATAACACTGACAAAATTTAAGTATCAAAGTAAACAAACTCTTTATTAACATTCTTTATCGATATCATTTGTTGGATATATCGGATAACATTAGCATAATCTATGTATTAGAATGAATAAATTCTTTATCATCATCCTTTGTCGGATACGTCGGATAAAATTGAGAAATTCTAAGTATCTAAGTGAATAAATTCTTTGTAAATGTCTTTTGACCGATACGTTTGATAATACTGACCGAATCTAGTTATCATAGTGAATAAATTTTTTATCATCTTCTTTTGCCAAATACATCAGATAACATTCACGAAATCTAAGCATCAGAGTTAATAAATTCTTTATCATCGTCCTTTATCAGACATGCCTGATAAAATTGAGAAAATCTAGTATCAGAGAGAATAAAATATTTATCAATGTCTTTTGACAAATACTTTTGTTAACACTGATAAAATTTAAGTATCAGAGTGAACAAATTCTTTATTAACATTCTTTATCGATATCTTTTGTCGGATACGTCGGATAACATTGACAAAATCTATGTATCAGAGCGAATAAATTCTTTATCAACATACTTTGCCAGAAATGTCAGTTAACATTATCAAAACCTAAATGTCAGAGTGAATAAATTCTTTATCAGCATCTTTTGTCAGATACATCGGATAAAATTTACAAAATATAAGTATCAGATTGAATAAATTCTTTATCAACATCCTTTCTCGAATACATTGGATAACATTAACAAAATCTAAGTATCAGAGTGAATAATTTTCATCATCATCTTATTTGTCAAATACATCGGATAAAATTGATAAAATATAAGCATCAGATTGAATAAATTCTTTATCGACATCCTTTGTTGGATACGTTGGATAACATTGACAAAATGTAAGTATCAGAGTGTATCAGAGTGATTAAATTGTTTATCAACATTTATTGACTGACACATAGGATAACATTTAGAAAATCTAAGTATCAGAATGAATAAATGCTTTATCAACATCTTTTGTCAGATATGTCGGATAAAATTGACAAAATCTAAGTATCAGAGTGAATAAATTCTTTATCATCATCATATACCGATATATTGGTTATCCGGATAAAATTGACAAAGTCTAAGTATCAGATTAAATAAATTCTTTATCAGCATAATTGTAAGATATGCCAGATAACATTGTCAAACTCTAAGTATCAGAGTGAATAAATTCTTTATCAACTTCTTTTGTTGGATACATCGGATAACATTCACAAAATCTAAGTATCAGAGCGAATAAATTCGTTAATAACATTTTTTTTTATTTTTATCGACATAATTTCTCGGATACGTCGGGTAACATTGAAAAAATCTATGCATTAGAATGAGAATATTCTTTATCAAAATCCTTTGTGGGATACGTCAGATAAAAATTACAAAGTCTATGTATCAGAGTGAACAAATTCTTTATCAACATCCTATGCTGGATACGTCGGATAAAATTATCAAAATCGAAGTATCAGAGTGATTACATTCTTTATAAACATCCTTTGTCGGATACATAGTCTAACATTGACAAAATATAATTGTCAGAGTGAATAAATTCATTATCAAGAGCCTTTCTGGAAACATCGAATAATATTATCAAAATCTAAGTATCAAAGGGATTAAGTTCTATATAAACATCCTTTTCTCGGATACATAGGATAAAATTGACAAAATCTAAGTGTCAGAGTGAATAATTTTTTTTATCAACATCTTTTGTCAGATACATCGGACAAAATTTAAAAAATCTAAGTATCAGAGTGAATAAATTCGTTAAAAAGGTCTTTATCGGATACATCAGATATCATTCATACAATCTATGTTTTATCAATTTTGACTCTATGCATCGTTGCATGAATTTAGGTTAGACTGGTTATAGATGGCAGAACACCCGCTCACACACACAATCATAGTCAGAGAGACATGCAAAAAGTTTGGTTAATTTAGGTTCGCTTAGAGTGCGCACTCTTAGTGAACCTAAATTAACCTAACTTCTTGCATGTCTTTCTCACAATGATTCTCTGTGTGAGCGGGTTTGCTGCTATCTATAACCAGTCTAACCTGAATTCAATGCAACGATGCATAAAGTCAAAAATAGTAAAACTTAGATTTTATGAATGTTATCTATTGTATCCGATAAAGACGTTGATAACCAGTTTATTCACTCTGATGCTTAAATTTTGTCAATTTTATCAGATGTATTTGACAAAAGATGTTGATAAAAAAATTATTAACACTGGCACTTAGATTTTTTCAATTTTATCCTATGTATCCGAGAAAAGGATGTTAATATAGAATTTAGTCACTTTGATACTTAGATTTTGATAATGTTATCAGACGTATCCAGAAAAAGATGTTGGTAATGAATTTATTCACCCTGACGCTTAGATTTTGTCAATGTTATTCTATGTATCCAACTAAGATTTTGATAAAGAATTTGTTCTCTCTGATACATAGATTTTGTCAATTTTATCCGACGTGTCCAACAAAGGATGTTGATAAAGAATTTACTCATTCTAATACATAGATTTTGTCAATGTTATGCCACGTATCCGAGAAATGATGTCGATAAAAAATGTTATTAAAGAATTTATTCACTCTGATACTTAGATTTTGTCGATGGCATTAAACGTATCTGTCAAAAGACATTGATAACGAATTTATTCACTCTGATAGTTGGATTTTCTCAATTTTATTAAGCGTATCTTACAAATGGTGATGATAGTGGATTTATTCGCTCTGATACTTAGAGTTTGTGAATGTTATCCAATATATCCATGAAAAGAAGTTGATAAGGAATTTATTCATTCTGATACTTAGATTTTGACAATATTATCTGGCATATCTGACAAAAGATGCTGATAAAGAATTTATTCAATCTGATACTTAGATTTTGTCAATTTTATCCGGATAACCGATGTATCCGGCATATGATGATGATAAAGAATTTATTCGCACTTAAATTTTGTCAGTTTTATCCGACATGTCTGACAAAAGATGTTGATAAAGCATATATCAACTTATATTTTCTCAATGTTATCCTATGTGTTAGTCAATAGATGTTGATAAAGAATTTAGTCACTCTGATACACTCTGATAATTAGATTTTGTCAATGTTTTCCAACTTATCCAACAAAGGATGTCGATAAAGAATTTATTCAATCTGTTGGTTATATTTTATCAATTTTATCCGATGTATTTGATAAATAAGATAATGATAAAAATTATAAACTCTGATACTTAGATTTTGGTAATGTTATCCAACGTATTCGAGAAAGGATGTTGATAAAGAATTTATTCAATTTGATACTTATATTTTCTAAGTTTTATCCGATGTATCTGACAAAAGATGTTGATAAAGAATGTATTCACTCTGACACATAGGTTTTGATAATGTTAACTGAAATTTCCGGCAAAGGATGTTGATAAAACATCTATTCGCTCTGACACTTAGGTTTTGATAATGTTATCTGACGTATCCGACAAAGGATATCGATAAAGAATGTTAATAAAGAATTTGCTCACTCTGTTACTTAAATTTTATTAGTGTTACCAAAAGTATCTGTCAAAAGACATGGATAAAGAATTTAATCACTCTGACACTTTGATTTTCTCAATTTTATCAGGCATATATGACAAAGTACGAGGATAAAGGATTTATTCACTCTGATACTTAGATTTCGTGAATATTATCTGATGTATCCAACAAAAGAAATTGATAAAGAATTTATTCACTATGAAACTTAGATCTGGTCAGTGTTATCAAACGTATCTGTCAAAAGACATTTACAAAGAATTTATTCACTCTGATACTTAGAATTTCTCAATTTTATCTGACGTATCCGACAAAGGATGATGATAAAGAATTTGTTCATTCTAATAGATAGATTATGTCAATCTTATCCGAGATATCCGACAAATGATATCGATAAATAACGTAAACAAAGAGTTTGTTCACTTTGATACTTAAATTTGGTCAGTGTTATCAAACGTATCTGTCAAAAGACATTGATAAAGAATTTACTCACTCTGATACTTAGATTTAGTCAATTTTATCCAATGTATCTGACAAAGATGCTTATAGAAAAAATTTGTTCACTCTGATAGTTAGATTTTTATCAATGTTATCCCATGTATCTGACAATAGATGTTGATACAGAATTTCATCACTCTGACACTTAGGTTTGGATAATGTCAACCTACATATCCGGCAAAGGATTCTGATATAGAATATATCCACTCTGATACTTAAATTTGGATAATGTTATCCGACATATCTGACAAAAGATGTTGATAAAGAATTTATTCAATCTGATACTTAGATTTTGTTAATTTTATCCAATTTATCCGACAAAGATTCTGCTAGAAAAATTTATTTCCTCTGATACTTATATTTTCTCAATGTTATCCCATGTATCTGACAATAGATGTTGATACAGAATTTAACCACTCTGACACTTAGGTTTTGATAATGTTAACTGGAATTTCCGGCAAAAGATGTTGACAAAGAATCTATTCGCTCTGATACTTAGATTTTTCTCATTTTTATCCCGACCTATCCGGCAAAAGATGTTGATAAAGAATGTATTCGTTCTAATACATTGATTTTGTCAATGTTATCTGATATATCCGACAAATGATATCGATAAAGAATGTTAATAAAGAATTTGTTCATTCTGATACTTCCATTTTATCAGTGTTACCAAAAGTATCTTTCAAAAGACATGGATACAGAATTTATTCACTCTGATACTTAGATTTTCTCAATTTTATCAGGCATATCTGACAAAGGACGATGATAAGGAATTTATTCACTCTGATACTTAGATTTCGTGCATGTTATCTGATTTATCCGACAAAAGATGTTGATAAAGAATTTATTCATTCTAATACATAGATATTGTCAATGTTATCCGACGTATCTGACAAATGATATCGATAAAGAATGTTAATAAGGAATTTTTTCACTCTGATACTTATGTTTTATCAGTGTTATCAAAAGTATCTGTCAAAATACATTGATAAAGAATTTTATCACTCTGATGCTTAGATTTTCTCAATTTTATCAGGCATATCTGACAAAGGACGATGATAAGGAATTTATTCACTCTGATACTTAGATTTCGTGCATGTTATGTGATAGATCTGACGTTAGAAGTTGATAAACAAATTATTCACTCTGATACTTAGATTTTGATAACGTTAACTGACATTTCCGGCAAAGAATGTTGATAAAGAATCTAGTCGCTCTGATACTTAGATTTTATCAATTTTATTCCGACCAATCCGACAAAACATATTGATAAATATTTATTCACTCTGATACTTAGATTTTCTCAATTTTATCAAGCATATCTATCAACGGACGATAATAAAGAATTCATTCACTCTGATACTTAGATATTGTGAATGTTATCTGATGTATCAGACAAAGGAAGTTGATAAATAATTTATTCACTCTAATACATAGATTTTGAAAATGTTATCCAACGTATCCGACAAAGAATTTTGGAAATAAAGTTATTCAATATGATACTTAGATTTAGTCAATTTTATCCGATGTTTCTGACAAAGATGTTGATAGAAAAATGTATTCACTCTGATACTTAGATTTTGTCAATGTTATCTCATGTATCTGACAATAGATGTTCATCACTCTGACACTTAGGTTTTGGTATTGTTAACCGACATATCCGGCAAAGGATGTTGATAAGGAATCTATTCGCTCATAAACTTTGATTTTATCAATTTTCATCCTGACCAATCGGAAAAAGTGGGTTGATAAAGAATTTATTCATTCTGTTACTTAGATTTTATCCATGTTAACCTATCTATCCGGTATATGATGTGTACAAATTCTTTTATTACATATCCGATGGTTTAATAGGCATTTTAAACGTTTGATATGCTAGCTTACTCTGAAAATAATGAACACATAACATTGTAATGTATAATATGTTTTAATGAAAGTAATGTCATGAAGAATATTAATACAAAAAATATATTATTAAACATTATGAATATCAATGAACAACTTTGGACATTTTGAATCTGTTCCATAAAATAGTTCACCATGTTCTCTCTTGATATTGTGGCAATTGTCTTCTCTTAGTTTGTAATCAGTAGAATAATCATTATTCCATTTTGAGTCATACACAATTTTTACTGGTCTGTCACCGACAGGTTCAATATGCATTTCGTTTTTGGTATTATTTGGTTCATTGACTGTTTGATCAATTTTGTTAGTAACGTTTGCTGGCACTTTGTTTTTCATCGATTCATCTTTATATTCCTTAGCGATATTTTCTACCAATGCCCTTTTTATTTTTCCACCAATTTCACTGTCTATTACAACATTATTTTTACACATGTAACAGTTGCGGCATGTAGACAGGATATGGTTTATGATATTAGTAGAAGAGTAGGCCTTTCTTTTTAGCTTTGGTTTCGTTCAAATACTAATACCTAAGAGATGACGATAGGATCAATCAATAGGTAGCATATTAGCATAACCATTAGCAAGAAGATGCCCCTCTTCAAAATTATTATTTCTGTTTGCATTCTCTTTGAGTGTAATCATCTCTGGAAATGATACTTTATTTGATATCTTTGAGAGCAAACCTTCTACTTCTAACGGAAAAGTTGTTATCATTGACAAAAATTGTCACTTTTAAGAGAAATTTGTTATCTTCGATGGCAGACTTGGTGCTATTAGAAGAAATTTGTTACTGCTAAGGAATAAAACTGTTACTTTTAAGGGAAATTTAAGTGTGTTAAGTAAAAGTTTATTAGAATTAAGGAATAAGTAGTTACTTCGATTGAGAAAATTGGTTAGTGATAAGGAAAACTTGCTACTTCTGACAGAAAACTTGTTATCATAACGAAAAAATTGTTACTTGTAAGAAAAATAAGGTATCTGACAGAAAACTTGTTATCATAACGAAAAAATTGTTACTTGTAAGAAAAATAAGGTATCTTTTACAGAAAACTTGTTACTTCTAACAGATAACTGGTTATCAGTGACGAAAATTTGTTACTTCTATGAGAAGTTTGTTATCTTTGAAGGAAAACTTGGTGCTATTATAAAAAATTTGTTACTGTTAAGAAAATACCTGTTACTTCTTAGAGAAATTTGAGTTTGTTAAGTAAAAAAAAGAAAAAAAAGAAAGTTGAATAATTTCTAAGTCCAAAAAAATTCAGTGCAAAAAAAAGCGCTACTACAAACAGTATTTTTCTAATAGTAAAAGTCACGACTAACAATTCTATATCATTCTCATTTTGAATTTGGAAAATATTAAATGTGATTTTTTTTATGTTTTAAGTATGTTTCATGTCATTCTAAGACATGTAAAAAAAATTGAAAAAATACCATGTTAAAAAAAGTTCGGAAAAAACTTAAAAAAGTATAAAAAAATGGACGGAGGGGGCCCAAAAAGTTGAAGGGAGGGGCACCTTGGAGACTGATAGTATGGGGCCCTCGGAGGTTAAGGTCCTTGGTGGTTAGGGTCGTTGGTGGTTGTGGTCCTTGATGGTTCAAACCCATAATCATCTGACTAGTTGATTTCTAAGGATTTCTAAGGATTGTTCTGAATTTCTCTATTAAAATCTTTTCTTGGCATCTACATCTTTATTAGCTTCAAATTTTTAGTATACTCCAATGCTAAGACATATTTTATATTAATAACACGACTCAAATGGTACTTGTGTATTATACAGAACACAGTCGATGAGTAAAGCTAGGTCAAGGCATAAAGTCATCTTGGCGCCTATGACTCTTTTAGTATCAACTTTTTAGCCTACCCACATGCTAAACCATATTTTGTATTGGCAACACTGTTCAAATGGTATTTGTGTATTATACAGAACACAGCTAAGAAGTAGAGCTAAGTCAAGTCCCATGATCACCTTGTCACCATTAACGATTTCCACAGATTGATGCTAACGATGTTATTCCAAATTTATTTTGAATTGCGTAAGAGTTAGCACCCCCTTCGGCTTACCTTAACTTTTAAGCAATTTAACCCTTTTTACCACTTTCATACAATCCAATTAAAATAAATCTCGAGCTCTATTTCACCCCTATTATTGAATCACCAATTAAGATCATACAGAGCTGAGTTATGCCAATGGAATACCTTTTTCGCAAATTAAGTTAGTTGACGCAAATGATACAACTTTCAAGTTGAAACAATTATGATTATACCATACCATTCATCGTTCTGTAATTACCCTTGATGCATTCTTAACCAAACCTGATGAGATGCAAGATGCCTTTAAGCTAAAGGTTATTAATCTCTTTGACAAGTTTTGACTCATAAACATGTCCGACTTGGCTGTATCGCTAGTAGAAACATTATTTTATAGTAAAAAAAACCTTGGTCCAGAAAATGGATGTTGCCTTAGAAACATTAAGTACCCTCTGTATCCGTTCTCTCTGATTGGCCCAGAAAATGTGTGTTGACACAGAAAACCTGTCTGGTAAGGCAAGTACCGTCTATAGTAATAGATACCTGCCCGTGGTAAGGCATATTATGCAATCACTTGTCGGACCAGCATATAGGACACTACTAACGTTTTCTCTTTTTTAACTTTAATAAATCCAATATTAGTAAGACTTTCAGCTATGAACATCAGCATATATATTAAGCTATCAATCTCCATTCTTTTGTTTGTTTTTTTAGTAATCTTTGTTATGATCGTGCTATGCTCTATTCTCGATATAATGAGAAGTAGAAACACAGCCTGAAATAAGGATTGTTTTCAGTAAAGGACAAATTATAATTTGGTCCTTAGAAGGCACGAGGGCATAAGCCCTACTCCTTATAATTTCTGCTTGTTTTGAGTTTAACTCAGTTATCTATCATAATTTTTGTCCATTTTGGGTTTCATTTATTTATTGATGGTGATTTATGGCAGTTTTACACTTGGAAAATTATTTGACTTTATTTCTACACATCTTTGGTTTAATGTAGCTCTTTACTTTTCTTTGAAAAAGCTCTTTTGTGGAATAAGCTTTTTAAAATTAATTTTTGGAAAAGAAGACTATGTGACGTTGCTCTGTGAATTCCACTTTGCATATCTGTGGCGTTTCCCGCTCCCAAATTAGATCATTATATTCGTAATATGGATTGTAAATATGTCGTTCCAGTGACATTTGGACTGTAGAGTTTGTAATCTTAGTTGTGAAATCAATAGCTTCGCTCAAATAAAAGATTTTCGAATTAGATTTCGAATTTTGCTGGGTCTAGGGTCTGGGTTTGTGGGTCCATAAATATTTATTTTCCAGAATTTGCGATTCAACAAGCCAGTTTTGGAAAGTGGTTTTATAAGCGCCTTTTTTCCATTGAAAATTCTTAATCTTATTTCAAGGATTTAGTTGATCAGTGGAACAAGTCTCTGATTGACGCTGAAATTCTCTATATCTTCATATAAAACTTCTTTAAAAAAAGTCTTCTTTGAATGCCTCTTTTTTTTTAAAAAAAAGAGCCGTAAAAGGCACCAATAATATTTATTTTCCAGAGCAAAAACAGGAAGCTTTATTCATTTTCAGCCTGATTCTGCCGACTGGTGAAAAGAATTTTCGGCTCTTATCTGGAATAGAAGCGAGTCGATTATTTGATCCAAGTCTTTTTTTACCATTGTTTTTTTTTTAATTTAGCCGAAGAAGCGAATATCGACTTTGGCCAGGACTTTGGCTTGAGGAGTGGCGCCCCTCGAGGAAATTATAGCCTAGTAAACGACACAGCATTCGCACGGGATTCTGACTAATGGACAATTTTTCTGGGCTTAGTATGTTTTGATCTGCGTCTTTGGGCTGAAAAACCTCTTCCTAGCTAATTTATCTATTATGGGTTGCCTCCCCGTAGTAGCATAATATTTGTAGGCATGAATATATAATGAATCGGAGGTAATAGGCTTGAGACTGTCTGTGCAGGATTTCGACTCTTGTTGATAGAAGAGCATCCCCAAGTGCTGAAAACCATGTTGTGACCAAGATGGGCCCAGGATTTCACAAGGCCTTCATTCATACTGGAGGTCCCAGGGACTTCTTGCTGTCCGGTTCTAAGCCGGCTTAAGCACTTCGGTGTAGACCTGAGAAGATATGTGATCCCCGTCCTGCACTGGTATCCGGGATCATTGCTTTTCCTGAGGCGAAAATAATTTCAATGATTTAAAGAACATGAAAATTGGAACTTGGAATGTTACGACGTTAAAAAATGACCATCGTATCGACATTTTGACTGATGAATTCAGACGATTCGAACTGGATTTATTAGGAATTTCAGAACTCATATCCCAGGGTAGGAAGCATGAAATTAGGTGATATAGAATTTGTTTACTCAGGCAGGAAGGATGGGGTGCATAGACAGGGAGTAGGGCTCATGACGAATAAGGAAGTGCTAAGTCTTGTTTAGGCTGGGAAGGTATTAAGAATAGAATACTAATTGCTCATTTTATGACTAGAAAGTTCAGGGTATCAGTTATAGTAGTATACGCCCCTGTAGAACCGACAGACGGAGATACTAGTGACTCAGATGAATTTTACTTACAGTTACAGGAGCAAATAGACAGGGTCCCAGGTAGAAATATGATGTTATTACTGGGAGATTTTAACGCCCAGGTTGGTAGAAATAGGGATAGATGGTATCCCAGCCTAGGTAAATTTGGTGTAGGAAAAGAAAACAGTAATGGATACAGACTTTTCAATTTTGTAGGTATAACAATCTAGTTATAACCAATACGGTGTTTGGTCATAAAATGGCTCATAAGTTAACATGCTATTCACGTGACGGTAAGACAGCAAACCTTATTGATTATGTTATAGTAAACCGAAGACTGGCAGGATCAATACAAGATACTAGGGTATATAGGAGTGCTGTTATTGATGTTAAAAGTAAAGATCACCATCTAGTAGTGTCAAGGGTTAATCTAAAGCTGAAATATCGGAAGGGTAACCACCTCCCGGGAAGTTATGATATTGGTAGACTCCAGGATGAGAATTTGAGAGAAACTTTCCAGGAACAGTTGAATACTAAACTTGAGAGTTTAAAATTTGATAATGCGGAAGATGGTTGGAATGATTTTAGAAAAATAATTTGTGAAGTTGCTGAAGGCGTATTAGGGAAGAAAGCTAAGAATATTAGTGAAAAAGCTTTATGTTTAATAGAAAGGAGAAAGGACTTGTACAAGAATTATCTGAGTGATAGATCGTATGAAAACAAAAGAAATGTAAAAAAAGTGGAGAAAGCATTAAAATATGAACTAAGGAGGTGTGAAGTGGAGGCCATGGATAAAATTGCCGAGGATCTGGAAGATGCAGTTAGACGGCATAATAGTAAAATATTGTACTGGCACGTTAACAAATTGAGAGGTAGTAGTCAATCCAGACTTGGCCCAGTTAAAGATAGGAATGGGGTCACAATTAGCGATAAGGAAAAAACTAAAGAGAGATGGGCCGAACATTTTGAGAATTTGCTAAACCGAGATAGAGTTGCAGGAAAAAATATAGAGGAAAATGAAAAAGTTTGTGATACCTTGGATGTGAAGGAAGATTTGTTTTGTGAGGAGGAATTAGCAACAGTACTTAAAGGATTAAAGAATAATAAGGCTCCAGGTGCTGATAGGGTGGTAAATGAGTTTCTTAAATATGGTGGCTCTGAGGTTAGAAATAAGTTACTGAAGATTATGAATATGATTTTCGAAAAAGAGGAAGTACCTAACGATTTTAGGAAAACCTTAATTAAGCCACTTTATATAAAGGTGATAAAAGTGAGTGTGATAATTATCGAGGCATTAGTCTGGTCTCTGTAGGTAGTAAATTACTTAGTAATATGATACTTTTTAGACTGAGAGATGCTGTAGACAAAGTTTTAAGAGAAGAGTAGTGCGGTTTTAGAAAAGGTAGAGGATGTGTCGACCAAATTTTCACTCTTAGGCTAATAATTGAGAAGTCCCTGAGTTTTCAAACACCTTTGGTCCTCAGTTTTATAGATTATGAGCAAGCGTTCGATTCTGTTGATAGAAGAGCTTTAGTAAAGGTTTTATCCTTGTATGGTATACCAGACAAATACATTAAAGTGATTAGTGCTATGTACGGGAATAACACTGCTGCGGTTAAGGTAGGCAATGAGGTTAGCAGCTGGTTTTGTATTAAATCAGGAGTTAAGCAGGGTTGTGTTCTATCTCCCTTTGCATGGATTATTTTGATGGACTTTGTTTTAAGGAGCACAGGAAAGGCAATGGGAGACCACGGAATCAAATGGGGAGGAAAAAGTCTCCTGGACTTGGATTATGCTGATGATTTAAGCATCCTAGATGAAAGTGTGAGTAAAATGAATGAAGTTTTAGAGGTTTTGCGAGTTCAGGGTGCTAGAATTGGTTTGAAAATTAATTTTAGGAAGACTAAGTCACTAAGTCTAGGAATAAGTGAAGATTAAAAGGTGACGTTGGGTAATGAAAAGATTGATCAGGTGGGCAGCTTCACTTACCTTGGTAGTATTATTAGTAAAGATGGTCGGAGCAGTGAAGATGTTAAATATAGAATAGCAAAGGCTCAGGGTGTTTTTTCACAGTTAAAAAAAGTCTGGAAGAATAGGAAGATAAGTCTGCAAACCAAGATTGGAATATTAGAAGCTACAGTGATGACAGTGGTCAAATATGGCTCTGAAGCATGGACGCTCCGAAAAGTGGATGAAGATTTGCTAGATGTTTTCCAGAGAAATTGCTTAAGGATTGTTCTGGGTACCAGGCTGACTGACCGTATTTCAAACAATAGGCTATACGAAAAATGTGGTTTAATACCGCTTTCTAGGGCTATAATGAAAGAAAGGTTGAGGTGGCTAGGCCACGTTGTGCGGATGAAGGATGACAGATTGCCGAAGATTGTCCTTTTCGGCCAACAATCTAGGGCTAAACGGAAAGCAGGTCGTCCCCGTCTGGGGTGGGAGAACGTCATAAAGAAAGATTTAAAGGAAATGGGAACTTCGTGGGTGGGTGTAAAAAGGGAGGCTTTGAATAGATTGGGGTGGAGGAGGAGCATGCGTAGCTGTGTTGGCCTCAGGTGGCTTGGTGCTGCGGTGAGTTGTTAGTAGTAGTAGTAGTAGTAGATGAAGACGTCGACCAGAAATCCCGATACTCAACTTGAATTGAGGAATTTTGAAAATAAAAGTAAATTTCACAATTCAAATTGTAAAAAAGTCCTCAATTGGGTAGTCTAAAAAATCAAATTTTGGTGCAAAATTGAACAGCTTCTAAGGTTAAAATATTTTACACGTTTATTTGGAACATTACTCATATTAATGTTTCTACTCGGCTTTCTCTTCCCCCTCCCCCTTATACACAAAAAAAAATCAGACCTCAGGTGTTCTTGGGGCTGTCATGGAAAATAACTTCAAATATTAAACACAAAACTAGAAAAAAAACTAGTTTGTAGGCTATAATTTTTTAATATTCAATTGAAATACGCTTGTGGATTTTACAATCTAAGCGAGAATTTGATTGTCGGATTCTGAATTAAAATCCACAACCAGGCTATGAAACAGAAATTCAGTTTTACGAACGAATTCTTAATTTCTGTCCGGATTGTTTAGCGATAAGGGCTCGAGTGATTAGTCTTTTAGAGTTTGGTCTGTTCGTGCACAGTACAAAAGTATCGCATCGAGTAAAGCCTGCTGTCGCTGTTAAATTAGAGCCATTTCTATTTATACTTTTTCTAAGGAAAGTTCTTCGCAGCAATGAAAAATGCTTTCCATTGTCATTTGTACAAAGCTTTAGACGAGAAAGTCGTATTCCCACTTCGTATTTACAGTAAAATTACTCAGGAAATTGTTAGAGAGTTGAAACACAAAAAGCCTTATCTTTAGCATTGAAATCGAAAGATTTTAAAGATTGTCAACCTTTTCTTTTTTTGCTTTTATTTCGATGTTCTAAATATCCCAATAACTTATATAAAACATTTTTTTTATCTACTGTTTTTAATAAAGCATTAGGGCATGTGAAGGATCTGCGATCGACAATAATATCACAATAATTTATACAAAACATTCTTGTTCATTTAGTATTTCATCCTAATTTTATTTCTTTTACTTCCTATTTTGTTTTCTTTTAACTGTCTTATTCTTACTTCAAGCTTACTTTTTCAGAAATACGTGTCATATTTTAAATGTTATTTCTGCATTTCAGTATTAAAGCTAAGCAGGCAGAAATTCTATAACTTAGAAGTGTTATAGAATATTTTGCGAATCTGCTACGACATGAAAAAAACATATATTTTATTTTATTTGCCATTGTATTGCTTTCATTTATAAGACCACAGTAACACCTAAATTGAGCTCCCTCTTTCACAGTCACTAAGCTTGCATCAGGCATTTACGGAAGGTGACGATCTCTGGCCCCACTTTACTTCCTGAATTCCCTCCCGAAAGGTCATTTACTTCTGAGTTTTCAAAATCATTATGATTGTTGTCAAATTATCTCACATTGACCCTCATGTGATAAGGGTCCGAGTCCTCAATATAGCCTTACGATTTTCTTTCTGAGTTTAAATCGCGTCTTCTTGGCCAGGAGAATCAGGTTTGGCTAACACTGGCGGCTTACTGGTGCTGAGAAATTTAGCACCCTGGGTTCTTACAACAAAATTAAAGTAGTGTATGGAGAGGAGCTTTATTTGAAACTTAACCTACTGTGGAGGTCCCTTAAGTGTTTGTTACAAGTATGGGCAAATTGTGTGCCACTACATGACTGACACTGTGATCCATACTAGAATTACCAAAGTCTTGTAGATTCAAGAAAAGTTTTTGAGGGAATGTACGACTGCTCCCAAGTATTTTGGAAACTGCTTCTAAAAACCAAACTATTGCGGTAGATAGTTTTTATAGAGAAAGGTGTGGAGGCGCGTAAAACAGCGATTTAAACATCTAGAGTGCTACTGTTTGTTTTGTCCATTTTTGTTTTTGTTGTTAGTAGTGATGACATAATATATTCCATGACAGCCCTCCCCCTGATTCCTATTACAGCCCTCTGACGTCATACCTGGCAAGATTCCTATGACAGTCCTGGCGAAATTCCGACCCCTGGCAAAATTCCCACTATGGCAAGATTCCTAGATATTTTTGATTTGTATGTAATATTGATGAATCAATACTGCTTCAGTATAATTAATCAGAGTGTGGACGGCATAATAAACAAGTGGTAATAAATGATGTTACTAGAACCTGTGCAATGCGGTTACCGGTTCTATTAAAGGGAACATAGCTAGCGAGATACCCTCGGGCTTTAAATACATCCATAGGAAATTAATATGGGCTTTTCAAGGCATCCCTAATAAATTAACATGAGATTTTTCGAAGGCCCATAGGGGGATGTATAAGTGGAGCTCCTAATCCCTCGCACCTGGGCAATTCAATCACCTGTTACCGGCTGGCAAGATTCCCGTGAGAGTCCCTCGCGCTTTAAATAGATCAATAGCAGATTCAAATGGGATTTTAAAGGTGCCCTCTCATGTCACGACAGCCCTGGCAAGATTCCAACAACATACCATGGCAAGATTCTGACGACATGCCCCGGCTAGATTCTGACAACATGCCCTGGCAGACTTCCCATGACACTCCCCAGGGGTTGCAATGTTTCCCTTAGCAACCGCCATTTTTTCTCATGATCTTAACCATTTTTGGCGAACTATTTTCTGGAAGACACCCAGGATTTCCGTGATAGGGTCTAATATGGATGACGCCATCGTATGTGACAAGGTAGACTCCACGAACCCATGGGCAACCCCTGCTTGTAACTTAACAATTGTACAAACCTTACGTAATGACAGTGTACTTCTTGCACAATGACAGTGCATATATCGCTGTCACATAATACTTTTTTGGCACTTTATTTCTCGCTGAAATGTTCAAAGGATTTTTTCTTTTAACTTAATGGTGGCACACACTTTATGTAAGGTCAGCATACACGTTGCGTTAAGATGGTGCGTAAGTTGCGTAATGGCAGCACGCACATCACTGTCACATTATACGTCTTTGACGTTTTATTTTTCGTCAAAACTTTCAAAGCGTTTTTTTCTGTCTTTTCAAGCGTTTCTTTTTTTATTCTTGCTTCTTTTTTTCTTTAATTCTTTGTCCTTGCTGGGACTTGAAAGGTCAATGTCCTTCCGATGGGATATCTCTCCAACCATCAGGACTGGCCTGGTATCATCTGTATTTCTTCCTACTCATTACATTCTAAAATTAACCTATTGCACGAAACCTGAGATTTCCCATTTTTCTTACACGCTAGAACGGAATGTTTACTGCCAAAATTTGGCACGCAGTCGGAAAACATTTATTTCCAGAAATTACACCTCTTCTTTAAGTAACGCTTTTTAGGGAGCGATACCAAATAATATTGGCTATTGCACTTAATGCATTTATAGCGATTAAGACGGAAGGGATGCTTAAATTATGTAAAGACTATGATCGTCCTAAATAATAAATCTTGAAAACACAGACTTTATAAATAAAAGTTTTATTAATCAAAACAAATTTACATCAATATTAAAACACAGAAAAAGAGTTGAAAAACACGACAAATAAAAAATAAAATGTGGAAACATGGCAAATGAAAAAACAAAACAAACAAAAAACAAAAATATGTGTGAATAGAAGAAAAGTATGACTCCTAGCAGCTAACTTCAGGGGGAGCGGGCTTGTTGTTATGTCTTTTCTTAGGAAAATGGTCCATTACTGCAAAAATTAATCTTAACTAACTGAAAGAGTGCATAAGTTCTTCATTTTACTCATATTGCATTGGGTAATTTAGGAACATTTAATATATTTTTCTATTTTTGTGTGTTTTCTTAGAGAAAATGACCCCCCCCCCGCATTGTAAAACTTAGCATTAACTAGCTGAAATAGTCAATAAATTCAACATTTTAGTCATATCGCACGGGTAATTAAGGAACATTTAACATATTTTTTCTATTTTTCTGTGTTTTCTTAGAAAAATGGACCATTATTACAAAAATTAGTATTAACTAGCTGAAAGAGTGCAAAAAATCTTTATTTTTAGTTATTTCTATTTTTGTTTGTTCTCTTAGAGAAATGGTCCCGCTATGCAAATTTAACCTTAACTTCCCAAAGAGAGAGCATTAGTAAATTTTTTTGCTGAATGAAGTCAGAGTTGGACTCGGCATTTTGAAAATGTATCGTTTTCTATGATAGTTTTACGCTTGGTAGATTGTGTGATTTTATTTTGGTCTAATGGAGTTCTCTAATTTTCTTTGAAAAACCGGGATTTTGTTTAACTCTGAAAATAAGCTGGGGAATCTAAAATAAACAATATGTTTTTTTTAGCAGCGAGAACTCCGTATTTCTTTGCTAGAGCGTGATACTCCAACCAATTCACGCCACATTACCACACTATTACTGCTCTGTGGCACCCTGCGACACCCTTCATCAGCATTTTAAGCGTATTCTAACGTTTGAACACCATCAATGGATATATTTTGTATTGCTATTATTTACCCAAGATTTACGGCACTGTGCCACACTATTACTACTCTGTGACAACCCATCTGATATCAAATCATCATTCCTAAAATATTTTTCGGACATTTCTCGTTAAAAATGATACATTCAACCAATTGATTCCAGCTTATCGCAAGCCAAAGAAATTCATTTTTCTCCACAAAACACCCCGCCACTACAGCATTACATGACTTTCATCCGCGTGTCCCCCCCTCTATTACTCCTAGGACATCTCCAGCCCATTATCTTTGAAAATAAGCACTATGCACATAAAAACCTTTAAAACCATAAATAAGCACATCAAAGAACCTTAGTGTTGAGGTTTCACGGGCCTATTGACAAGACATTCAGAATTTGTTGCTTTTCAATGAAAATATGCAAAAAATGGAGAATTCAATGTGGTAAGATTGATGAATGTGTGCTAGAAGTCAAACAACTTCACAATTTCACGAAGAGTCAGGGGGGAAATCTTAGAATATCGTTATTATTCCCTATTTCAGTGAAAAATGCTCGAGAATTTTTCCTGTAATCCAAGATTTGCATTCTATAGAAGAACATTTTAAAATGGGGAAACACTCTCAAAGGGTGTAAAGGGTCTTGGTAAAAGTTAAAGCATGAAATACAGTACATGAAACAACCTTAGTGTTGAGAATTTACGCGTCTATCCACAAGAAATGTAGAATTTGTTGCTTTTTTCAGTGAAATTATGGAAAAATGGAATAATGCCATGGTGGTGTGACTTGACATGGTGTATCACGTAGGGTTAGCCTGCAAAACTTGAATCAATGGGTTGAAGCATAATTTTTAACAAGAAATGTCTGAAAAATGTCTTGGAAGTCATGATGTGATGTCAGAGGGTGCCATAGAGCAGTAATAGTGTGGTATTGTGGCATTTCATTGCTAAATGTAATGCACAGTTCCACTGTTCCAGTAAAACAGTGTTTAATTTAGATTCATGAGCTTATTTTGGGGGGGGAAAGGTTGAGAATGTCCTAGGGGGTGATGAGAGGTCTTACTCCTAAGGAAAAGCTTCCTTCAGCGGTCTTCTTCTGTTTGTGATGATCTTCTTAAGGGGGTTTTACTTGACTTTAGGCTACTTGTAAACTTCTTCCGGTAGCTGAACCAAAACAAGGTACAATCAACACTTACACTCTCAAAGTACACTAAAATGAAAGAATAGTGGTATGTTTGGCACTTTTAAGCCGTTGACGCCACTAATTTAGGCAAATATATAAAACTATAAAAAATATTTTGCTTTTTTCATGTTTATATTCCTTTACTGCCTAAATTAAATTATTTTTCTTCTTTTTTAGGTTTATTGTAATAGTTTTTCCCAATGAGATCCAGAAGTATTTGCACACTGAGCAACTGTCGAAAGGCTGTCGTATGCGTTTGGGCCCTTTCACCTCTACTAACGATTCCTGCCTATTTTGCAAAGGTATATATGATTAAAACATTCAAGTTATACCAATAATTTAAACTAAATAAGTAGTGCGATCCAGACGCTGAACGATTCGATAAGTAAAATTCGATAAGTAAAATTAGCCACCATAGAACTGTTCACCTTTAAACTGCCAGCATAGGGCTGGCAGAACTTTTTGCTTAGGCTTATTCTGTTGAGAAATGTAGAGCTAAACTTAGTTGATATTCCATGTTTCTACATGGTTGTTTAAAGTCTTTTATCCCAAAAAACTACAGTATGTATCTTTGTGTTAATTTTTGCATCTTTTAAATCTTCAAATGTTACTCATCTGAGCTACTTCAAGACTCACAAAGACTCCGAGTCTATATCTCCAATCTAGGATGAAACTGGTACAATCTTGTTTGTTTTGTCGTACGTTATCGCCTTCAGGTTCAATTTTTGAATTAAGTTATTAGCTACCTATGTGCTGCGCATTCATTGTGTTCATTGCAGCAAAAATAGAACTATAGCGTAAACAGCAGTGAACGGATAGGAATGGCAGCCCCCGCCCCGTTCCTCATTTACTGGATACTATCTTTTATTTTAATTTTTAGTGTCCCTCTTAAGTTTATTTAAAAAAAAAATTGATAATAGAGAAGAATCATTTACATTCCATTAAAGGCACATATTGAAATAAAACAAGAGAAACACCCGAACAGTTTCTACACTGTTTCAAAACAAGTTTACAAAATTTAAAAGCATATTCGCCTCTTTTACAACGCATTTTTCTTCTAATTGCCCCAACTTTGCAGTGTGATCAACTTAAAGTATTTTCGGTTGATTACATAGCTGCTAACGAATGGCTGATTCCTCCTCCTTTTCAAATTAGAACGTCTCTTCCTTTAAGATTTCCTAGACGGAGAAGAACTCATTCGAAATATATATATATATATATATATATATATATATATATATATATATATATATATATATATATATATATATATATATTATATATATATATATATATATATATATATATATATATAATATATATATATATATATATATATATATTATATATATATATATATATATATATATATATATATATATAATATATATATATATATATATATATATATATATATATATATATATATATATAAATATATATATAAATATATATATAAATATATATATATATATATATATATATATATATATATATATATATATATATATATATATATATATAATATATATATATATATATATATATATATATATATGTATATATGTATATATATATATATATATATATATATATATATATATATATATATATATATGTATATATATATATATATATATATATATATATATATATATATATATATATATATATATATATCTATATATATATATATATATTATATATATATATATATATATATATATATATATATATCTATATTACAGGCAACCGAAAATGGTAATGCATTATACAATTTTAAGGTTGTGTTAGGATCAAGAAATTGACCGGGCATACATTTTTTCATTTTTTTTTTTTTTTTTTGTGATTTCAGGATTAAAGATTTAATGCTAAGTTGTTATTATAAAACTTTTTCGCTTTTCCCCTTCCTTTTTTTCTCTCTCTTCTTTCAATCCTTTTTTTCTCTTCATTCGTCCTCCCCCCCCCCCTCTCTCTCTCTCTCTCTCTCTCTCTCTCTCTCCTCCTCTCTCTCTCTCTCTCTCTCTCTCTCTCTCTCTCTCTCCTCTCTCTCCCCTTGGAATGCCCTTGGGGTACATAAGGTTTTAATTGAAAGCGCTGTCGTTGAAACTTCCAAAAGGGCTCATTCAATTGAAAATTGAGAGGACTAGTGCCTTGTTTATTAGTCGGAAGTGATCAGAGGGCAAATGCCCCCCACGTCCATCATTTCCTAAAGCACTTCTAATCAAAATTTTGAGATAGCCATTTTGTTCAACGTAGGTGAAAGGTCCAGAAATCATGTCTTTGAGGATGACGAATCCCCCCCCCATCCCTCAGGGCAAGGTTTGTAAGTTATGCCCTGGGGGCATATAAGGTTTTTTTTATAGAAAGCTTGGTCATATAAACTTCGAAGGAGGCTCATTGGATTGGTAATCAGAAGCTCTAGTGCCCTTTTTAACAGCCAAAGTGATTGGAGAGCAGCTACCCCTCCCATCCCCGCACACACACGTCATATAGTCTCGAAATGCATCTGATAGAAATTTCGAGATGGCCATTTTACTCAAAATAGTTTAAATATCATACAACAAGGCTTTGGTGATTGAAACAAAATCCAGAGCCTGGGGGCAAGGGTTGTAAGTTATACCCCTGGGTCATTTAAAGTTTTTATGGAAGGAATGGTTGTATACCCTTTAAAGGAGGCTCATTTGGTTGAAAATTGGTAGTTCTAGTTCCCTTCTAAGTCAAAAGTGATGGAGGGCATTTAGCCCCCCCCTCCCGGCAACCCCTCTTTTCACCAAACGCATCTGATTGATATTATGAGATAACGATTTTGTTCAAAATTGTCCAAAGTACATATAATAATGCCTCTAGGATTGAAACAACCCTCAGCACCCTGGGGATAGGTTTGTAAGTTATACCAAGAGGGCATATAAAGTTTTTATGAGGTGGGCGGTCGCATAAACTTCAGATGGGGCTGATTTGATTTGAAATTGGAAGTTATAGTGCGCTTTTTAAGAGTCAACATGATTTGAGAGCAACCAGCTCCCCCCCCTCCACGCTCATTATTTTTCTTAACACCCCCAATCAAAATTTGGAGATGACAGTTTTGTTCACCGTAGTTGAATGGCTCAGAACTTATGTCTGTGAGGAAGACCATCCCCCCTCCCACAGCTCTCAGGGCAAGGGTTGAAATTTATACCCTGGGGGGCATATAAGGTTCTTATAAAAAGGATGGTCGTATATGCTTTAGAGTGGACTCGTTAGATTGGTAATCGGAAGTTCTAGTGCTCTTTTTAAGAGTCAAAGTGATAAGAGCGCAGCTTACTTCCCCACCCACATACACACACACAAACAAGTCATATTTTCCCGACATAAAAGGTCTAAAGCCGAACTGGCCAGCCATGACAAAAAAAAACAAAGAAATGAATATAAAGACAACAAACGGGTCTATAGCCAGTAAATGAAAACGAAGAAAAACAACAAAAATCAAACAAATATTTCACCCTTATTCAACAAGGCTTCTTCAGCGTAGAAAAAAAAACAAAAAGCTAAAACTAAAAAATATAACTAAAACATACACATAAAACTAAAATAGACTAACCTAAAATATAAAATATACAATTAATCAACATTTACAATATACTTTTGTGGTAAAACCACAATTACTTTTGTGGTTTGATGAAGGTAGCTATAATTTGTAAATGTTCAGCAATTGTGTATTATATATTTTAGGTTAGTCTATTTCAGTTTATATATATATATATTTTTTAGTTCTATTTTTAAGTTTTTGTTTTTTGTTTGTTTTTTTCTACGCTGAAGACGCTTTTGTTAGATACGGGTGAAATATTCGTTTTATTTTTATTGTTTTCTTCCATTTCATTTACTGGCCATATAACCGTTTGTCGTCTTTATATTCGAATTTTTCCCCAGATGCATACAATAGATATTTTGATACACGCCTTTTATTCAAAATAGTCCAAAGATCATATAATATAAAAAGGCTTTCGAGGTTGATACAAACCACCAGAGCCTAAGGTCAAAGGTTGTAAGTTTTGCCCCTGGGGCATTTAAGGTTCTTACACCAAATGTATCTTATACACCAAATGTAACTGATTGAAATTGCGCAAGGGCTGTTTTGTTTAATCAATTTAAAAAAGTTTCCAAAAATAAGTTTTTCAAAAAAAAGTAAAGCCCATTTTAAACTTAAGCTCAGTAGATACAAATACTTTTTAAAATTCAAACTCAAAAACGACCAGAAATTACTATTAAAGAATAAATGAAACCCAAAACGAACAGAAATTAAAAAAACAATCATAGCAAAAACATACAACAAGTAATAATATAAATGAATAAATAGATCTTAAAGCGAGTAATGCTTAGATTGAATATGAAAATCAAGCTTAAAACGAAAATAAATATTTTCCTATTGAAGTATAAATGAAACTTAAAACGAACATAAATTAAATTAACAATCTATGCCAACAAACATACAATAGATATTAATGTAAATTAATAAATAAATCTTAAAACGAATAAAACTTAAATTGAATATGCAAATCGAGCTTGAAACGAACAAAAATTGCCACAAACAAGAGTTTGGGTATGACCTCCTTCTCTCACTGTAAAAGTCTAAAACTTACTGCGTCATTGACGCTTTACTGGATACCAATTTTATGACAAATATTTTCTTTTGTACTTAATATTGAAAACAAAACATTAAAATTATAGTACCATTTTGAACTGATGAGCTTTCAGCAATTAATATCATTATACACCAAATATACAGTTTAATTTATTAGCTCTTGTTAAAGTGGTTAAAGACGATTATAGTTTCCCCACAATCAAGTGTTTGGATATTGCCTCCTTTCCTAACTGTAAATAAAAACCAAAAGCCTACTGCATCATTGGCGCTTAACTGAAAACGGATTATATTACAAGTATTTTCTTTTCCAATTCTTACAGCATTGAAAATAAAAATACAATTACAGTGAAATAAATTCTTGAACTGATGGATCTTTCAGCAATTAATATCATTATACATCAAATATTCAATTTGATGTTCTTTATACTTTCCAAGACTGTTCAAGACGCATATAGTTTTCAGTAAAGCGTCAATGACGCAGTAGGTTTTAGACTTTTACAGTGAGAGAAGGTCATACCCAAACTCTTGTTTGTGGTGATTTTCTGTTCGTTTCAAGCTTGATTTGCATATTCAATTTAAGTTTTCACTCGTTTTAAGATTTATTTATTAATTTACATTAATATGTATTATATGTTTGTTTGCATTGATTGTCTATTTAATTTCTGTCTGTTTTAAGTTTCATTTATACTTCAATAGGAAAATATTTTTTTTTTTTCATTTTAAGCTTGATATTCATATTCAATCTAAAAATTACTAGCTTTAAGATCTATTTATTCATTTATATTATTACTTGTTGTATGTTTTGCTATGATTGCTTATTTATACCCAAACTCTTGTTTGTGGTGGTTTTTGTTTGTTTCAAGCTTGATTTGTATATTCAATTTAATTTTCACTTGTTTTAAGAATTATTAATTAATTTACGTTAATATCTATTGTATGTTTGTTTGTATTGATTGTTTATTTGATTTCTGTTCGTTTTAAGTTTCATTTATACTTCAATAGGAAAATATTTTTTTATTTTCGTTTTAAGCTTGATTTTCATATTCAATCTAAGCAATACTCGCTTTAAGATCTATTTATTCATTTATATTATTACTTGTTGTATGTTTTTGCTATGATTGTTTATTTAATTTCTGTTCGTTTTGGGTTTCATTTATTCTTTAATAGTAATCTCTGGTCGTTTTGAGTTTGAATTTTAAAAGGTATTTGTGTCTACTGAGCTTAAGTTTAAAATGGCCTTTACTTTTCTTTGAAAAACTTATTTTTCGGAAAGTTTTTAAAATTAACTTTTGTTCGTTTTTGATTGCAAAAATTTCAAGTTTTTAAAAATTCCTTATTTCAAAATCAAACTTTAAAAAAAATCAAATATTCACCGAAGTATCAAAACTGATATCAAAGTAACATTATCAAAGTGAAAAATGGGTTTGTGTCAACCTCGGACTTTTATAATCTGATGTTTGAACTATTTTTAACAAAATTGATATCTCAAAATTTTTATCGGATAGGTTTGGAGAAAAGGGCGTGGGGGAACTATATTAATTTTCGGTCTCTTTTGACTCTTTAGTAGAATGGCCATAATATCTCCCATGTGGCACCCCTGCTGCCACCTATAACTTTTTTTGCACTCCTAATATGGGCATAGAGTCCCTAGGGAGAATGATTGCGTAATCAGTCAATGACCTCTTTTTCCAAGGTCGATTTATTTGATGTTTCTATGTGTAATAACCTAACCGGGACGAAGGTTGCACATGCGCATTGAATTCTAACGGGAACAATGTTATTGATCTAGGACTCGAGGGGGAAGTGAATTTCCGAGAACTTGATTGCATAATCGATCGTGAATGTCATGGTGTCCAGAAATAGTATTTGTTGTTGTGGATAAAATTGTTCAATGTTATGACATTCCCGGAAACAGTTAGATCATGTGTTTCCTTCTCAGCCAATCAGCAAGTCGGATACATCCTCCTTCTCAGCCAATCAGAGGGCTGGTTACATATTAGCGGCGGTGGGAATATAAGGAACGGGATTTTTGCTATAGTTTTATTAGTCTGTGAATAGAATTCAAAGGAGTGAGAAGAAGAACAGTTTTGACTTTATTCATTTGGATATATATTTGTGATGGCGATGAGTGGAATGTTTACATTATTAGAAGTTGATAGTGGAGTTGATGATAATAGTACAAGAGCACCAAACATTGCGGTGGAAATTACGAAAGGATCGCGGCTTTGTCTGGAATGGGATGCAGTATATGCAAGATATGTGATATCCTTGAGCAAATTTAAAATGGAGGATCAATTATGTTTCGCCGCTAAAGTTGATATAGCACATGTGAATAGACTTCAATGTGCTTTAAGTGCATTAGTGAAACATATTGAAGACAATAAACTCTATCGCTAATTGTACATGCTCTGTATTATTGTTGTTGTTGTAATTATTCAATAAAATTGTTTCGAAATCGAAAATGTTCTCTTTCTTTTCTGGTTAGAGCTAACGAATCAGGGTCAGTCTAGAGTGAATCCAAATGATTTACCAGCACTAGTGGTTCACTTCAGATGCCTATACACCGAAGAAGAAGAAATCTAAAGTGAAGAATAAAAAGAAATTGTTGTTGCATACATTTTTTTATTAATAAACAAATTCAGACACATTTTTAAAGCACTTTACTCATAGAAAACTAAAATCATTTTGTTTTATTTTCAAGGACAGCTCTTATTGCAAAGGTTCATTACTCATGTCAACTATGATATGGGTTTTGCATCTTCTACACTTAAGATGGAATACGTTCGCACATGTGCTTATGCTTAACAATTCGAACACTGTAGATCTGCATTTACGACAAAATGGGTTATTCCAAGCCTGATGGGTATACTTGATTGAAAATTTCACAGATTTATCCTGAAAGAAGATCAAACAGGATTAAAAATAGGTTCTGGGCTTCATTACGGAGTTCTGAAAGTAGAAGTTTATCAAAATATTAAGAAGACTATTATTTCTTTGAAATATGCATTTACATGATAATTTTCATGTTGTTGATTTTATATTAATGAAGAATTTAAACATAGCTTCAATTAGCTATTTTTTTGTTCGGTATAGTTGAAAGATCCAATATCAAAATCAAACTACGAGATTACATATTGTTAAACCAGAGAAATGTATGGTCATAAGCTTTTATCGTAAAGCCGCTATAGTTTATAAAATTCCTTTTTCCTGTTTCATTTCCCAACTAAAACAAATTGAAAATACAGTTAGCCACTAAAACTATAGAAGGTTTGCATCCTAAGACAAAATCCCAGTTTTCAAAGAAATGTGAAGAACTCCGTTAAACCAAACAGAGCAATAAAATAGTGCTCAAAAGCTCTATGTCTTTCCAAGGTAAAGCATAAATTTGCAGTTTACTGAGTATTAAAAAAAAGTAAAAATACGGTTATCCTCTAAAACTATAGAAGGTTTGCATCCTAAGACAAAATCCCTGTTTTTTAAGAAATTTAAAGAACTCCATTAAACCAAAAAAGAGCAATAAAATAAAACCAAATAATCTATGGATCGTAAAACTTCTTCAAATCAGCATTGAAAAAACAAATTGGACCCAAAACGAACAGAAAATAAAATATATAGCTGAGTCAAACTCAAAACAAGCAGAAATTAACAAGAGTAATTCTCGAAACCTCTATGCCTTTCCAAGGTAAAGCATAAATTTGCAGTTTACTGAATATTAAAACAAAGTAAAAATACGGTTAGCCTCTAAAACTATAGAAGGTTTGCGTCCTATGACAAAATCCCAGTTTTCATAGAAATGTAAAGAACTCCATTAAACCAAAAAGAGTAGTAAAACAATGCTCGAAAGCTCTATGCCTTTCCAAGGTAAAACATAAACTTTCAGTTTACTGAATATTAAAGCAAAGTAAAAATACGGTTATTCTCTAAAACTATAGAAGGTTTGCATCCTAAGACAAAATCCCTGTTTTTTAAGAAATTTAAAGAACTCTATTAAACCAAAAAGAGCAATAAATTAAAACCAAATAATCTATAGATCGTAAAACTTCTTCAAATCAGCATTGAAAAAATAAATGACCCAGTCAAACTCAAAACAAGCAGAAAATAACAAGAATAGTTTTCGAAACATCCTCTATGGTGAGGGAGCATGCACAGCTGTGTCCTCTTCGGTCGACTAGGTGCTGTAGTGAGTTCTTGGTAGTAGGAGTACATTATTTTTGAAGATTTAAATGAATCAGATTAGTTAAACAAAGCTTATAAATAAAAATTATATTAACAGTTAATTTTGTGCCGACTACATAAATATTTAAGACCAAGTGCACCACGATGCACCATTGTGGTCTGAGAAATTCAAAACTCAGAAACTCAATACATAGTTTTCGATAATTTCAAGTCGTTTGCTATCTAAGAATTTTATTTCTACAACACTTAGACCTTCCTTAGGTTGAAGTGCTGTTTTGCGCCACAAAATGGTAGAAAATCCCGCTTTTACTTGAGTACATTATACGTTTTGCCTCTTACAATAGACACTAAAAAGGTAAGTATAGACCACTCATCCTCTATGGTGGGGGAGCATGCACAGCTGTGTCCTCTTCGGTCGACTAGGTGCTGTAGTGAGTTGTTGGTAGTAGGAGTACATTATTTTTGATGATTTAAATGAAGCAGATTAGTTAAACAAAGCTTATAAATAAAAATTCTATTAACAGTTAATTTTGTACCGACTACATAAATATTTAAGACCAAGTGCACCACGATGCACCATTCTGATCTGAGAAATTCAAAAACTCTGAAACTCAATACATAGTTTTCGATAATTTCAAGTCGTTTGCTATCTAAGAATTTTATTTCTACAACACTTAGACCTTCCTTAGGTTGAAGTGCTGTTTTGCGCCACAAAATGGTAGAAAATCCCGCTTTTACTTGAGTACATTATACGTTTTGCCTCTTACAATAGACACTAAAAAGGTAAGTATAGACCGCTCATCCTCTATGGTGGGGGAGCATGCACAACTGTGTCCTCTTCAGTCGACTAGGTGCTGTAGTGAGTTGTTGGTAGTAGGAGTACATTATTTTTGATGATTTAAATGAATCAGATTAGTTAAACAAAGCTTATAAATAAAAATTCTATTAACAGTTAATTTTGTACCGACTACATAAATATTTAAGACCAAGTGCACCACGATGCACCATTGTGGTCTGAGAAATGCAAAAACTCAGAAACTCAATACATAGTTTTCGATAATTTCAAGTCGATTACTATCTAAGAATTTTATTTCTACAACACTTAGACCTTCCTTAGGTTGAAGTGCTGTTTTGCGCCACAAAATGGTAGAAAATCCCGCTTTTACTTGAGTACATTATACGTTTTGCCTCTTACAATAGACACTAAAAAGGTAAGTATAGACCGCTCATCCTCTATGGTGGGGGGGCATGCACAGCTGTGTCCTCTTCGGTCGACTAGGTG
Source organism: Artemia sinica (assembly GCA_027921565.1). NCBI lineage: Eukaryota > Metazoa > Arthropoda > Branchiopoda > Anostraca > Artemiidae > Artemia > Artemia sinica. The sequence goes on from CM051268.1 coordinate 59,216,116, forward strand.
CTGTAGTGAGTTCTTGGTAGTAGGAGTACATTATTTTTGAAGATTTAAATGAATCAGATTAGTTAAACAAAGCTTATAAATAAAAATTCTATTAACAGTTAATTTTGTAGCGACTACATAAATATTTAAGACCTAGTGCACCACGATGCACCATTGTGGTCTGAGAAATTCAAAAGCTCAGAAACTCAATACATAGTTTTCGATAATTTCAAGTCGATTACTATCTAAGAATTTTATTTCTACAACACTTAGACCTTTCTTAGGTTGAAGTGCTGTTTTGCACCACAAAATGATAGAAAATCCCGCTTTTACTTGAGTACATTATACGTTTTACCTCTTACAATTTGCCCCATTAGCTTGATATGTTATCTCGTGAGAAAAAAAACTATCAAATAAACACGCATCCATGATCTTTCTTCTGGCAAAAATGTAAATTCCACATTTTTGTAGAAGGGAGCTTGGAACCTCTACAGTAGGCTTCTCTGATACGTTGAATATGATAGTGTGATTTTCATTAAGGTTCTATAGCTTTTAGGGGGTCTTTCTCCCCTTTTTCGAAAATCAGCCAAATTTTCTCAGGCACCTAACTTTTGATGAGTAGAACTAAACTTGATGAAACTTATATATTTGAAATCAGCATTTAAAGCTGATTCTTTGATGTATCTATTGGTATCAAAATTCCGTTTTCTAGAGTTTCGGATACCATTGAGCTGGCTCGCTCCTTACTTACACTTCGTTACCGCGAGATGTTTTATTAATTAAAAAAACTTTCCACAAAATAAGTTTTTCAAAGAAAAGTAAAGAGCTACTACATTAAATCAAAGATGAGCAGAAATAAACTTAAATAATTGTTCAAACGTAAACTTATGACCAATGCCATACTAGTTAAAGTGACAAAAACTCTTTCCCACAAGAGGACACTTTTCAACTAAAAGTAAAGAGCTACTAAATCAAAGATATGATGAAATAATAACGAATAATTGTTCAAACGTAAACTTATGTTTAGCGATAAACATATTAGAGTGATAAAAAACTTTTTTCCACAAGAGGACACTTTTCGAGTAAAAGTAAAGAGCTACCAGACTAAACCAAAGATATGATGAAATAATAACGAATAATTGTTCAAACTTAAATTTTCTGTATTACGGGAATAGTTTATTTTCGAACCATTATATCTACCAAAGGTTCAATACCTGAGTTAAACTAAGAGGTTTCAATTTCAGGAAAAAATTACATTTTGACAACATTTGACAATTTACCAAATTTAAAGTTTTGTTTAGTTTCAAAATGTTTTCTGTCACTCATCATCTTTTAATCATTCACAAACAATACTATAGAAAACCACTTCCCACGGTTTATTGATTTTAAATTATTAAGAAGGCTATTATTTCATTGAAATATACATTTTACATTTTTAATTTTCATGCTTTTGATAAGTATCTTGTCCTTTTGGTGTAAATTGCAGCTGAAGGCTTATCGCAAAACCACTGTTTCAAGTTTTTTCATAATTAAAGGGTATGAATTAGAACCAAGGGAATGCATTTTCATCATATTTTGCTTATTTTCATTGGAAAACACACTGAAAAGATATATTATTGAACTCACATCAAACATTGCCGGGCTTGTATTTGAAGAACCTTCCATTATTTTCTATCTTGTCCTCTATTTCAGCATATACTGACTTTTAAAGCTTTTCAAAACTCTTAAATATACTTACCTAACGGTTATTTATTTACGAAATCGTGCAAACTGTTGATTTAGAACAATAATTACCTTTCTATATATCAATTAACACTCACTAGAATTGCCACTTTTCACTCGCGGAGAATGGTTTCAAAACAATACTTCTTACATCGCATAGACTAATTATGTCAAACGAGACATCTTCAATGCAGATTAATTAATTGTTACGTTCGATTTTGTTTTGGACATAGGAGAGCATCAATGCGAGTGAGAATTTCTGTAAAACTATCAAAGATTGATCAACTCTGTGATTTCACAGGAGGGGGCGTGAAAATTTCTAGGAACATATTTTCAACATATTTAAATATTTACCTACGTACGCATCACTTAGGTTAGATTAGATTAGGTTAGAGACAGACAAAAAGTTAGGTGTATGGTTAGGTTAGGTTAGATTATGTTAGGTTAGGTTAATTTAGGATAGACTAGCTTAGCCTACGTACGAGAAAGAAAGGTTCTTAGGTGTGGAGCTCCCCCACCGCCTCAACCCTCGCTCTTGAAATCCCTTGAATTAGGTTAGAGACAGACAAAAGTTAGGTGTATGGTTAGGTTAGGTTAGATTATGTTAGGTTAGGTTAATTTAGGCTAGACTAATTTCTAGGAACATATTTTCAACATATTTAAATATTTACCTACGTACGCATCACTTAGGTTAGATTAGATTAGGTTAGAGACAGACAAAAAGTTAGGTGTATGGTTAGGTTAGGTTAGATTAGGTCTAGGAATAACAGGTTAGGTTAGGTTAGGTTACCCTCGCTCTTGAAATCCCCCCCCCCCACCCCCCTCACCTCAAACTCAAATTTTCCAGAGGATTTTAAAATCCTCCACTGAAAAGCCATATTAAGAGCTATATTTGTGAGGTTAGGTTAGGTTAGGTTAGATTAGGTTAGGTTAGGTCTAAGAATAGCAGGTTAGGTTAGGTCAGGTTAGATTAGGTTAAGTGGCCAATCCCCACCCCAGGGGCCACAGGCCGAAGGCGGCACAGTCGGGGTCTCCATCCCCAGAATAGGTTAGGTTAGGTTAAGTGGTCTTAACCTAACCCAGGCTAGGTTAGGTTACCTAACCTAACTAGGGTTAGCAGGTTAGGTTAGGTTAGATTAGGTTAAGTGGCCGATCCCCACCCCAGGGGCCACAGGCCGAAGGCGGCACAGTCGGGGTCTCCATCCCCAGGATAGGTTAGGTTAGGTTAAGTGGTCTTAACCTAACCCAGGTTAGGTTAGGCTACCTAACCTAACTAGGGTTAGCAGGTTAGGTTAGGTTAGGTTCGGTTAAGTGGCCGGCCACTTAACCGAACCTAACCTAACCTACCTGCTAACCCTAGTTAGGTTAGGTAACCTAACCTAACCTGGGTTAGGTTAAGACCACTTAACCTAACCTAACCTATCCTGGGGATGGAGACCCCGACTGTGCCGCCTTCGGCCTGTGGCCCCTGGGGTGGGGATCGGCCACTTAACCTAATCTAACCTAACCTAACCTGCTAACCCTAGTTAGGTTAGGTAACCTAACCTAGCCTGGGTTAGGTTAAGACCACTTAACCTAACCTAACCTATTCTGGGGATGGAGACCCCGACTGTGCCGCCTTCGGCCTGTGGCCCCTGGGGTGGGGATTGGCCACTTAACCTAATCTAACCTGACCTAACCTAACCTGCTATTCTTAGACCTAACCTAACCTAATCTAACCTAACCTAACCTAACCTCACAAATATAGCTCTTAATATGGCTTTTCAGTGGAGGATTTTAAAATCCTCTGGAAAATTTGAGTTTGAGGTGAGGGGGGTGGGGGGGGGGGATTTCAAGAGTGAGGGTAACCTAACCTAACCAACCTGTTATTCCTAGACCTAATCTAACCTAACCTAACCATACACCTAACTTTTTGTCTGTCTCTAACCTAATCTAATCTAACCTAAGTGATGCGTACGTAGGTAAATATTTAAATATGTTGAAAATATGTTCCTAGAAATTAGTCTAGCCTAAATTAACCTAACCTAACATAATCTAACCTAACCTAACCATACACCTAACTTTTGTCTGTCTCTAACCTAATTCAAGGGATTTCAAGAGCGAGGGTTGAGGCGGTGGGGGAGCTCCACACCTAAGAACCTTTCTTTCTCGTACGTAGGCTAAGCTAGTCTATCCTAAATTAACCTAACCTAACATAATCTAACCTAACCTAACCATACACCTAACTTTTTGTCTGTCTCTAACCTAATCTAATCTAACCTAAGTGATGCGTACGTAGGTAAATATTTAAATATGTTGAAAATATGTTCCTAGAAATTTTCACGCCCCCTCCTGTGAAATCACAGAGTTGATCAATCTTTGATAGTTTTACAGAAATTCTCACTCGCATTGATGCTCTCCTATGTCCAAAACAAAATCGAACGTAACAATTAATTAATCTGCATTGAAGATGTCTCGTTTGACATAATTAGTCTATGCTATGTAAGAAGTATTGTTTTAAAACCATTCTCCGCGAGTGAAAAGTGGCAATTCTAGTGAGTGTTAATTGATATATAGAAAGGTAATTATTGTTCTAAATCAACAGTTTGCACGATTTCGTAAATAAATAACCGTTAGGTAAGTATATTTAAGAGCTTTGAAAAGCTTTAAAAGTCAGTATATGCTGAAATAGAGGACAAGATAGAAAATAATGGAAGGTTCTTCAAATGCAAGCCCGGCAATGTTTGATGTGAGTTCAATAATATATCTTTTCAGTGTGTTTTCCAATGAAAATAAGCAAAATATGATGCAAATGCATTCCCTTGGTTCTAATTCATACCCTTTAATTATGAAAAAACTTGAAACAGTGATTTTGCGATAAGCCTTCAGCTGCAATTTACACCAAAAGGACAAGATACTTATCAAAAGCATGAAAATTAAAAATGTAAAATGTATATTTCAATGAAATAATAGCCTTCTTAATAATTTAAAATCAATAAACCATGGGAAGTGGTTTTCTTTAGTATTGTTTGTGAATGATTAAAAGATGATGAGTGACAGAAAACATTTTGAAACTAAACAAAACTTTAAATTTGGTAAATTGTCAAATGTTGTCTAAATGTAATTTTTTCCTGAAATTGAAACCTCTTAGTTTAACTCAGGTATTGAACCTTTGGTAGATATAATGGTTCGAAAATAAACTATTCCCGTAATACAGAAAATTTAAGTTTGAACAATTATTCGTTATTATTTCATCATATCTTTGGTTTAGTCTGGTAGCTCTTTACTTTTACTCGAAAAGTGTCCTCTTGTGGAAAAAAGTTTTTTATCACTCTAATATGTTTATCGCTAAACATAAGTTTACGTTTGAACAATTATTCGTTATTATTTCATCATATCTTTGATTTAGTAGCTCTTTACTTTTAGTTGAAAAGTGTCCTCTTGTGGGAAAGAGTTTTTGTCACTTTAACTAGTATGGCATTGGTCATAAGTTTACGTTTGAACAATTATTTAAGTTTATTTCTGCTCATCTTTGATTTAATGTAGTAGCTCTTTACTTTTCTTTGAAAAACTTATTTTGTGGAAAGTTTTTTTTAATTAATAAAACATCTCGTGGTAACGAAGTGTAAGTAAGGAGCGAGCCAGCTCAATGGTATCCGAAACTCTAGAAAACGGAATTTTGATACCAATAGATACATCAAAGAATCAGCTTTAAATGCTGATTTCAAATATATAAGTTTCATCAAGTTTAGTTCTACTCATCAAAAGTTAGGTGCCTGAGAAAATTTGGCTGATTTTCGAAAAAGGGGGGAAAGACCCCCTAAAAGCTATAGAACCTTAATGAAAATCACACTATCATATTCAACGTATCAGAGAAGCCTACTGTAGAGGTTCCAAGCTCCCTTCTACAAAAATGTGGAATTTACATTTTTGCCAGAAGAAAGATCATGGATGCGTGTTTATTTGATAGTTTTTTTTCTCACGAGATAACATATCAAGCTAATGGGCAAATTGTAAGAGGTAAAACGTATAATGTACTCAAGTAAAAGCGGGATTTTCTATCATTTTGTGGTGCAAAACAGCACTTCAACCTAAGGAAGGTCTAAGTGTTGTAGAAATAAAATTCTTAGATAGTAATCGACTTGAAATTATCGAAAACTATGTATTGAGTTTCTGAGCTTTTGAATTTCTCAGACCACAATGGTGCATCGTGGTGCACTTGGTCTTAAATATTTATGTAGTCGCTACAAAATTAACTGTTAATAGAATTTTTATTTATAAGCTTTGTTTAACTAATCTGATTCATTTAAATCTTCAAAAATAATGTACTCCTACTACCAAGAACTCACTACAGCACCTAGTCGACCGAAGAGGACACAGCTGTGCATGCCCCCCCACCATAGAGGATGAGCGGTCTATACTTACCTTTTTAGTGTCTATTGTAAGAGGCAAAACGTATAATGTACTCAAGTAAAAGCGGGATTTTCTACCATTTTGTGGCGCAAAACAGCACTTCAACCTAAGGAAGGTCTAAGTGTTGTAGAAATAAAATTCTTAGATAGTAATCGACTTGAAATTATCGAAAACTATGTATTGAGTTTCTGAGTTTTTGAATTTCTCAGACCACAATGGTGCATCGTGGTGCACTTGGTCTTAAATATTTATGTAGTCGGTACAAAATTAACTGTTAATAGAATTTTTATTTATAAGCTTTGTTTAACTAATCTGATTCATTTAAATCATCAAAAATAATGTACTCCTACTACCAACAACTCACTACAGCACCTAGTCGACCGAAGAGGACACAGCTGTGCATGCTCCCCCACCATAGAGGATGAGCGGTCTATACTTACCTTTTTAGTGTCTATTGTAAGAGGCAAAACGTATAATGTACTCAAGTAAAAGCGGGATTTTCTACCATTTTGTGGCGCAAAACAGCACTTCAACCTAAGGAAGGTCTAAGTGTTGTAGAAATAAAATTCTTAGATAGCAAACGACTTGAAATTATCGAAAACTATGTATTGAGTTTCAGAGTTTTTGAATTTCTCAGATCGCAATGGTGCATCGTGGTGCACTTGGTCTTAAATATTTATGTAGTCGGTACAAAATTAACTGTTAATAGAATTTTTATTTATAAGCTTTGTTTAACTAATCTGATTCATTTAAATCATCAAAAATAATGTACTCCTACTACCAACAACTCACTACAGCACCTAGTCGACCGAAGAGGACACAGCTGTGCATGCTCCCCCACCATAGAGGATGAGCGGTCTATACTTACCTTTTTAGTGTCTATTGTAAGAGGCAAAACGTATAATGTACTCAAGTAAAAGCGGGATTTTCTACCATTTTGTGGCGCAAAACAGCACTTCAACCTAAGGAAGGTCTAAGTGTTGTAGAAATAAAATTCTTAGATAGCAAACGACTTGAAATTATCGAAAACTATGTATTGAGTTTCTGAGTTTTTGAATTTCTCAGACCACAATGGTGCATCGTGATGCACTTGGTCTTAAATATTTATGTAGTCGGTACAAAATTAACTGTTAATATAATTTTTATTTATAAGCTTTGTTTAACTAATCTGATTCATTTAAATCTTCAAAAATAATGTACTCCTACTACCAAGAACTCACTACAGCACCTAGTCGACCGAAGAGGACACAGCTGTGCATGCTCCCTCACCATAGAGGATGTTTCGAAAACTATTCTTGTTATTTTCTGCTTGTTTTGAGTTTGACTGGGTCATTTATTTTTTCAATGCTGATTTGAAGAAGTTTTACGATCTATAGATTATTTGGTTTTATTCTATTAGTCTTTTTTGGCTTAATTGAGTTCTATAAATTTCTTAAAAAACAGGGATTTTGTCTTAGGACGTAAACCTTCTATAGTTTTAGAGAATAACCGTATTTTTACTTTGTTTTAATATTCAGTAAACTGCAAATTTATGTTTTACCTTGGAAAGGCATAGAGCTTTCGAGCATTGTTTTACTACTCTTTTTGGTTTAATGGAGTTCTTTACATTTCTATGAAAACTGGGATTTTGTCATAGGACGCAAACCTTCTATAGTTTTAGAGGCTAACCGTATTTTTACTTTGTTTTAATATTCAGTAAACTGCAAATTTATGCTTTACCTTGGAAAGGCATAGAGGTTTCGAGAATTACTCTTGTTAATTTCTGCTTGTTTTGAGTTTGACTCAGCTATATATTTTATTTTCTGTTCGTTTTGGGTCCAATTTGTTTTTTCAATGCTGATTTGAAGAAGTTTTACGATCCATAGATTATTTGGTTTTATTTTATTGCTCTTTTTTGGTTTAATGGAGTTCTTTAAATTTCTTAAAAAACAGGGATTTTGTCTTAGGATGCAAACCTTCTATAGTTTTAGAGGATAACCGTATTTTTACTTTTTTTTAATACTCAGTAAACTGCAAATTTATGCTTTACCTTGGAAAGACATAGAGCTTTTGAGCACTATTTTATTGCTCTGTTTGGTTTAACGGAGTTCTTCACATTTCTTTGAAAACTGGGATTTTGTCTTAGGATGCAAACCTTCTATAGTTTTAGTGGCTAACTGTATTTTCAATTTGTTTTAGTTGGGAAATGAAACAGGAAAAAGGAATTTTATAAACTATAGTGGCTTTACGATAAAAGCTTATGACCATACATTTCTCTGGTTTAACAATATGTAATCTCGTAGTTTGATTTTGATATTGGATCTTTCAACTATACCGAACAAAAAAATAGCTAATTGAAGCTATGTTTAAATTCTTCATTAATATAAAATCAACAACATGAAAATTTTCATGTAAATGCATATTTCAAAGAAATAATAGTCTTCTTAATATTTTGATAAACTTCTACTTTCAGAACTCCGTAATGAAGCCCAGAACCTATTTTTAATCCTGTTTGATCTTCTTTCAGGATAAATCTGTGAAATTTTCAATCAAGTATACCCATCAGGCTTGAAATAACCCATTTTGTCGTAAATGCAGATCTACAGTGTTCGAATTGTTAAGCATAAGCACATGTGCGAACGTATTCCATCTTAAGTGTAGAAGATGCAAAACCCATATCATAGTTGACATGAGTAATGAACCTTTGCAATAAGAGCTGTCCTTGAAAATAAAAAAAAATGATTTTAGTTTTCTATGAGTAAAGTGCTTTAAAAATGTGTCTGAATTTGTTTATTAATAAAAAAATGTTACAACAACAATGTCTTTTTATTCTTCACTTTAGATTTCTTCTTCTTCGGTGTATAGGCATCTGACGTGAACCACTAGTGCTGGTAAATCATTTGGATTCACTCTAGACTGACCCTGATTCGTTAGCTCTAACCAGAAAAGAAAGAGAACATTTTCGATTTCGAAACAATTTTATTGAATAATTACAACAACAACAATAATACAGAGCATGTACAATTAGCGATAGAGTTTATTGTCTTCAATATGTTTCACTAATGCACTTAAAGCGCGTTGAAGTCTATTCACATGTGCTATATCAACTTTAGCGGCGAAACATAATTGATCCTCCATTTTAAATTTGCTCAAGGATATCACATATCTTGCATATACTGCATCCCATTCCAGACAAAGCCGCGATCCTTTCGTAATTTCCACCGCAATGTTTGGTGCTCTTGTACTATTATCATCAACTCCACTATCAACTTCTAATAATGTAAACATTCCACTCATCGCCATCACAAATATATATCCAAATGAATAAAGTCAAAACTGTTCTTCTTCTCACTCCTTTGAATTCTATTCACAGACTAATAAAACTATAGCAAAAATCCCGTTCCTTATATTCCCACCGCCGCTAATATGTAACCAGCCCTCTGATTGGCTGAGAAGGAGGATGTATCCGACTTGCTGATTGGCTGAGAAGGAAACACGTGATCTAACTGTTTCCGGGAATGTCATAACATTGAACAATTTTATCCACAACAACAAATACTATTTCTGGACACCATGACATTCATGATCGATTACGCAATCAAGTTCTCGGAAATTCACTTCCCCCTCGAGTCCTAGATCAATAACATTGTTCCCGTTAGAATTCAATGCGCATGTGCAACCTTCGTCCCGGTTAGGTTATTACACATAGAAACATCAAATAAATCGACCTTGGAAAAAGAGGTCATTGACTGATTACACAATCATTCTCCCTAGGGACTCTATGCCCATATTAGGAGTGCAAAAAAGTTATAGGTGGCAGCAGGGGTGCCACATGGGAGATATTATGGCCATTCTACT